>RJVU01042551.1:3075197-3188688 GCA_003731715.1 Anabarilius grahami
TCTCTCAAGTGCTTCTCTCCTCTGTGGCTATAAATAGAGTGTGTGGCAGAGCTCTTGCTAATTCCTTCATTGAGAGTCTAGTGGTAACGCACAAGGATGCACACACACGCTCGCACAGCTCTGACGCGCTGCCTGACAGCTACACGCAGGAAGAGCTGCGGGGTTGCCAAGGCGACCCCTTCCCCTGCCAAACCCTCATTCTGTGTCAGCGTTATCTATCCATACATATCTGCTCTCATCTCCTTTCCCCCTCCATTTCTCTGCATTGCTCTGGTTTTAATGTTCCTTTTACTTCGATTTGAACACTCTCACTTATTCAGTCTTGCTTTGCTGTATATTCTATTCTTGTGCTTTACATCTTTATTACTCACAACGCGTCTAATTCTCTTTCTTGTGTCCATCAGCTGTTATCTCATTCTTTTAATTGAGTATTTGTTATTCTCTTGAGCTGACAGCCTTATAGACACATTCATTAACACACACTTCCTCCCCAAAATCTCATGGCACAGCAGTCTAACAATATAACAATTCTGCTCTGGCATTTACACACACACGCACGCGCACACACAATTTCAAGTAAGCCTGCACACGTTCTCAGCTGGAAAGTTACCAATTTGCTCTCATTATTTGGCACTAAAAACTCGAAGCTGAGAAACTGACCTCGGCTGATTCCATTGGTTTGACCTTGCTGCAAAATTGAAGCCTTCCTTTGGTTTTCATTTAGTGAAAAAAGGGAAGCAGAAGAAAAGAACAAGCTACAGTAGCTCAGGAGGCTAAATGGTTCTTTTCTCTCTAAACATTTATTTGGTCATTATTTGACAATGATGCCATTGCTAAAAGCAGCCTACCTCCGAGTTACACTCTACCAATACTGTTTAAAGTCAAAATCTCCAACACTCCAGCTGTAGCCTGTAAACTTTTGCTTGGAAAATGTGTTTTTGTTGTGTGTCGCAGAGCTGTTTTTGTGCATCTCGGCTTCTAACACTTCAAAGGGGCCCGTAACGGTCCGTCTATATTAAGCATACCTTAGAGCTTCCAGGAGCTAATTAAAAAACGCCCTCCACACCAACGCTCAGGTGCTCTCTGAAGCAGTTTTGATTTCCCTCCCATAGAAAACAAGAGTGCCGTTCACATTTCGTCTTTTGTTCAAGTGTTCTTTCATTTCTTTCCTCCATTTCTCATTTCTACCTCGGTGGTTGTTTTGGATACTTCAATATATGGTACGTTATTGTAGCTAGTTTAATGCAGAATCGTATTATATCTTCATTGCTGTGTGTAAAGCCAATCTATTCAGATTTTATTTGGTTTTATTTTACTTCAGTAAAATTACAAAATTCTGTAGGCTTTGTGTTCTCTCTCAGTCAAATCGATCTGACGGTGAAGAGTGAGTAGAAAGGCTGGTGACATTAACATGCCTGTGACAGAATCAAGTGGGCTGCAAAGTGCACAGTCATGCTAAAAACTAACCCATCAGTCCTGCTCACACATGCCTCTGATTGACCATCCGCCTCCGGCCTTCAAACAACTCCCACAGGGTCCTACTACTTTCTCCCTAGGCTTACTCAGCCTTGCGGTAACCACCGGTCAAGAACAAGAGGAAAAGACAGAAGCAATTTGGGCATACAAAAATACGAACTTAGGCTTTAGGCTTAAAATCTGATCTATTGTTGCAGAAGGCAAATGATTACTGCAGAAAATGGCATATTCAAAAGTTTGGGGTAATTTATTTTCATTCAACAAGGGTAAATTAAATTAATTAAAAGAGTAAATACTTTTACATTGTTACAAAATATTTCTGTTTCAAATAAATGCTGTTCTTGATGAAAAAATCCTGAAAAATGCAATCACGGTTTCCACAAGAATAGCAAGAAACCTTTTCCAACATTGATAATAATGAGATTTTTTTATTTATTTATTTTTGATACCAAATAGGCACATCAGACTGATTTCTGAAGGATCATGTGACAACGAAGACTGGAGTAATGATGCTGAAAATTCAGCTTTGCCATCACAGGAATACATTACATTTTAAAATGTGTTAAAATAGAAAACAGTTATTTTAATTCATAATAATATTTCACAACATTCCTGTATTTCTGGTCAAATAAATGAAGCCTTGGTGAACATAAAAGATCATTCAAATACAATTCCATTCTGTACCAACATAAGATGGTTGATGCATATCTTGTGGCATCCAAGAATTCTGAATTCTGCTTTAGTTTGGTCTAAAACAGGCTATAACAGATGACACTATATATAGTCAGTGGAACAAGAACAAAAGAGAGACAAATAATGAGACTATATACAGCTGTATAAGTTGCCTGGGGCAGTGGGGGGCCAAGATGGTCCCCAAGTTAGTGATGTAGTAGCTTTGATCTCCTGTCCACCCCCTCTTCTAACTCTCACATGGATCAACTGCAGCACAGCGTGCATACAC
Organism: Anabarilius grahami; assembly: GCA_003731715.1. Lineage (NCBI taxonomy): Eukaryota > Metazoa > Chordata > Actinopteri > Cypriniformes > Xenocyprididae > Anabarilius > Anabarilius grahami. The sequence goes on from RJVU01042551.1 coordinate 3,077,635, forward strand.
TTCTGTAAAAGAGCAAATCTACACTGCAGTTCTAAGGCATGGACTTACTATACATATGTAAAACTAATAAAAAGAACTCATTGATTAGATCTGAACTATATATGTATATAGGTCTTTCCAGCCATGCAATATTGTGCCATTATCACCACAAGGAACCATTTCACCGTTTGAATCACTCCGCAGCTTTGAGCATTCTTACAGTGAGTGTCATGGAGGACGAGCAAACCCACTGTATTTTTACATCCACTACTGTTATTGTGTCACGGAATGTAGTTTTAAGAGTAATGCACTTGCTTAGTCAATCTCTCTCTCTCTCTCTCAAAATAATCTACTCTACATAATACAATAAGCTTCAATGAAACGTTCCTTCATTACTAGTTCTAAAGTGACGTTTTAGAATTGGTAATGGAGGCTTGAGCTCAACTGTTAAACTGTCATTTTTTAATCTATGACAGAAGGAAGTAGTTCTGCACAAAAGAGGGTTTTTAAAGACACTCCGTTGTTGTTTCTTATTTATTACACACTTGTGAATGGGCTGAGGCTGGGATTTAGAGGGTTTGAAGTGAAAGTATTTGATGAAAGTATACTATGTGACGAGAGCATTCGCTCAATATCATTATTTCATTTTTGACAGAGGTGGTGTTTAGCGGCTTTTGTATCTGAAGTATATATATATAAACACAAAAGATGATGTAAAGCTTAATCATACTCTACGTTTAGGCATTAATCCACCATTTGGTGCAGGAATATGATGCATTGGATAACGTATTTTGTTCTAAATAGCCACACTGATGTGCAGGATTGCAAGTCTGCCTGAATGAGACTGAGTGGATTAAAGGGAATTTAGGAAAATTGGAACTGGCACATATAGGAATCTAGGAATCGACAGATTTGCAGGGGGCTTTGTGAAAGACACATGGTGCAGAGAAAGAGATAATGTAGGATGAAAATTAGTGTTGGAAGACAGAACAAGAAAGCGAAGGAAAAAGGGAAGAAGGAAAAGAGACACATTGCAGATGGTGTCAAAAAACAAGAAAATAACACTGGCATCTTTGCTGTGAACATAGACTCACATGCCTATGCAGATGTTCAGTCTGACTGCAATGTGCTGGAGTATGCTGATGTGCTATAAGGCATTATACACTATGTGGAAGCCAATATGCATTTGGTATGAGCTGTGAACATACTGAGGTACAGTAATAAGTTTTATGACTTTTTCTTCATTAACACGAGTTACAAATTACAAAGCACTCTTTCATCATTGAAAGAATTGCTTAAATAAGACAATTACCACTGTAAACACAAAACACCTACACTGGATACCAAAAGTGGTAAAAACTGAGAGGAAAGGGGCAAAAAGGTCTCTGAGATAGCAAATTACTGCTGCTGTCAATAATTTGTTTCTCTGGGCACCTTGGCGGCTGGAACCTTAATTGTGAGAGAAAAACACCTCCTCGAAAATCAGCTCTTTCTATCCTCTGAGAGTATCTGTCCACTTTGCTCTCTCTCAAAAGAAAAAAAAAGACAAAAAAAGGACTGGAAGAGGAGGAGAAAAAAAAAAAGACAAATGTTGATGGGTTTTTACCTCATTCTAAAAAGTCAGTCACTTATTTGGTTTGTTAATTCTCCATTAATTTACCGCAATTTGTCGCATGCCTTATACTGGAGCATAAGTAATTTCCCAGAACGCTTTAGTCTTTCCAGTTGGCCTCACTCTTAAAGTGAATCATAGGGTAAACTATTCCTGACAAGTCCTGATCCAGAGTGCAGTGGACTGATCATAACTGGTAGAAGGCAAGGACATGTCCTTAGTCAAGGTCTGATAACACTGCACTGTAGTTCAAAGGCAGAAGGAGGCATTTAATTTCACTGTATGATACTTTGTAGTGTTAAAGAGGGAGCTCCGCCAAAAATGAAAATTTTGTCATTATTTACTTACCCTCAGCGTTTCAAACCTGTATGACTTTTTTTGTTCTGCAGAACACAGAAAGATATTTCGAACAATGTTTCTATCCATAGAGTGAAAGTCAATGGGGTCCAAAACAACACTGGACCCCAGTGACTTTCATTTTATGGACAAAACTGTCTTTTCTTGTGTTCCACAGAAGAATGTCAGTCATACAGGTATGTAACAACAGTAAAGTTCAATAAGTAAATCAAGACAATTTTCATTTTTGTGTGAAATATACAAAGGAGATATATATATATATATAATGAAGTATTGTAGTATGTACTATGCATCACCATAGGCATGTAAAAATGCATGTAATACTATTCTATAGGTTAATTTACTGTACAGAGTGCAACAGTCGGGTTCAGAAAGTAAAACACTCATTTGTTTTCTCCATAGGGGAATTGATTTTTAATGATAACTACAGTGATCTATGAGGTTGTAAAATTGATGGCATATATTAACTACTGTTGAAGCCATCAGCCTGCATTTTTTTCAACTTCAACTTTTTTTTTTAATAATTATGTTTAACAGTGGAATACCTAGTGAAAACTACATTACCCATGATTCTATGAAAAAATCTCCACCAATCAAAGAATCAAAACAAGCAGCCCACCAATTCCCATGAAACACTGCAAATGTTATAATCGAGTCTCAAGCTCTAAAACTACTTAAATAAGTTCTAAAAACAACTTAAACATTTGCATGAGCATATATTTTGCAACTATATTGTTTCTATATATATATATCAAATCAACATTTTTAAATCAATAGTTTTTTATTTCGATTATGTCGTTGCAGTGCCTAATGGGATTGTATGGGATCTTTCTCTCATTAATAAAGCTGTCTTATGTCCAATTTTCAAAGACTTTTTTGCTTGTGATTAAAGTTTGTAATGTTGTGATTGACCTCGTAGTTGGGTGGTTTGGTTAATGGCTTATATTACAAAGACTTTTTTTAAATTCCAATGGAAAAAATACTTTCAGAACCAAGGTCGCTGAAAAAGTGGGTGGGAACTGTTGCTGTTGGAATATCCCTGTCATAACCATAATGCTTTGCCGTGTTGTGCAAGACACTCACCATCCTCTGTGGGCACATAGATGTTGAGGTAGAGACAGTCTTCACTCTGATTCTGAATGTAGGTGGCAGCCACATCCAAGCTGTCTGTAAACCACACAGGCAGCATGATCTCGGGCAAAACACCATGGACATTCTGTGGGCAAACAGGGGCAAACTGCGTAGCATTACGCACTTCCTGCCAGGACCCAGGAGCTTCTGGGGGCTGAAAGCGACGGTCTCCAATTGGCGCTGTGGCATAGGGGACACCCAAGTACTGTTCCACTGGACCCAAAATCTCATTGTTAAGCTCTTTTTTAATCCCACGCAATTTGCCATAGTTTGTGGTGACAGTGGGATATTTGGTGCCAGGATCAATGCGCTGACACGATGTCAAGGCAATCCACAGTGCCAACCAGAGGAAAGTAATTGCATGGGTGGCCTCCGGATTGCGGGCATGGCCCAAATCCAGTTTACAGGCATGGAGCAGATACATGACTGTCTCGTTCTTTCCTTATTTCTTCACTTCGCTGGTTTATTGACCTCCGCTTTGCTTGGTCACGGGTGAAGGGCAAAAAAAAAGTTAACTATTATAACTGAATAAGAAAAAGAGATCCTGCCTGTTTGTTTTGGTCTTTCAGGGAGCAGGAAAAGGGAGGAAAGGAATGGGGGGACAGTGGAAGGGTTGGGGTGGACGAAGGGCTGAGGTTGTGCTCAGCCCTGGTGAGTTATCATGGAAATGCTGTAGAAATTAAGAGAGAAAAGTCTGTTACGTTCCATCTCCCTGAGCCGTCCTCATGGGGTCAGTTAAAGAGGTCACGCAGATGATTGCTGATCCTGCCAAGAACAACAAAAAGGGTAAAGATTAGTGATCAAAGGTTAATTTACATGTTGCTACCACTTGTCAACCACAATAAATTGTACCATGTTGAATGCTGCAACCTGTTCATCTAAAAATGAAAATCCTTATTCACCCCCATGCCATTCCAAACTAAGAATTGTGCCTTGGCCCGCTTGAAGAGGTGGGCTCTGGCACGAATCGATTGGGCTCAGTACGTATGTAGTGTGAAACGGAAAAGCTTCTACTCTTGTGTGCACTACTGTCATCATTTTGACAACAAACATTTATGACTACTTGGATAGTACACTTTTCAATTAATTTGAGTATATTTAGGTTTATAGCGGGTCTGGTCCTCACCTTATCGATGAACATGAATTGTAGTTTGCGAGTAAAGCTGCAAATTCCTTCATTAATGTCAGCTGCCTCTGTAATAATCCTCTGATACGTGCAGTACCATTAAGTGAAAATCGCTGCGCTGCGTGAGTGATAAATCTATTAGACCAGTGGTTCCCAACCACATTCCTGGAGACCCACCAACACTGCACATTTTGCATGTCTCCTTTATCTGACACACCCATTTTAGATCTTTTATTCACTACTAATTAGCTGATAACCTTAATCAGGTGTGTTTGATTGAGGAGACATGCAAAATGTCTCCTCAATCAGGAATGTGGTTGGGAACCACTGTATTAGACAATCTATATTAGCGAAATCACTTTTCTTCCTGTTTTCTTCAAAACAAAAAGTTACATCCTAATGATGTAAGTGTGCTCCGGCCCGGAACATTAAAGGATTAGTCCACTTTAAAATGAAAATTACCCCAAGATTTACTCACCCTCAAGCCATCCTAGGTATATATGACTTTCTTCTTTCTGATGAACCTAATCGGAGTTATATTAATAAATATCCTGATGCTTCCAAGCTTTGTAATGACAGTGAACAGGGGCAACGTGAATGGGGGTTTGAAGCTCAAAAAAGTGCATCCATCCATCATAAACATACATATTTAACAAGTTATAAAGTAAAATATCTAGCTTCCGCCAGACCACCTTCCGTATTCAACTTACGAAGAAAGTGTAAAGCCTCTCACAGTTCAAAACCCTTACGCTACGTCCTACGCCTTCCGTATTCAACTTACGAAAAAAGCGTAACCGCCAGTTAAGTTAAATACCGAAAGTGGTCTGGCGGAAGCTAGATATTTTACTTCACAACTTGTTAAATATGGTTATTTTTCTTACACAAACACATTGATTCACTTCAGAAGGCCTTTATTAACCCCCCAGAACCATGTGGAGTACGTTTATGATGGATGGAAGCACTTTTTTGAGCTTCAAACTCGTTGCCCCCGTTCACTGCCATTATAAAGCTTGGATGCATCAGGATGTTTATTATTATAACACAGATTGTGTTCATCAGAAAGAAGAAAGTCATATACACCTAGGATGGCTTGAGGGTGAGTAAATCTTGGGGAAATTTTCACTTTAAAGTGAACTAATCCTTTAATGTTCAGGGCTGGAGCACACTTACATCATTACGATGCAACTTTTGTTTTGAAGAAAACAGGAAGAAAAGCGATTTTGCTAATATAGACTGTCTAATAGATTTATCACTTATCACACTTGACAAAATTTTGCAAAATCCAAAATTTTAAGTTGGTCATGTGAATTTGTCGTGTTGATCAACAGAAAGCTGCTTGGTTTGAAAGTTACTGTTCTGGGTGAGTGGTGATTCATGCATCCTTACATTACTAACAAATGACAATACAGCTTTTTTGCCTTATCTGTTCTGCAGAAGAAAGAAAGTCATACAGGTTTGCCTCTACTCGTGAGGGTGAGTATTTTATTTTTAGGTAAACTATCCTATTAATTGTCTTGCTCTAAATGGTGATGAATGATTTCCAGGAGGTTTGAACATACAAGCTTTTCGTTTCCAGCCTATATCATTAACGACCAAGCGAGACTGCATTTGAGACAGAAAACTGAATAAAGTGGAAATAAAAAATTCTATAACACTTCCCATCAATATTAATGTTTTTCCACATTTATATGTAGCTTAAAAATTCAGTGACTCAGCAGTTATAGTGCCTGCCATAGTGTTTTACGTCTAAGCCCTGGAAAAAAGCAATACTGCAGGCAAATGATAGCTCAGATGACTTGTTCAAGGCATTCTGATGATCATAAACACAATAAGACGATGTAAAGGAAAACATCTCGAAACACCCACACAAAGAGCTTCTATCAGTCAGTTGTGACTAACAAACTAAAAATAGATGTTTTAGCTCTCACATCCTGAATGAAATCATCTGCGCGGATATGAAGTCTAATTAAGAACCGACGCATTTCGCCGTGAACGCATCTTTTGTTTTTTAAAGCCTCTAATCGCCTGAGAGAGCTGATTGATGCTTTAAAACTTTGATGTTCATTTCAAATGGTGTTAGCATTTAGCCAAGAGCGCCTAGCTTAGACGCTTAAGCATTTTAACGGTTTGCTAAAACAGAGGACAGAGATTTATGTGATGTGAATGGATTTAATGTGGTTTTAGATTTAAAGTCTGGACAAAATGGAGGGCAAAAGGTCAAGCATAAGCAGTGTACTTTAAAACTAATGGAGAAAGAAATCTCAACTCTTGAGATGACAGCAATGGTATAACAGCAATGAATGACACAAATAGGTGCAGACCAGAGACATTATAAAAGGTAGAAAGAACACTCATAGAAAATTTAATGAGAAATTGTAACACTCAATATGGTCGCTGTGGAAATTGATTCAGCATTGTTATGACATAATTTCCTGTGGCTCCAGGGTGATTAGTCATTAGCATATATACCTCAGGTGATTGGATAAAAAAAAAAAAAACCTGGCAATGATGGCAGATTTCAAACCGAGCAACTGCCACTGAGAGGAATGGGAACGCTAACAGAGAGCTGTCTCCAGGTATTACAGACCTCCTTGGTGCAGTAAATGTGAATGGCAAGCTATTTAAAAGCAAAACAATGCTTCCTCATCATCATCACCATCATCACCACCATCATCGTTAATGCGGCAACAATCATCATGCCGAATGGACTCCTCCAGTGATATTACTTTATCACTATCCTATAATAGTCTCATTTAATGTGGCCATTAGCGTTTCTAGTGCAGAGCTGTCGCCGCATGTGTGTCTGTCTTTTTGTTATGCCAATAAAGCTATTTGGATATGAGAACTATGGATTGGAGAGAGGAAAATATAGAATGAGAAAGATAAAGGAACAGAGAGAAAAAACGAGAGGTGTGAAGACATAGTAGGTATTTCGCTCAGGGGCCTGTATAGGCATTAGCGCTTTAAATACGGATAAATGCTGTAAAATTCCAATAGCAACTCTGGTATAAATCCCCCAGTAGTCTATATGTAGTGTGGTATTTAAGAAGGTCAGACAGAAATGGGAAAGGAATAAAACAGTTGAGCTGCCTTACCCTCTTATTATTGCACTAGAATTCTTCACACTTTCTTTAATTCTAATTCAAGACTCAGTACTGGGCTTAGTTTGCCTCCATTCCCCACCCTCATGTAAATGAAGTTCAATGAAGAGAAAATGTTGCATAAAGAAGTGGTACTCAACAGGTTTGGCCATGGGACCCATATTTTCTCATGGTCATTTTCTCAAGTTAATTTATTTCTTAAAATCAGTTGACACATACACAATTACCATCCCGATTTACTTAATATACACATGAATTGTAAGAATATGCGGACTTGCGTTTCAGAGAGGGGCCCCGCAAATTTGCAATATGCCACTGGCCACAAAAGCACAGTATAATGTCTGACATAACAGGTTCATTGAAAAACTGAGGTGAGAGACTTTTTATTTCAAAACAAGTTACAAAAATAGCGTTAGAGTAAAGACTAACATATAGCCTGACAACATCTCATCTAACAGGAGATACTGAATCAGGACAAGTTTTTCTCAGGCAAAAGAGTCAACAGCTTTCACGCATGTCTTTCATAATAAAAGTCTTGCAAAAAAGTCTTAGAATTACATTTGTTGTTGTTGTTTCTTTGACTAAACACACCGCAACCCACTTCATTGGTCTTGTGACTTTGGGTTTGAGATTGAGAAACACTGGCATGTATAAGCATTTAGCCTTTGTATGCAACAAAGAGAGGATTATTTCTGTTTTGAAGTACATGTTCATGTCCCTATAATTTAGCCTATATGACTAAAAAAATGGAAAAAAACTAAATCCAAAATATTATCCAAAATATCATTATTTTTGCATAAAATAATATTTTTATAAACACACAACATCCTTAACTTATGTTTATTTATTAACATTTCAGTATTATAAAATATGGGTCACACTTTAGATTAGGGTCCAATTCTAACTATTAACTATGACTTTTACCTCAATAAACTCCTAATTACTGCTTATTAATAGTTAGTAAGGCAGTTATTAAGTTAAGGTATTGGGTAGGATTAAGGGATGTAGAATATGGTCATGCAGAATAAGGCATTAATATGTGCTTTATAAGTACAAATAAACAGTCAATATCCTAGTAATATGCAAGCTAATAAGCAACTAGTTAATAGTGAGAATTGGACCCTAAACTAAAGTGTAACCAAAATATGATATTCTATAAAATAACAATATTAACATAAAATATATGTATATGCATATAAGTTTTGTATGCAATAAATGTTGACTAAATTATTAAAATATTGGCTAAAATAGCAAAAAATTTAATGTGTGTGTGTGTGTGTGTATAATATAAATATATACACACACAGTTTAGTCAACATTTTTTNATATATATATATATATATATATACATATATAAGCAATATCACACGAGTAGCCATGCGATATTGGCTGTATATCAGCACGGCTGTGATTCGGCCGTAGGTAATCACAGCGTGCTGATATACAGCCATATCGCAAGGCTACGAGTGTGATATTGCGTTTTTGCAACAGTTCGACAGCACGAATGTGTAAATAAATAAAAAACAACAACGGAGTGTCTTTAAAAATCCTCTTTTGTGCAGCAGTACTTTCTTCCGCCAAGGATTCAAATCTCAAATTGACAGTTGGACCAAGCCTCCGTTAATAATTCTAAAACGTCACTTTAGAATTAGTAACGAAGGAATGTTGAGTCCCTCCATTGAAACTCATTGTATTTTGTACAGTATTATTGAGAGAGAGAGATTGACTGAGGGAGCATTACCTGATTGTCTGATATAACATTCATTCTTCGGGTCGATGTCCATAATATTATATCCATTATAAAAGTCTGTTTGAATGTCCGCTGAGGAAAGTGATCTTTGTATTTGTCCTTTTTACAGCTAAGGGGATTTTACATAACATACAGCGCTAAAACAACGTCCTGTATGTGGGTTTGACAAATATTTAAAGGGTCATGAAACCCCAGAACACATTTTTTGAGCTTTGAACAGATTTGTATAGGCTGCACATCATTGAAAACACTAAAGGTACTCATTAATTTTATTTAAAAGTTGAAATTAGTTATTTTTGCATTTTCAGAGCGATTTCTGTCTTCCGGTTTGAAAAGCAACGTCGGAGCAACGTCATAAAATCTGACGTCATCGTGTACTACCAGCAAGATCCGGAATGCTCCGGTATGGGCTGATCGAACATGCTGACGTCAACAGTTTCGAGCGGTTCTCTACATTTATTCATGACATAAAGCTCATTCAATCCAATCACAGCGCTGTAGTATGCATAAGATTATAATTGCAGTATTATGCATGAGGAAGTATCACTTCTCTTGCCTCTGTCTCTGTTGTCATTCAGAGACATGGGTCGTAGGTGCTTGTTTCCTCAGTGCTACAACAAAAAAATGCATTTTCCTACGACACGACCAGAGCAGAAGTTTGGGTGCATGTGGATTGTTTTGCTGTAATCTACCATCACAAATGGAAAATATGTTCACAGGAGATCGCATTATAGCGGAGAATTCAAATGTCACAAAAGTGCTGTTCATTCACCACTGCGTTCGAACACGCGAGCCATGTGTATGTTTCCCTCAGCACAGCAGCACATGAGTGTTGTTTGTATTTTGCCTGCGATGCGGTCAGAACTGGAGTTTGAATACGAACACATTAAAAATACAAATGTTATGATATACACGTGGAGCGCGCATATGATCAGTTTCAGCGCGGAGCTCCGCGATAAGTTTAACAACACTAGCCACGTGGATCATAGCTCATGAACAGAATAAAGTATACGTGTTTAAAGTTTTTATAGACATATTTCACATATTCTCCTGCACCAAACATGAACCAGCACGGTGTAGCCTATGCACACATATTTCATCAAGTCTTCTTCAAATGAAATATATGTGCAAACTGGACACTGATACACTGATATCTGAACACGATGACATGATTATTCTAATAGACAAAAGACTGATTTAGATCGAAAATTTAAAGAAAAATGGACAAAAAATAAACTGTCTTTATTCTTTCTGTGTTAGACTATGCGTCGTTTATCAGACTGCAGTGCTCGTAAACGTAAGCAACGTATTATCAGCCCTTTTATATATTCTTTCGCATTTCTCCCTTGTGCTTGGGATTTTGTTGTCATTTTCTCCGTGCTCATATATTAATATTCATTATTCTGTATAATGAGTGTGTTGTATGTCTGTGTTTCATTGTTCTCTCCCCTCATTTCCCCCTCTACACTCCCACTTTTCCAGAGCTTTACACGCCCATTTTCACAGAGTTTTTAAGCTTTGAGGTGTGAACAACCAGGGTAAAACAGGGGGGGGGATGAACGAATGAAAAGGATTTTAAAAAGCTTGTGACAAAACCTCGTAACTCCATTGGATCCTCAAACTGTCAGTCAAACCTCACAAATCCGCCCCACCTCTGTTGTGAATAAAGTGTCGCACGCAGTTTGGATATCTCTGCCTCTTTGCAATGCAAAGGTAAATAAAGATCTGATGTTTGAAAAAAAGTACAGCGTTTTCTTTGCTCAAGAAACACTATGTCTATAAAGGCTTTATGTATTTGAAGAACGGAGACCAGTCTTCGTCTGATATTTCCCGTCTAGTTGTAGCCAATATGCTATTGAGGATGTAAGTTTAATATAGCCTTAATATAAATTATCAAATTTAACATAGCACCATTCGACTTGCTCTGGAACAAGTAATGGATTAATAAGACCAAAGGTTGGATGTTTTATGTACCCAAAATGAATTATGTCTCATGTTTAACCACTTTATGAGCCAGCGGCAAATCCCAGAAGCACTGGCCGAAATGAAGCTGTTCTCGGCGCATACACGACCAGTGAACGGCCGCTGACGGCCTGGAGCTTGCATCTCCAAAAACTTCAAAAAAAAAAAAAAAAAGCGCTATGATTAATTATGTCACATATTTCAGGTATAAACAACTACATTCTCACCTAAAAATCTTAAAACTACAGTTCGTGGTACAACAAGTGTAGTATTCACAAAAATATGGTTGATTTGCTCGGTCGCCATGACAGTCAATTCAAGCGGAGTGATACAAATGGTGAAAAGGTAGGAGTGCTGTTATCACTAGAATATCGCACGGCTATCAGTCAATCAGATTCGAGAACCAGAAAGAACGGTTGTAAATATATATATATATATTAATTTATGTAATATTTATTATTTATTATATTTATTGATTCATAAAATATTGTTACTATAATATATAAAAAAAAATATTAACTCAGCTTAAAAGTCTGGTGTACCCTTATACATCCTTAAAAGCATATTTCAGGTTACAACGTTCAAAGGTACTACATAACACTGTCAATAAAACTAAAAAGCATCTCTCTCTATATTATCCCTCCTATAACTCGTCACTTTATCGTCTCTCTCTCTCTCTTTCTCTCTCTCTGTGTGTGAGTGTGTGTGTGTGTGTGTTCTGTGGAGTGTAAAATAGAAGAGGATGACTCTGGGGTTCTGAGGGGAGTCTTGGGACCATTAACAGGATTCTCTGGCTGCTCTTTAATTAAACCTTAGAGACCATACAAATTGCACAACACTCACACACACAGTTACACACCAAACATATTCCCCTTACACAATAATGCACCTGAACTGATCAGGAGAAAAGGAGTGACAAGTGAAAAACACTGGAGAGCATGAGAAAGATTAAGAAAAAAAAAAAACATCACAAAGATTAGAGATGGAAAGGAACGGAGAGAGTAAGCTTCTGGTCAGTGTTTCGTAACTAATTAGCGACGCTAATAACTAAACTACATTCTCGGTAGCGTGACAGAAGTTCGGCTGTTTTCAAAATTGGGTAGCTTTTCAAGTAACAAGCTTTTTTTTTGCCAGCAGTGTAGCGCGACACCACTGTTTTTATGTCATACTGTGTTGGGCAAACAGCTTTACAACTGAACAAGCTGAGGCAATAAACTCATTCCCTCAGAATCTCTCATGTAGCGCTGTGATGTCTGATTCATAGGTGCCCTGTTTCATTTGGATGGTTCTCACTCATCATGCACTATCATTTTTTGTAGCAAAATAAATATTTAGATACAGCTGTTTAGCATTATATTTTCAAATCAGTTAAACTACTGTTTTTTTTATACTTTTATGTGTGGGATCCTTGTTTTTGTACCAGTTGTGGTTGGAATGAAATGAACTCTATTTATTAATTCCTGACAAATTGTACAGTCATCATTCACAATTGATGACACTACTAATAACAACAACAACAATATACTGCAAAGCGGAATGTTTTTGCTTGTGGAAACAGCAATATGATGAGACATCAATATTTAATTAATATTAATAATAAGAAATAACTATTTGTTTTGCCAAGTAATATAGGAGGCTAATTGCACTAACTGACTGTTTATGGGTTGCTAGGCAACAGCTTACTTAATACGCTCACAGCTCTTCCAAACATAATTTAGAATCAGAATTATGCATTTCATAATACATTTGCAATTCTGTAAAAGCTGTTAAAATATTGTACTATTATAACAACCAACAAAATGGAAAACATGCAACAAGAAACATGCAACAAGAAAGCAAATTACAGTGCTCACATACACACTACCACCGTGTCTACACCTGATGCGAGTGGCGCCATGCGACGCGTCAAAAGATAATAGAATAGAACCCAATATAATCAGTGATATTGTCTAAACTTGATGACGCGCGACGCGACACAACAAATTTTGTAATTCACTTATTCATTTTTTGTAAATATTTCTATATTTAGCTTTATTATTATTTTAGTTTTAACAATTTTAGTACTTAAACAATTTTAGCTAGTTGCCAAGTTTTTCTTTTTCATCTAATTTGTTATTTTTTAAAGTTTTATTTCAATGAACAATTTTTAATCGTTATAGTTATAGTTTAGGTCAATAATAACAACAAATAATAACAAGTAAATAGTATAATAGTCCAGTTTTTTTTTGGGGGGGGGTCCTGTGGGTGAACGCCACCCACTTTTGTCCACCATTTGACTTAAAGGCAGTATTTGCTTCGTTTTGTTAGCCAATAATTATTCAATAGTGCGGCTTGACTGTACTGTATTTAGCTACTTTGTAGGTAGCTTCTAGTTCAGCAGGCTACATTTTCAAAACTAGCTTCCCTACGCTGCTCGTGATGCATGCAAAAGAACCCACACTAGGGTCCTCTGGCTCATAACCCTGCTGAACTGCTGCATTTACCCTCTGACAGTTCATCACATATGTCAATCAACTCCCATGCGATGTCTTTCCCACATATCCATCTGCTATTCCGTTCCACACTGATCTAGAATCAGCTGCCGCAGTAATTAAGGCTTATGTCAGACTAATGAGCTTGTCACCTCCCTGATCGTGAGCCAGTGTGCGCTTTGTTTAATCAGAGGACTGGATGGGTCCAGCAGCAGCTGATGCCCCCGCAGCCGGGGCAAGAGAGTATGAAGAGCAGCAGGACCAGAGCGGGAACACAGTTGGCATGAGCGGAGTAGCAGGGGGGTGGTGGGGTGGGGGCGCTTAGGTGGTTTGGGTCTTAATTGCTTGATTGGCATCGTTACAAGGCTTTAATTGGCCAGTTGTGGCAGTGCTGTGTGCCCTCCGGGTGTGATGGAAAATGATGAATAGGAGAAATAAACAACGAAAGAGGCAGATGGACAAAACGGGCTATGAGTTAGAAAATGGGCGAGGGAGATAGAGAAACACACACTCTAAAGTCAGGTTTATACTCGCCATGTACTTGCGTGTGACAAAAATGACCATTGCAGAGTCGCCTAAGTGCATTGATTTAACTAGACTCCATTTCACATGGTGTGCATGCCATTATTTAATAACTTGAGTGAACAGTGTGCATCCAACAACATTTGCTGGAAAAATGAGGAATATACACAAATATATTGGTAACACTTTAGTATGGGGAACACATATTCACTATTAACTATGACTTTTGCATCAATAAACTCTTAATATACTGCTTAGTAATAGTTAGTAAGATAGTTGTTGTAGCATTTAAGTTTAGGTATGGAGTAGGATTTAAGGATGTAGAATATGGTCATGCAGAATATGGCATTAATATGTGCTTTATAAGTACTAATAAACAGCCAATATGCAAGTTAATAAACAACTAGTGAGAATTGTTACTCATACTAAAGTGTTACCAATATATGTATACATTCCTAAAAGTGTATATAAGGATGTAAGCATTCAAAGAATATTGTATATTGTCCTGTCAGGGGCATACTTATTAAAGCTACAAAAGTCAGTCAACCAAGAGCAGTTAGTGGTTTTCTTTGTTGTTTGATTAACATTAATGAGAGATGGCAGCAGGTTTATTAGGCTGCTGTCACTTTAAGAGTGGACCCAATTTTTGATACACATCCAATTCTCCCAACAGCTTACCTTCACTCAAGACATAAACCGACAGTGTTTACATGAATTTACCATTTAGCCACACGCAGCACAGCACAACACTCACAGCACAAACACATCCTGCTCTTTATTACTAATTCGTCCATGTTCTTTATCACTCTAATGTGTCAATAACTCTCGCCCACTAAAAGCAGCATGGATATATTTGCATACTGCGATATATAAACTATATAGAAAAGGTTGAATCGATTCACACTTTATATCATCACCACAATATATACTGTCATATCACCCATTCCTAGCAAACAGTAATGCTTAAACACATTTGAATCGCTAGTTAGTTATTTCCGTTTTAACCTCAAAGGGATAGTTCACCCAAAAATGATCCCATGATTTACTCACCCTCAAGCCATCCTAGGTGTATATGACTATATTCTTTCAGACAAACACAATCGGAGATATATTTAAAAATATCCTGGCTCTCCAAAGATGTATAATGGTAGTGAACGGGGGGCCTGTTTTGAAGCCCGAAATAAATGCATCTATCCATCATAAAAAAAATAATCAATACGGCTCCAGTGGGTTCATAAAGGCCTTCTAAAGTGAAGCAATGGGTTTTTGTAAGAAAAATTTCCATATTTAAACCTTTATTAAATAAAATAACTAGCTTTCAGCAGACGGTCATAAAAACAGGCCCCCCACTCACTACCATTATACATTTTTGAAGAGCCAGGATATTTTTGAATATATCTCCGATTGTGCTCATCTGAAAGAAGATAGTCACATACACCTAGGATGGCTTGAGGGTGAGTAAATCGTGGGATAATTTTAATTTTTGGGTGAACTATCCCTTTAATCAACCAGTAGAATCATCCATGACATCCTAACCATATCTTATTCCTTATTAATGCAGACAATTCGCTCACCCAAAGTTAGGTTGAGTCGTACAGCTGCATATCATGTGCATGAAAGTTGGGGTGGGGGCCTGAACTAGTTGATACAGGAAATAGTAATTTCCAATACATATTTTAAATACTGCTGATCCCTGATTGGCGAGCACGTTGACTATAAATGCTTCAGTCAGTGGACGTCACGGTGTGGCGCTAGGCGAAAGAACAAACAAGGCCTCGCCCTGTCGCACTCACACACACGGTGCTTTATCTGGAGGGGTAACTGTGAGGTGTGAATTGGGGACACTGGCAACAGGCCTGTCTGTGTCTAAGACAGCAGATACCTGCAGCGAGTGTCAAATGAGGACAGATGTGTGCAGAGGCAGTTCTTAGAAGCAACCTCATTCAGACCCTCATGGTTTCGCTGATGCTCGGCACCCTGAGAGCTGACAGCAGTGAGTGTGTGTGAGTGTGAGTATGTGTGTCAGACAGCCAACTGATAGCCAAGCTGCTGACGGCCAGGTCAAAAGACGTTCACATACTGCTGCTACCTTCTCCCGCCACTTTATCTTATTTCTGTGTCCCCCTTATCCGAACATTGATCTGTGAATAAAAGACAGCAGACTGATGATAGGCTGAAAGCACTGAAATCAAGAGATCAAGAGAGAACTATAATTATCACTAATATCGCTTGTATAATATGTTACTTTTAATCTTAAATTATCTTTTGTTTTGTTTTTTCAGCTATTCCGTATAGAGTCCAACTGTTACTTCTTCAGGTACTGTATTTTGTTCTGTGCTACCTTCACTGCACACAGCCAATTGAAATGCATTGACTGCATGTAAAACTGCATGTATTAATACTTTTATTCAGCAAGGATGCATTCAGTTGATAAAAAGTGACAGTAAAGACTTTTACATTGTTACAAAAAATATCTATTTCAAATAAATTCATTGCTTTTGAACTTTCTATTTATTAAAGAATCCTGAAAAAATTGTATCACGGTTTCCACAAAAATGTATAAGCAGCACAACTGTTTTTAATACTGATAATTAGACACGTGCCGATATTCAGTAATACGATATATCACGATAACGAATATGCATGATATTGTTATCATGGGCACTTCAAAATACAGTGAATAATTATTTATTATCAAATTTTTATAATACATTTTAAGAATACTTTCCCCATCAACCTTATAAAATGCACAACACCGCTAAAATTGCACATTCACTCTCTGACAGCAGAGGGCGGTGATGGAACAGCAGAAATGCAGCGGTTACCCCAGAAACCGTGTAAACAAAGCAGCTGCACTACTACAGTATTTAAAATGCTTCAAACAGCCATTCAGTTTTTTTGTATTCCAATGTTGTTCATCACAGCACCAAATACTTAATACTTAAAGACTTAATAGGCTATTTATTTTCAAACTTAATTTTTTTTTTTAAATAAATGTTAAGGTTTAAAAATAAATAGCCTACTTTAACATTAAATTATGAGACCTTATTGTAAAGTGTTATCTGTTGTTCTTTATAATTCCTTTGTACTTTAATCTGTTTGAAACATTTTACTTTATCATTTTTGTGTATTGCGTTATTGTATTTAAATGTTCAGTGTTCTTTTTGTCATAAGAAAGAATTCCTAAACCTGTTATACTATAAAAACACTTTTTTTGCAACTTAATTCAATATCGTGATAATACCCTATAGCGTGATAAAAGCTTCAGCAATTATCGCAACATGAAAATTTGATAACGTCACGTCTACTGATAATAAGATGAAATGTTTCTTGAGCAGCAAATCAGCATATTAGAATGATTTCTGAAGGATCATGTGACACTGAAGACTGGATATTACCATTTTACTGAGACTGCTTTCAAAACATTTAAAAATCTTACAGTTGTATAGTTATATTATATTATTGCACAGATTTGACCTCATTGATTAAATACAGTAAATTCAATGTAATAATTCAATATATGAACTTAAAAGGATCATAAAAAATCTCTAAAGCCATTCATTCGAGAGATGCTTACATTTTATATGCAGTAAATACATTAATAATTTAAATTTCAGTGTTTATGTAATAGTAATAAATGACAAAAATTGACTAAAACAGCACTTTAGAGTATGTACGATTATTAATGAGACCACATTGCCCCTATTTTTTTTATGCCCCCAACCACAAAAATGAAACTAATGTCTAAGATATTTAACACAAATGTACAATGTGCCAATTAGGCACTTTAATATTAAACAACTTACTGTATACAGTTAAGGACACTTTTTAGGGCAGAATTTTTAAGAGACAATTAGCCTCCCACTGACCATTCATAGTCTGTTTCCTATCTATTCCCCACATCCAGTCTAAAGAAAGAGAGAGAGATGAGAAGGATAACCTTTGTCCAGTCACAGGACACACACACACAAACAAACACATTGCAATGAATGAGTGGTCACAGTCCACCAGAGCACAAAATTGGAAACAATAGAAGAGGAAGAGTTAAAAGCAAATATTTACAGGGGTTTAATGTGGGCCAGGACACGGTCGCTCCGTGAAGGGTCAGCGGCAGTCCGCGCCGTGCTAATTAGACAGAACCGTTACTCACCGAACACTCATATCTGCTTAATCACAGTCTGATGAAATGTGTGTGTGCCTGCTTTAAGCTGTCATTAGGTTTGTAGCCTTTTACTGTATTACAAATACGGACACCAGCACAGCAGCTACTAAAAACGACAAAGCTACCACCATAATTTCTCCTCGTTAATTTTCGAATGTAAGTGAGGCTGTAACTGTTGCATATTCAACACGTGCTGCCCACAGCGCCAACACCCTCTGGCCAATCAGAATGCATTCTCCAACTCAAATGAGAACAGAGAGAGAGAGGAGAAGAAAAACCAATGGAAAGAAGACAAGAAAATATCTCAAGATCAGCCAAAAGAGAATTCACAATCACTCTTACATAAAATCAGTGATAAATGGATTTTGTGTGTCAGAGAGACAGAGCACGAGCAAGATTTTTTTCCCTACTTCTCTGTGTGAGCAAGCCACTGTTTAGGCCCCAGGGAAGCTCACAGCCTGAGTCCTTTATCAATGATGAATGACCAAGTTTGTGTACAGCTATGTGAGTGTGTCTGTATCAGTGCATTTTTTAGTGAACATATATGCAAAACTGCGCCATAAAATATGGTTGTGCTGTTTCTCTGTGCTTTTCTCCATTTCAATCATTTCGTGGCTGATACGTTTTTTTTCTTCCCCTTATTTCTTTCTTTCTCTAACTATCAGTCAGATGGTATGAAAAGTGAACAGAAATTGATGCAAATAATGTTGCTCATGTATCAAGCACTGCTGTTGCAGTCAGTACTGTACTAATCAGTCTCACATTGTGTCCTAACTAGGTGCTGACAAGTAAAATGCTGAGCAACACAAAAATCTGTCAATTAGAACATACACTACAGTTCAGTTCAATTTTGATGTCAGTTTTAAGTAAATCAATACCTTTATTCAACATTCAAAACAACAGGAAATGATTCTTGAGCAGCAAATCAGCATATTAGAATGATTTCTGAAGGATCATGTGACACTGAAGACTAGAGTAATGATGCTGAATTTCAGCTTTGACCACAGAAATAAATTACATTTTAAAATATATTTATTAAAATAGAAAAGAGTTAAAATCTAATTTCGTGGATTTTCAACCCCCTTTGTACTGTTACAATGTCAGTATATGTAAATTAACTATGTTTACTCATTCTCCGTGTTACCTGTACTGAGAAATTCACGTTTATTTGTCAGCAAAAGTCTTTTGACAGCTCCAGGGCTTTTGTGAAAAGTACAGATTACACTTCCACATTTTTGTATTCCTGCCCACAGACAGTCGGAACGACAGAGGGTTATTAAAGGGATATTTTACCCAAAAATTTAAATTCTGTCATCATTTACTCACCATCAATTAGTTTCAAATCTGTATGAATTTGCTAAACACAAAGGAAGATATTTGGAAGAATGTCAGTAACCAAACAACCCCCCCCCATCCCTCCCCCCCATTGACTACCATAGTATTTATTTTTCCTACTATGGTAGTAAATGGGAGGCAAGATCTGTTTGGTTACTGACATTCTTCCAAATATCTTCCTTTGTGTTCAGCAGAACAAAGAGATTCATACAGGTTTGGAACTACTTGAGGGTGAGTAAATGATGACAGAATTTTCATTATTGGGTGAACTATCCCTTTAACAGTTACTGTAAGAGTAGGTTTATCACTGAAAATTGTATCGTACTATGTCTACTCTTTAAACAGCATTATGGTAAAAATGGAACACTATGGCAACAGCTTTCTTACCTGTATGATACGGCGTTCTGCTTTAGGCGGAACTGACAGAACTGCAGCTTGTTTTTTAGATTTTCCAATGTGCCATATTTACTAATTTAATTATTTGCAGCCTTTAGCCGCTGCCTACAACACGCTGGATCCTTTGCTAGAAATCGAAAGTAACTCACTTCCACTAAACGTTTACTCTGAATTCTTGTACCAGTGAACAACACAAGTCGACACCATTATGACTAAAAGTTTGCTAAAAAGTATTTCCTACTAAAGCAAGGTGGTATTTGACTCTGGTAAGCGTATCCACAGCAGACTGATGGGAGTGGCCTTGGATGGCAACCTGCCCAGTTGGTAAAAGGGAAGACAACAGCCTTTTTCTCTGTTTTCTCTAGTCAGATAGAAATAAAATTGTTTAGTGTACAAAAATCTTATTTTTAGATTATTTTAAGACAATGTGAATTGTCAGAGCCCACATTGCGTATTCTTGGACAAAATAAGCAAAAAAGGGGACTGATCATAGAAATTCTGAGTCTGCAAGGCTAGTACCATAGTGATGTACATTTTACCCTCAGCAACAGCATAAACAGGGGAACACTCCCTTCATCTTCTCATTCTTTTCCTCTCCTCTCCATCTATGGGACTGATATCAAAGCAATGCAAAAGCTATGAAAACACACCCCCAACCATAAATCTTTGCTAAGTGTGTTTGTGTGTGTTTGTATGCCTACATTTACATGCACATACAATGTATTAGGCAGATGCTTTTATCCCAATGGGCTTCCATTGCATACATCTTATCTGTTCATGGATTGCCTGAAAATCAAACCCATGACTTTGACGTTGCTAGTGGCATGTCTCTTCTTTATACTGTAGTTCTGTTTCAACATCTAGTGAGCCGTTTCGCCACCTACATAGGGAGCTATCTTCAATGGCAGTGTCCTAACAGTGTCATAAAAATAGCAGTTCACAAACATAGTCCACCGGAGACTCGAATCACAGTTGATTTCAATACAGACGACAGAAGATGAACACCAAAAAATAAAAAATAAAATAAATAAATTATACAGTACATGGATTTACAAAAATTTAACTTATATTCTATCTAATGTAAGTAAAAAGATCTCAAGCTTACTAAAGACAAGTAAACAGTCAGTAATAAAATAAGAACAAATAAACAAATTACAAGCAATAGGACAAATGAATACAATACAACAAAGTTACAAATGAAATAAAGAGTTCTTTTATTTTATCGGGTAGGTTTATCTAACGGCAAAAAATACTACAAAAACAGAATAATGTAATAATAATCTGGGTTACATTATTATTACATTATTCTGTTTCTGTAGTATTTCTTCTGTAGGTCATGGGTTCGAGTCTCAGTACCGGCAGGAAATGTAGGTGGGTGGAGAGAATGAACAGCGCTCTCTTCCACTCTCATTACCCACAAATGAGGTGCCCTTGAGCAAGGCACCTAACCCCCAATCGCTCCCCAGGCTCTGCAGCAAAAAACTGCAGCCCACTGCTCCGGGTGTGGGTGTTCAATACTCACTGCTGTGTGTGTGCACTTGGATGGGTGAAATGCAGAGCACAAATTCCGAGTATGGGACACCACACTTGGCTACATGTCACTTTCACTTTAATCAAATGTCAAATAAAACACAGTCTTCATGTAGATTATATATATAATGATTCTTATTAAAGCTACAAACAGTTTCTGTGCACTCTATGGGTGCGAGAACTGTACTGAATTCACTTTTGCATATTATTGCACTTGAACGTTTTGTTTTATGAATGTTTTAAACTAACAAGGCTTAAAAACACATAAAAAAGGTAATTTTTTATGATGATGGAATACTGATTATCGAATAATTGAGCGTAACCACGACAGAGATGATAATCCAAAATGTATACCAGTTGTCAAATGTATACCTGTTTACCGTGTTTGTTTTCACTGGGATTGTCATAATGTATTCTGGGATTACATTCTCAGTGAAGCATAAATGCGAAGTTGCCTTAGAATTTGGCAAAAATTTGGTGTTTTAGGAGGCAGCATAATTTAGTTTCAACAGTCTTTGTGTTGGAAGCATGCCTACGAAGCCTCAAAATGCTGCCTCCGTAGGCAGTTCACTAGGTTTTGGAAAAGAGCTTATTTGTTGGGTTTCTCCATCTATCCTTTCTAATGCTGTTGGCTCTTGGTTTTCCCTCCACACCTTTTCATTTCATCCCTCTATCACATCAATACACTCCCCCTGATTCAGCATCCATCTCCACACAATAACAGCTGCTGATACACAAATTAATTACCGTGACCAACAACAATTACTGGACGGACCTAAAGCTGAGGAAGGAGACAGAATTGGGCAGAGAACATTAGACTGAAGTTGTGTGTGTGTTTATATAGTATGTGTGTGAACATGTATGTGTCAGTGTTTGTGTGCCTGTGGCAAAGGCAAAGCACCTCAGTGGCACCAACAGAACATTAAGCCAGAAATCCTATTTATGACGCCAAATGATGGCTACCGTATTCTGCTCTGTGTACTTCACAAGAGAGATATGAGGCTAAAACAGTGTTCGGGGAACCAGAGCATCCATTCAAAAAGCATCAGATTAATCTCAGTCTAAATACCTAGAAAACTTCAGTTTTCAGCATTCAGAGAGTTCTTGGTATACTGTACATATCACAAAATATGCTATAGGTAAGCTGTTTCATGTGTGAACATTAATTTTCACAAATACTGCTGAATGCACACACATGCACACAAATTTCTCAGAACAGTGTAAACCCATTTTTGGATAACTTTCTGACAAAAAAAAAAAACTCTCAAAACACACCTCTACACACAATAGTGTTGTGTTTTAAATCATGTAAGTCAAATCGAAAACAAATATTCTCTGTTTATGTAATCTGTATGAAAAGAGAAGGTTGCCAGACGTTTGCGAGTCAGCTCATTATCTGCTAATGACAGCGCCACGGAGCGGGCTCGCTATTCAGACGCAAATTCTGAGGCGATACATGCAGAGTNGAAAATTCATCCTTTATTCAAATATTATTAAAATTAAAAGATTTTGTAGCAGATTGTTGTGCTTTAAGTCAATTGATTTATTTGTGACAAATCAATGAAACATGCCAAATTGTGTGGACTTAATGCAAAGAAATTATGAACAAAAAAAAGCAAGACAGAACCAACGAAATATTAACACTCTGGAGTTGGGAAAAGCGCCGGCGCGGTTTGCTGGATTTTTTTCACATAGCAGCAAAATTATCTTAATATACTCCACCATTTTTGTCATAGAGACAGAAGTAATATATCAATTGAAACTATAGAAAGTCTTCTTTTATTTGTGTACACTCAGAGTAAAAACAAAATGTTGTGCTTTTTGCAAAATAAAGAAAACTTACATGATGCGTGATCTGTCGTCTCCCTCTGAAGGAAGTCCATTCTGATAGTCCTCAGAAAATGAACTGTAACTTAGTGAATACTAATCACAAGAAAATGAGACTCAAGTCTAAAGAAACGTTGAAATGTCAGGTTTTAAATCATGTAAGTCAAATCGAAAACAAATATTCTCTGTTTATGTAATCTGTATGAAAAGAGAAGGTTGCCAGACGTTTGCGAGTCAGCTCATTATCTGCTAATGACAGCGCCACGGAGCGGGCTCGCTATTCAGACGCAAATTGAGGCGATACATGCAGAGTGAACACCTGCGTCAGCTCGGAAAAACGCATCAAGCTTGGTCAGTTTCATGTAGGCTACTTTTCATCGTTTTGAGTTGTGGTGAAGAATAATTCTAAAAGGATTTACCTCAGTGGAAGAGCTGGTTTCACTTTCATTTCGAGAATCTACTAGATCAAGCCAATGATTGTGAATGGTAAGTTTTTTTATTCTTTAGTTCTTTATTCTAATTGTGATATAGTGTCTGTGAATATTAAATGGCAAAAAGACTGTTTAAATATGAATCCTGCAAGTTTTGTGTGTCTCGGTGTGAATTAATGGGGCAGATCGACTTACATTAGTAAATTGCCATGGCTATTTCCAAACTATATTGCTATACTGAGATGAGTGAAATCGTATATGTACATATACATAATGCTCTCAAAAATACAAACATGTACATACTTGTTGCTCACATATTATTGTAGCCTAGTTTGTGCTGAATACAGTGTAATGAGACTTTTGTCATTAATATGTTTATAAACAACTGAAAAAAGCACAAATGTCAGGGTATGTCAAAACTACTCCAGGCCCCCAAATCAGCCTCAGACACCAGAGGGTTAATAACTGATTATGTTGTAGTCAATGCTTTTTGTTTTTATATGCATTTATTTATTTTTTTTGCATAGTAAAATAAAACATGTTGCTGTAGTTTGCCTTTTTTGCCAACACATTTTGCCAGATAAATATACCTTAATCAAGTTTAGTGTTTTGTTTTTCCTTCATATTTAAAATATTTTACAATATTTTATTTTAAACGAACTTGTAGGGTCATTGAAAACAAATACCACCTCTGGACATCACTTAATACTAAAAATGAATACTAACAAACAAGCTAACAAAATAAATAAATAAATAAACAGCATTCGCTGGGACAGGGAATGTTAAAGAAGCATCCTCTTTGTCATACCTTTGTTATAATTGTAAAATGTAATAATTTACCAATAGTTGGTTTTCCAAAACATTTATGCAGTAATTAGTTGTTTCAATGTTTCATCAATGAAGTCCAATGTGTTCAGACAGTTTATGGAAGGGGAAACAAACCACTAGTACAAAATAAACCACAAAACTCATTTTGGTGTCTGTATGAAATTAAGTCCTGACTTTAAATTTAAAAAGCCAATTTAGAATTTAAGCATCGGTCTGTTTGCTCTAGAACACATTTAGCATTAGCTGGACTGGTTTTGTATCCATGGTTTGACAAACAGTTTTGGTGATGTTGGTCTTTATCCCATTAAAGTAGGAAGAAGCCATCCTTGCGTGTCAAGAAAATAGTAGCCAACACTGTTGAGTGAAGTGACTTGCTCTAGACTTAAAATAAATCAACCCATTATTCTGTTTCAGCCCTGTACTCTCGGCAGGTAGAAATAAACCCCAACAACATCCACAGGATAATGTTTTCACATATGTGCCTGATACACAAATGAATAATTACAGCCGGTATCATGAATCTCAACATCTTGCATGTGAACTCTTCCATGACACCATGCCTCAACGCACAAACCGAAACATTTTTATGTGCGGTGAGATATCACAGCTCACAGGTGACATGAGCAGGTGTTTGACAGAGCTTTAAACGTTCATTGCTCTTAACAAAAGAACAGCTCTTCATCAGTCCATTAATGTCTTCGTCACGTCTATCTCTCTATCGCTCCATCACAGTTTCTGCTACAGAGCCAGAGAGAATCAACCAGCCACCCCACCAGCACTTGCCCTAGTTACATACATCTACTAACGGGATGATCACAGGGTGCTCGCTCTCGAAACAACAACCTCTCTCAACTGACAGAGAACAGATTTTTAGTTCAAATCCTGCAGTGCATTAAAAAGTATTTGGGAAGCAGTAAATGTCAATTAGCAGCAGTGTTGGGTAATTAAATTACTTATCCACTGAAAAAGTAAAGTAAGGGATTGCTGTTCATTTTTAGGTAATTACAGTTACTTATAATGTACTTGCGTTACATACTGTAAATTAGTTCAACAGTTCTGTTTAAATCAATATTGAATTAAAATCTAAATTTGTCGTCTAAAGGTAAAAGTGAACGCCTGCCTCTTTAAAATCGTTAGCTGTAGTGAGTTGCACGTGAGTCCACAACTTCACACCAGTTGGCTGCGTAGTCGCTGTCTGAAGATGTCGGCAGAAGCGAGTGGCTGTTTTGCAGAATGAAAATATTCCAATTACTTCACTTTTTTGACACAGGTAGGCAAGAACATTACGGTAAAATGTAAACTATGTCATAGGGAGAAAAAACTGTGCGCGCTCTCTGAGAGTTAAAATGTTTTAAAAAGCTATAAAAGGCTAAACTGCTCCATGTTTGACTAAATTATTAAAAGAGTTTACTTTCTATTGTCTATCAAGGTTTATAGGGATTTTAAGAAGTAATTAGTAAGTTACTTATTGAGTAATAAAATTACTTTTCAGACAGAGTAATTAGAAAAGTATTTTAAATACAATATTGATGATGTAATTAGTAATTAGTAATTAATTACTTTTTGAAGTAACTTACCCAACACTGATTAGCAGATGTCAGAACTATAATATTAGACTAAAACATTCCTTCCTGATGCAAATTTTTCACCATTACTTCAGTCTTCGATTTTACATGATCCTTCAGAAATCATTCTAATATGCTAATTTGATGCTAAATAAATATTTCTCATTATTATCAATGTTGAAAACAGTTGTGCTGCTTCATTTTATTTTTTTTTTAGAAAAAAGGCTGTTATTTTGCCAAATAGGTAGAAAAACTTCAACACTCATACTACATGGGCATGTTGCCACCCAAGGCCACTCCCACCAGTCTGCTGTGGATACGCTTACCAGAGTCAAATACCGCTTTGGAAATACTTCTTAGCAAACTTGTGTTGTTCCCCGGTGCAAGAATTCAAAGAGTAAACATTTAATGTGAGTGAGTTACTTTCAGTTTCCAGTGAAGGATCCAGCACATTGTAGGCAGCGTCTAAAGGCTGCAAAGAATCCTAAATACGAAAATAATTTATTTTGGATCAAATAAATTTAGCCATGGTGAGCAAAATTTACCGTTCTAATAATTTTGGCCACCACTGTATGTCATCAGCGAGTTTAATGCTATGCAGAGTTTATGTGGACAGACCTCAATCACAGAGCACCGCAAACAAATAGCAGCCAACTTTTACAGTTCCTACCGAATCAAAACAACGAGCTTATGCTGCCCTCAAGCCATAACTACCCTAATTAAAAGATGGCAACCCGTGATGTTCTAACTGGAGCTGTTCACGTCCTCAGACTCAGAATTATGCCTATCCATGTCAACAGTATCAACATCGAAATGAATCTGCAGCAGTCAGGTACAAGCTCTCTAAGTTGTTTACGTTCATTATTATTGTAATGTTATGTGCTTTGAGACATGAAGTAGTTTAACGCCATCTCTTGTGACGCTTTGCCGAGAGCAGCTGTGTGTGTGCACCTTCATGTGTTTTGGAGGAGGCATGGCTTTGAGACGCTCTGAAGGGAGGGATGTTATGCTAGCTAGCTCACTATTACTAGCCTCTCCGAAAATGTCCTATTGCACCTTTAATTCATGATAATTTAGAATGTAGAACATGTTAACAGTGCAAATGATAATGTTTACAACATTGTTTTAAAGCATTTGGAATCACAAAATCCCCAATTATACACCCTAAAAGCATAAAATTGGCCACCCTTGGTGACAGGCTTATGTTCAAAATTATAGATATAAAACAAACAATATACTGACTTCTTAAACCCAAGAAATGTCTTATTATGAATTACCTTAATTCGAACTGTTCTCATCAAATATTTATGTATGTGATTACAATTAATTAGACTAATCAGCATATGCTATTAAATTATATGCTAAATTGAAACTGTTAATCGATTGACAGTTCTAATTAAAACAAAAGCATTTCATAAATAAACTAAACAGAAAGAGTGAGAGGGAAAGAAAGCGTAGCCAGTTTGCACCAGTTTGCAAATAGCAGAGGTTGTGTTTCGAATTACAAGGGCCGCTAGGCTGCCTTGGGCCAGGCAGGGTTGGATTGCTTCGTCATCAAGGGTTTTGAGCCAATATTAATTACGCCAGTCTAGGCTTGGAACAGTCGGTCTCAACGCCACAGCAATGGTTGCCACCATGGCAACCGTCCACATGGCCATGACCTTTGCCCCTATCATGCCTGCCAGAAGCCTGGAAGTAAACAAGCAAAGTATGTGTGTGTGTGTTTTTGTGACACTGGGGATGCCATCATCATACATCTAGACATCACATAATTTCTTCACTCAATCTGACACTGAATAATATTCATGCTAGCGCGTGTCTGCATGTGGATGTGTGAGATAGGGAGGGGAGAGATGGCTCATGGTGTTGCTCATTTTTTAACATGTTTTTAGATATTCTGCCAGCCTTTTCGGCCACCAGGGAGTCTTAGTTTGTGCTATTGACTGACACTAGCGAGAGCTGAGATGCAACACAATCCCAAAGTAATCAACACAGATGCACACAACACTCATCTAATGACTTTAACAGAGGTCACCCATCTGAATCTTGTAATATATTACACAAAAATTCATCTTAATAAACTTTAACACATGTAACTGTATGATGATGCAAGACAAGACAATAATTAATTATTTGGGCTGAGAATTAGATATATCATTATCAGTGTTGGGTAAGTTACTCTAAAAAAGTAATGAATTACTAGCTACTAATTACTATTATTATTAGCTGTACTAATTACTCTCTCTAAAAAGTATTGCTTATTATTACTCTAAACAGTATTACTTATTAATAATTACTTTCTAAATCCTTTATCAACCTCGACCAGTTGAACAATACAAGGACAGACATGAAACTGCCATTTTAATTCTTTCAAATAAATAATATAAAATTACATTAATTATTCTTGAACTGCCCAAAGTTTTTAAAGTTAGAACCATACATTTTAAAACATACATTTTATCATTAGAAGTTACATTCTGATTTTAAATCCACTATTGCAGCACCTAACTATCACAATACTTGGGTGCCGAATCGATACGATATGTATTGTGGTTTTTAAGAACTGCGATTCTACAAGTATTGCGATTTTTGTTTGCTTTTTTAAAGGGATAGTTCACCCAAAAATGAAAATGTGATGTTTATCTGTTACCCCCAGGGCATCCAAGATGTAGGTGACTTTGTTTCTTCAGTAGAACACAAATTATGATTTTTAACTTCAACCGTTGCAGTCTATCAGTCTTATAATGCGTGTCAATGGTAACATAATCTATGAGAGTAAAAAAACATGCACAGACAAATCCAAATTAAAACCTGCGGCTCGTGACGACACATTGATGTCCTAAGACACGAAACAATTGGTTTGTGCGAGAAACCAAACAGTATTTTTTACCTCTAATACACCACTATGTTCAACTGCCTTGAGCGCGCGGACGGCATCCAGTGCGTGAGGTGTGTATGCGACTGGGATAGTTTAAACATGGAGCCTGTAGTACAACAGTTGTTATACAAATGGAAGTAAACCACTAAAAAACATGGTTTTATTACATCAAAAATTTTATTTTGTTACTTTTCGTAAGGGCAGCTTTACAAATAAAAAAGACACATACAAAGATCTTGTTCACATATCTCAGTTGGATGTGGAAAAACCATAGGCACAGCTGATGGTTTAAGTCGTATATGATCCTCTCCTGGGTATGTAAAATCATCAGGGGAAAAATTATCGCTGTAGACCCTCAACAACTTTAGTACGTTAATGGGTGTGTTGATATCCAGCCGAAGGGCAATCAACCATAACTTCAGGTGAGCAGGCTCAGAAGTTGGGAATATGTGAAAAGTCACCACTCCCGAGTTCGCGCGAGAGAACGTAATCTTTTATTTTTAAGTCGGTTTGAACAATCCGGATAAGCGCAAGTAAGTAACATTTTGATTAGCCGTCGTACCTACAATGTTTGTGAACTGAGTAAACAATGAGTGATGTATACGCGCGAGAGATCACTTCCAGCGCTTGCGTAAACTACGCCAGTCGCATACACACCTCACGCACCGGATGCCATGCGTGCGCTTAAGGCAGTTGGACATAGTGGTGTATTAGAGGTAAAAAATGATATAAATACTGTTCGGTTTCTCGCACAAACCGATCGTTTCGTATCTTAGGACATCAATGTGTCGTCACGAGCCGCAGGGTTTTATTTGGATTTGTCTGTGCATGTTTTTTTTACTCTCATAGATTATGTTAACATTGACATGCATTATATGATTGACAGACTGCAACGGTTGGAGTTAAAAATCATCATTTGTGTTCTACTGAAGAAACGAAGTCAAACAAAGTTTTTACTTGCCATGCCAAAATTTTCACTGGCCCCACCACAAAAAAGTAATAAATAAATATGCCATAGAACATGAACGGAAAATCACTAATCACACAAATTTCTTTATAAGCCTCAGTTATTTCTCCCAGATAGCAATGATATTAAAGAGGACCTATTATGTTTTTTCTTACGTTCAACTTTCTTTAGTGTGTAGTGCTGTTGTTTGAGCATGAAAAAGTTCTGCAAAGTCACAAAGCACAAGTGCCTTGAGTTTTTTTCTGAACACATCAAAATATTCCTCATTTAAATAATTACCGTCCAAGGCATATGCAGAATAAAGGGGCGAGGCCTGGTTGAGTTAGTTAGTTAGTAGTGTGACAAATCTAAATGCCACTCACTATATTTAGACATGACAAGACACATGACAAGAACATTTCTCAGCTAATTCTTCCAAAACCAATGATCTGAGCGAGGTTGCCCACATTACTTGTATAGCTCTATACTCTTACTGTGTGTCAACAGTTTCCTCAAAAGAATTTTAGTAACAACATCTGAGAAAAAGCTGGAAGGTGTGTAATTTTGGCACCGCCAGATTGGGAACTGACCCTTCGCAAAGATCCGCCCCCCTTAGTTCCAGCTGCTCTGTCCGACAAGCCATGGCGTTCTCACACCACATCATGTCCTCACAGAGTGAAAAATACATTGCGGAGCAAAGAGGACACGCTGACAGACAAGACAGAGCAGGTTACTTTTGGTATGAAACAAAGTCGCAGCTTTCAAATTTTGTTATTTTTTAAAGAAATTCAAACAATAAATACTGTTTTGTGGCTCTATAATGTGTCGTGACAGATCGCTGTAGCGTCTCAGTTCAAGCGGCACGTGAACCGATCATCTCTTACTAAAAGTAATAAACATGAATTAACATTAGAAGGTATGTTGTTTCAACCGCAGAAAGACATCAATACACACCAAGTCTACCGACGTTAATTTATTAACTCTCCTGATTTGTTTGTCAGACAAAATGGCAGATTCTGCATTAAGATTGGTCAGACCGCCTGTCAATCAAACTCTTGGCGAAGGGTGAACTGCAAAAATAATGACAGGTTTAACAATAAACAGATTTCCCAAACGCTGCCCGTCTTACATTTACGAGAAAGCATTTTAATGCTAATGTACAACATGGCTTTAAATGACAAATATCTGAGACCTTCATTAAGCCTGACATGATTTGTTACAAGTGTTTTTTTCTTTTAAGTAAAGAACTTTATAAGCCTTATTCGGATGGTAGTTTTCCCTGAGGAATTCAGGTTAATTTGTGTTTCACTTTCAATTACTTTGTGATTTTAATTCCACCCGAATCAAATGTGTCTGTCATTTACTTACACAACCTCGGTAAAAATTACAGTGCAAATTGCTACTGTTACTCGGCTAACCCAGAGGTCCTCTGAGAAATCTAAACCCATTTGTACAGGAATGTCTGTGATTGCGGTATATTCATTTTCACAATGTTTCTCCTATTTTGACCTTCAATGAATATGGTAACGAAAGCAAAATTTCCTATTCTGCTGCCTGGTGAACCTTCATTATGAATTTAGAACTTTTGGCCAACTTTTAAGCATTTTAATGAATTCCTTCCCTTATAATGTAATAATTATATCACATAAAACACCTTTTCAATTGGTTTCATGATGCATCCAGAGCACATGACCTTTCATAACATCCACATTCACAGACAATGCCACTTTAGAATATCTACAGAGATTTCAATCACGTCCAAATCAGTACATTACAGACGTCTTGTGTTAATAACTCAAATGTCGTTTGGAAAATTAATCCTGTCTGAATAGCGCTTTAGTGTGGAACATTCTCTCTAAGAGAGTCATTGAGATTCTCTGAGTGTTTGTCCTGTGTGGGGTGTCATCTCACTTAGATTTTAATATCAGTAAGGTAATTTTCACTTAAAAGGGGCTGCGATACTGAACTCATGCAGTGTGGAGTGAGGAGGATTTACTGTCACCTGGTGTGTGACTGTGCGACGGTGTCTCATAATTCTTGTGACCTGGCTGCTGCTGTGGCGCTTCAGTTTCTGCTGGGATCAAACGCTCACCGTAAACGGTCTATTAACCAGCACAGGATGGGCCGACACACGCAAACACACACGGTCTCTCATATCTCATATCCTCCATCTTTACTGCAACACATACACCTTCCACATACACTTTCAGTTTCTCATCTGATTAATATTCTTGCGCCCACGTATTCTCACACCCCACCTCTGCACGCACGCACGCACACACACACACACACACACACACACACACACACACACACAGGTTTGTTTTGCTATCTTAGTGGGGACTCTCCATAGGCGTAATGGTTTTTATACTGTACAAACTGTATTTTCTATCCCCCTACACTACCCNCACACACACACGCACACACACACACACATCCATAGACTTAAATTACACACTGTGTGAAGCCATATTAGCTTTGATTATGGAAATGTATGCAGAGAAAGGCATGCCAGTGTCATCTCACTATCTCTAAGCCAAGCAACGTGTGGATGTGAAGTGTACAAACAGACTCCATCTCCCACACACACGTATGTGGCTAAATGATAGACAGCAGCCTTTTTATTAGTGCTTGTGACACATCTGATAAATTGACTTCTTTATGTGAGTGGAATGTTGGCAGCTATATGTGTGTTTGTCTGTGTATGTGGTTCAACATTTTTATTGGCAGTAAGGAAATGTAATACCAACAAAACAGTCATTTCAATTAATTCATTAATTTTGATTAATTAATGAATTACTTATTGTTTCTTTAAAAATAACCTTTCCAAAATACATTAGTCACACAGACATATTATCTTTAAATTTTTAATTTTTAAATGTAATTAAAATCATTAAAATTAAATTTTATGTACAAATGTGTTAATTTAATGTTTTATGTAATTATTAGACATTTTTAATTAATTAATTAATTAATTAAGAGNGAAACCCAGCATACATTATTACTTTATTTATTTATACAAAAGTTCTAGAAATTGTAAAAAGTAAAATAAAAAAAATAATAAAATCAACACCACTGTATGTAAAAAATTATTTAAACATAATTTGAAATGAATAATATTATTAACTATATTATATAATATTACAGATAAAATTTTAGATAATTTTTTATTGAATAAGCAACCAAATACATCATACATACATATGTATGTATGTATGTATTTATTTATTTATCTAAATACTTATTTAAAAAAATAATAAAAGATAGCAATTTAACTAAAATCATTATTATTATTTTTTTACATGGTGTTTATTATTTTCTAATTCCATTTCTAGAAATTTTATAGAACTTACAGAAAATAGAAGTAGCCATTTTGTTTGAAATTGTTCCACGCTGTCACATTCCTCAAATTCACAGTATTCTATATAACATATTAAATTCACTTGAGATGTCACAATTCAGATTCAACATTTAATGACATTCTTGGTATTTTACTTAAAAATTAGTTTTTTTAAATTGCCTTTACAAAATAGAATGTAGGCACCTGTTTCATACACACACACACACACACACACACGCCTGAGGAGTGTTAACACACGGTGAGTGTGACACAAACACATACACATAAACACACGTCCATGATGTGAATACAAAGCAAGCACACACTTTTAGATAAACCTACAAAATCCAAATGAACACATTCCGCCTCTGGTAATGTTCTTTCTGCTGCTGACCAAAACATCATCATGGCAAATTAAGCATGGTAACGACCTCTGCCTTTCTAATGATACTGAAATGAACCAGAGAATCCATCTGATGCCTTTGTGTGTTTGTGTGTGTGTCACCTTGGTCACGGTTCAATAATAAGAGTCTAATTGTAATCAATTTGTTCTGTATTTGTGTGCGTGATGCCTTTGTCACAGATCAGTAATAAGGACAGACACTAATTGCTATTACTATTTGTCTCTTTGTGTGTTTCTGACCTTGCGATAACTCTGGGGGAAATTGCTAGGAAATATGTGGAGAATAAAATAAAATAAATAAAATAAAAAAGTGGAGATGACTTCAAAAGGAAACATGGTTTATACAATGTACGGTGTATTGCTGGTTGATGCTGGTTGTAATTTCATCACAAAATGAAAATTCTCAACATTTTCTTACACTTATGTTATTTCAAACCTGCGTGACTTTCTTTCTACTGTGGAACACAAACGACAATATTTTGAAGAATGTTTCTTTCCATACAATGAAAGTCAATGGGGTCCAAAACAACATTTTAATTATATGGACAAAATTTACTGATACATTTTTCAAAATGTGTCTGTTATTGTGTTCCACAGAAGAAAGAAAGTGTCACCTTTAAGCTCTTCGGCACTGTGCTCCATTATTCTATCTTTATTATTTTTGTCTTTTTTTAATTCAAATTTATTGACTATTTTCCTTCTTTTAGCTACGGTCGTTTTTACTGTACTGTATATGGTTATTAATAAGATTCCTAGTGCGTATAAAATGTGCTATAAAAGTAAACTTTCATTGCCTTAACAAGCAAGACTTCTTTTGTCCACAGGCTTCATCAGAAGCCAGCTTTATCATCAGCATATGTTAGACCAGCACCAAACCAGCATAAACTGGTTTAAGGCCTGACATAAACCAGCTCTTTTTAATAATGTAAATCACTTTACAAAAATACTTTTCATGTCATCCTATCCACCTTATTTCGCAATGCGGAAGTTATTTTCTGTGAACGTGCAAGACTTCCGGGAAACAAGAAGAGGTGTAGAAAACACAAAAGACTACAAACCAGTGTGTTTTTAATTACAACAATACATTCAAATAATATGTTAAGAAATATCAAGCAGCATTACAAGCTGTTTTGTACAGCTAAAAATAACTGGAAACGGATGACACTGGAAGCCAGTCACATTCAATTTACAAATGACTGTGCTACACTTACTTTAATAACATAGCGGATAGGAAAGGAAAACAACAAAAGACATCTCTTTAATGTATCAATTACTTCTATTAGAAATCAGTAAGATCAAAAAGACTTTTGCTGTTGTTTAGAAATTTGAGCAAAAACCCTAGCAAGCTCTAGGGTTTCAAAACCTCACTTCTGAAAATACCAAAAGCTGCATTTTTTTTTAGGTTAGACATTTATGGTGCTTAATTCAAGAACAATGGATGTCAATGGGAAGTCCTTATTTAGATAAATGTATGTTTCACATCATCAACTCCATGTGCAGCAGATCTCCCTGCTGTTTGATAGCAACTTGTTCTATTAACTGAGCTCAAAACATTACGACCAGCCCCTGCTCATTCTCTGTCGTTTTAAAGACAAGACTGCTCTAATGTCTTGAATAATGACCTCACACAGTTCTCAAATCAGTAATAAGTGTGTGCCATTAAAGAGTCAGAGTATTTAAACATAATGACCAGGAATCAATGTTCCCCATTCAATCATGAGTCTACATGGGCTGCAGGGGCATTAAATTGATGATGAGATGTGCTGTCCAAGGTCAGATTAAAATTTTTAGGGCTGCTTGAGGGTTCTAAAATGATCACGATGGACACGGATGAACATTTTAGCTCTCCTGTAGACTGCAGTTTTTGCCACCCATGCTATATATACGCATTCAGAATTGAAGAATTGGTTTGAATTACCATTTGAAGTTGAATTTGATTCAATTTGACGAGAAATTTACAGAATTGTATAAATACATTCAACACTGGTAATGCATTCTGAAGTGCTCTTCCACTTCGGTCCATAAAAGTTGATTTATTAAGTATGATAAAAAACCAAAACAAAAAAACAAATGTCAATAGGTTTCAAACATGGTTATCCATCCATCCATCCATCCAAGCTAAAGTTGTTAAAACTTCAAGTTCCTTAACTTTTTTTTACACAAATCTTTCAGACAAAGCTTTTCAAAGTTTATCTTGACAAAGTCTGACAGTAAATGATTTATATAATTTTAATTATTCTACCTTACATTCTAATTTGAATTGCAATCCTGCATCCAGTGCAAATTCAATTAGCATTTTAGGAATTAAATTGGATTTCAAAAGTCATTCTCAATTCAATTCCAAAAGCTTGGCTCATATACACGCACACACAAACATACACGTACATGACTGCACAGCCCAAACATTGCAAAACTATGGCAACTGCCCTCAGCAACAGACCACGATGCATCAGAACAGATGTTACATGTCAAAACAGGCATGTGTCAAAACAGTAAACTAACTGTTGGAGTTACTCGAGCATTTTATGGTGCAAGTGTCCATTTGTAGATGCTAGTCTGTGAAAGTAAAAAATGTGACCCATTCAGATGTAGTAGTTCATGCTGTTGTGCAGTCACATCTAATAAAGTGCCCCTATTATGTGATTTTAAAGGTTCCTAATGTCTCCTACAATAGGTTTACATACATCCAAGGTCAAAATCCAATTTAATTTTCTCATAATATACATAGTAGTACATCACCTAACTTTTCAAAGAGTCTGAAAACGGTTCATTCAAAGATTCAGTCTCTCTAAACCCCTCCTTTCTGAGAGCCTACTCTGCTCTGATTGGTCAGACGGCCCAGTCTGTTTTTACTGGTATATCGCTTACAGGGCATGTCTGAAATGAAACGGCCATTACCATATCTGAATTTCAGCTCCGGACCCTTCCTCAGCACTTGGTACACACTACACAGTGATAATTTTTTAGGTATGAATTTCAGCGCAAGTCCTCGTCCTTTTGACCCTGTTTACACCTAGTATTAAGATGTGTTTTGGTCGATCGAATCACAAGTGGACGACTCTAAATACTGGTATAAACAGGGTCTAAAAGGTTTTGAGCTTGCCCACTTTCAACCACTTTGAGAGGTAGTTGAAAACGCATTTGACCAGATTGCTTTCGTAGTGTAGATGCTCATACGGTCGAATGTGTTTGAATCGCCACAAAAGACTGCCTACTCTCCGCCTAATGACACTCGTGTTCATATGTAAATTGCGTGAGATTATTTTGTCCATTAGATCGAAAGACCTGAAAAAGCCCATACATCTACCCGCCCATAGACCCTCATAGAAATCAGGACCGAAGTGGTCGAAAGTGGATTAAAACACCAGACATAAATGGGTATACGTCTCCCTCTTCTAATTGTGATCCAATCGACCAAAACGCATGCCTTTGAAATGCTTGCAAAGTGGATTCACAGCACAGAAAACAGCTTCTTCTCAACATGTCGACAACAAGAATCAAACTCTTCCAGGCCTCAGCTACAACTACAGTGTTTGAGGGTCAAAGTAGACAATGTTTGCAGGCAGCCAATGAAGACCATAGGCTGTTACGTTGTTATGTAGGTTTGTAACAGGAACTGAGACTGGAATTACTGATGACTCGTTTCAGCAGTTCAGAATTCGTTTAGAAAGATAATAGGTTTATTTGTCGTGCACTTTGATCTTTAAAACTTTGCAGACCTTTTACATTCACAAACAGCTATAGTACACACTGTATGAAAAGTAATATTTGAAAAAGCATATGGGGGCAATTTAACACACAGTTATCTTTCTCTCTCTCTCTCTCTCTCTCTCTCTCACACACACACTCAATAATATACCCATCATAAACGTACTCAGAGTTATTAAGTTCTTAGCTCATCGTCTCCTCTGACCCTGCAAACCTTTCGATAAACCGTGGCGGGACACCCTCTAGTCTCCGGTGGTAACTGAGATATAAAAACCCAAGCTGGCGTGACACTTATCGCTGCCTGCTAACAAAGTTTTTTCAGCTGAGTGCATGGGGAAAGAGAGGGATATGGCACTTCGGATCAATAAAGACATCTGTTTATTAGATAGAGCGGCGCTATGACATGGTTTAGCTGGGGAGTGCAGAGCTGGGGTGTAATATTATAGATGTTCCCCTGCTGAGAGCTGACAAGACACATGGTGGCCCGGAGTTATATGAGCACTGCAAATTTATTCAGTTAGAGAACAAGCAGAGAGAGAAGGTGTGAGATGGAGGGAAAGAGAGAGAGAATGGATGAAGCTGAGAAAGAGAAGAAATTGGGTATTAGCAAAACTACAGTAAACTTGCATATGTGGGCTTGCTAGAGTGTGCACAACACAAACAGAACACAGTTCTACACATCTGCAAATTTTTACTCGTTTACTTAAAGTCCCCCTGAAGTCAATAATTTTATCCCTTAAAACTCATCTTTGATCACCAAAATGACACGTTTAAACAATTTTTTCCTATGAAAACATTTTCTTCATGCCTTAAAATAGCTTGAATGTAACTCTACACCCTTGCTTAATTTATTATACGCAGATCTATGAAAATGCGAATAAGCCCCGTCTCCACTCACTTGCACGAGCTCAGACCCACTCGGTCAATTTACTGAGGTAAACGCTGCACAATGGTATCGTATTTTACAACGGACACATGACGGTAATTAATATGATTAATATAATGCCTTTTGCTTGATTACATTATCGAACAGCTGCTAATAATGTGCTGCTAATGTTACACAAACCATGTTCCCGTTTGCGAGTCAGACAACTGCCTTCTAACAATCCGTATCCTTAGAAACGCTTTGAGCAACACAGAACGAAAGAGAAAGGCACATAGTTAGAAAGGCACAAAGGCACATCATAACATCTTTATCTATATCATACACCCGCTATATTGCCAAATCTACCCGATTTTGTATATCAACAGAAAAATATACCAGGATAACCTGGCTTCTTGAGACTGTCCTGCTTCAGAGCGGTCATAGTTAATGATATGTTAAAGCCCGCCGGCATGTTGACATGATTGGTTAAAAGGTAGTTTGTGACGTCAGAAACACCAGCGATTTCAAACCGCGGGTTTGAGGCTGTCTTTTTTTCACTGCAGTTTTAAAAAAAAAAAAAAAAAAAAAATATGAATTTGCCCATGGTTTGTCTTAAAGCATATTAAAAACACCACATAGACATATAAACAACATTAAAAACTTGATTTTCACCACAGGGCGACTTATTATTATTTGAGAATTATTTCAGTTAGCAATAAGAGTTGTGTGCTGAATACAAGGCTTTTGCACCTTTTGACCAGTGTATTTTCATGACATTTTCATGACATTTCCATGACATTTTCCCATTTGTGGTTACTGGATAAGGATTAAATATCATTTTAAAAAGATTGTATTCACAATTTCAAGCCAATGAAAAAATTACAGCTGACCACAACTAGAAAAAAAAAATGGAATAAAAAAAACTTTAAGATTTTATTCATTTATTAGGATGCATGATATACCGTTACCATGTCCATGTCTTTTTTTTCAGTTAATACTGGATATTTAATAAAATAAAACATAAATATAAAATACATTTAGGTTATTATATATTTTATACATTTACTACAGTTATATATAACTGTGTACTATATGCTTAAGTAACCTAGCATATAAAAATAATGTAGACTAATGTTCAGAGGTTTGGGGTAGGTAAGATTTTTAGAAGACAGAAGTCTCTTATGCTCACCAAGGCTGCATTTATTTGATTAAAAATTCAGTAAAAACAGTAATACTGTGAAATATTATTACACTCTAAAAGAACTGTATTTGGTACGACGTTACAATAAGGTTCCATTAGTTAACTTCATTTAAAATTTACTAGTAAATTATTAAAATCAAATATTGCATCTCTTAAAGCCCCCCTATTATTCGAATATTACCTTTCATGCGTGTATAATATAGCTGTTTGTGAATGTAAAAGGTATGCAAAGTTTTAAAGATCAAAGTGCACAACAAATAAAGTTATTGTCTTCTTAAAAGAAAGAACTGATTCTGAACTGCCTGAAATGAGTCATCAGCAATTTCAGTCCCATTTTCATAATCTCACTTGCATAATCCCAGTCTCTGGTCTTTACTGGCTGCCTGCGAACGACATCTGCTTTGACCCTCAAACACAGTAGTTTCAGCTGAGGCCTGGAAGAGTTTGGTTTGTGTTGTTTATGTCAAGAAAACACTGTTTTCAGCGCTGTGAATCCACTTTGATGCACTTTCAAAGGATGAGCACTCGTGCTGGAATTGATACGGAAAAACTGGCGCCATCATTCCTGTTCGTGTCACTGTGTATCAAGAGCTGAGGAAAATCTTGAGCTGAAAATCAGATATGGTAATGGACGTTTAGTTTCCGACACGCACTGTCGACCAATCACAGCAGACTGGGCCATCTGACTGATCAGAGCAGAATAGCTCTCGGAAAGGAGGGGTTTAGAGAGACTGAATCTTCGAACAAACAATTTTCAGATATTGTACGTATATTATGAGAAAATTAAAGTGTTTTTTTAATTTTTATTTTTTACCTTGGATGCATGTAAACCTATTGTAGGAGATCTCCAAAAAAAAAAAAAAAAAAAAAAAAATTAGGAACCTTTGAAATAGTATAATAGCGGCACTTTAATATTATTTAATGGACCTGAGCTAACATTTCACACTGGTGTTAAGTTAAGGCATTAACTAACGTTGACTATTGGAAATTTATTGTAAAGTTTTACCAAATATTTTAAAATTTCATTTATTCCTGTGTTGGCAAAGCTGAAATTTCAGCATCATTACTCCAGTCTTCAGTGTCACATGATCCTTCAGAAATCATTCTAATATGCTGTTTTGATGCTCAAGAAACTTATCAATGTTGAAATATATTTTGTGCAGCTTAATATTTTTTTTTTAAAGTTCAGAAATGTTTTGTAAAATCTTACTGACCCCAAACTTTTGAACAGTAGTGTACATCTCTAATCACCATATCATGTCATGCAACAACTATAAATAAATCGCAGAGCAGATCGGTTACAAACTTTTTCGAGCTAGATTTAACACATCTTTGAAAACTGGCTAAACTCGGCGTCAAATATAATTATTGCGCATGGTTTTCAGACGACAAGAAATTCTAAGACAGCATCTATTCAATGCCCTTTCTACTGCAGAATTTGACATTTTGGCTTCCGGCAGCCATGAAACAGAACAAAGAACTCTATTCATAGTACCAAATGTCTGGCACCAGACCTAAAAACTATCTGTAAGACTATAAAAAGTTGCAGGGTAAAAGTAAGCATTACATTCACAGAAGGCAACTTCTGGCACAGACCTGGCACGTATTGTAGCGATGGCGTCGTATTCCATTCATGCCATACGGCTGGGAGAATGCCCACTGGAGTTCGACTCTAAATAAGAGGAGGCATCATTGAGACAAATGCATGCTGCTGTTCAGATGCAGGAGGCCATAGATCACAGTGCTTGTGGCTGTTTTATCTAGTGTGTTATTATATTAAACTAAATCAAAGGCATACGCACAAGTAAGCCCTCGTGTAATGAAATGCCAGCCTGTGTATCAGCTTTAATGGTTTTTGGCGTTTTTCGTCAGCTTTCAACTGGTGCGAAAGCGTATGTGTTTTTCTAAATCAGTATCTGAAGATGGTCTATTTCAAGAGAAGCACAAGACGCTACTCTCTAAATATTTTCTTTTCCCTCAAGATCCTGTCTGAACACAACTTGTGAATGTCATTACAAACACTCCGTCTACACAGTATTAAAATATCTCCCTCTCTCAGGCTTTCTTTCTGATTCATGCTGGAGTATACAAAGACAAGAACTTTAGTCATTTATAGCAGGCAACTTCCTCCGAAATAATGAGCAACCATAAATTTAAAGTCTCTCCATAAACTTGCAAAAAAAAAAAAAATGGCAGAGGACTGCACAAAACACTCAAGATGGCAACATGTCCGCAATTTGGGCGTCACAGGGAACGGTGTGATTTACAAACCCATTTGGCTGCACTTTTACGCAAGCGATTGACTTTAGATTTTGACAGGATTCCGGTATTGATGGGGAAATTGAAAATGCAAAAATGTAAGGCACACATTGATGAATTAATCCACCGAGATGTCATTGATGTACAGAAGCTTTAGAGTTATGCAATTATAATAGCTAAATGCATAATCATTGTGCTCCTGGATAATGGAGAGTCCTGATATAGTCTTTAGACTGTGTGTGTGCATGCGTGTGTGTGAAAATGTCTTCTGATGGCTTGTTTTCTCAGCGGTCGCACAAAAGATCCATTGCTCTGAGCGTGCAGACAGGGGGTGGCCATGGCAACACAGCCATTAAAGACCCATTGAAGAAAATGCCACTAAGTACGATAAAAACACACACACACACACACACACTTGCATCCACACACAGTAGCCACCAGAGCATTTAGAGAAAATAATACACTAATAATAACACACATAATTCACTCATACACACAAGCCTTAAGCCGTGCAATGCATTAAAAAACTGTATCCTGTTGCATTCCCCGGTCTGTTTATGCCTTGTGGGACAGAAGCTTATACAACAGTTATAACTTAATATCTTTCAAATAAAACCATATTGTATCTGATCAGTAATTTCTCATTAATGAGTGAATGAGCAAAAATCTGATCTTAACTTTCATTAAAGGTGCCATAGAATTTAAAATTGAATTTACCTTGGCATAGTTGAATAAGAGTTCTGTGCATGGAAATGACATACAGTGAGTCTCAAACACCATTGTTTCCTCCTTCATATGTAAATCTCGTGCGTGAAAAACACCACAGAAAAACAGGCGAATCTCAACATAACACCGACTGTGAACAGTCAGGATCATTAATATGTCCGCCCCAAACTTTTGCATATACCAGCCCATGTTCAAGGCAAGCCAGTATTAACGTCTGGAGCTGCACAGCCGAATCATCAGAAGTTATGCAGGTATTGTGAAGCATGCAAGCAATGACAATAGCGAAAATGGCAGATGGATCGATAATAACAGTTCATGATACATGATATCATGATATTTTTATGTGATATTTGTAAATTGTCTTTCTAAATGTTTCGTTAGCATGTTGCTAATGTACTGTTAAATGTGGTTAAAGTTACCATAGTTTCTTACTGTATTCATGGAGACCAGAGCCATGTCATTATTTTCATTTTTTCCCGAAAACGTTTGTAGTCTGTATAATTCATAAACGCATCTGCATTCTTTATAAATCTCTCCAACAGTGTAGCTTTAGCCACGCAGCATTATTATGGAAGTAATTTAATGCCAAATGTTTTCGAAATAAAAAGCTTGTTGAATTGCACTAATTGAAAAAAATATGCATTACATTAGCTGTGCTTGCATTTTGATGCACTGTATTTTTAAGGCTTGAATTTTTATGGGCTGAAATTCAACATGGTTGTGTATTTAAGCTGTGAATATTTCAATTAAAAATATTTCACACACATTTTCATTATTAAAAATGCAATAATTTATTTTCACCTTTCAGATTTCACTTCCAAAATATTCATTCTGTTTAAAAATACAACCTATAAAATTCGACTAGCAATTTTCTGTCTATTTTATTTCGCTTTACAAATTCGCTTCCACAAATTCAGTGGTTCAAATTCGGCAGAAAATTCAACATTTCACATCCGGGAACTGCAGGAAAAGCAGTAGAGTAAAGCAGCATGATCTCCATCTGCTGTTAGTCTTCTTCACCAGCAGGTGCCGCTAGCGGCTGTTTAAGACCAGATCACGGCTAGTAAGTCATCATTCATTCATTCATAAAAACGGATTTACAGAAATGGAGCAAGCGGTAAGTGAATGTGTGATGATTATCAGGGCCAGTATAAATGCAGAAAAGCTGATAAAGACACAAAAGCTGCATTTATGTTTAATTCAGTGTCTTTATGGTTACCTGTGTAGTCTACATGTAAGCAGCTTTCTCTCCAGTGAACAAGATTATAACGTTATTGCCCGATGATGGTGTACAGATCAAACGTTAAATCTGAGGTAGACATATATTTCTCTCTGTTGTTTAGTTTCCTTAACTTTATATGGCAGCACTGTGTTGTAATACTAGGGATACTTCACAGGATTCCCCTGCCATCAGGACATATAAAACACTCAACACAGCTTAATGGACTCGTACAGTGATATAAAAGACCAAACTCGCACCTCATTTGTGATGTAAGTTATACTGTATAGGCTCCAAGAAAGCAGACACTGGCATAAAGTTGTTTTGATGCTGAACGTTTGATATTCGCAAATTTAGGGACTGTCTCTAAAGTTACGGCATTCGGTATCTACCTTCAATAGCGTTTAAAGAGAATGACTTACAGTCACAAACCCAACTGTAAAGTGTTCATCTAGGTCTCAGGTATAATGCAAACCTTTTAGATTTTTGATGTTTATTAAAATTAAAGGTAGGCTAACACTTTATATTAACTAGTTAATATGAACTAACAATGAAGTGCACTTCTACAGCATTTATTAATCTTTGTTAATGATGTTAATTCCAGCATTTACTCATACATTATTAAAATCAAGAATTGTATTTGTTAACATTAGTTAATGCACTGTGAACTAACATGAACAATGAACTGCTGCATTTTTATTAACGTTAACGTCTAGGTTACTATTGTAACCCCTGTTCCCAGAAGGAGGGAACGGAGACGTTACGTCGATACTGACGTAATGGGGTCTCGCTTGGGAGCCCAATCACCTCCAAGGATACAAAACAAGCCAATGGGAATCGGCCAATATGATTTACATGCCGGGCCCCTCCCCCGGCATCCGGGTATAAATAGGGCCGGCATACTCACCTTCATTCATATTTTTGCTGAGGAGCCGAGATAGGTATCTGGCCGCTCAGCGGTGACTCAGAGCTATGGCAGGGGAACGTAATGTCTCCGTTCCCTCC
Organism: Anabarilius grahami; assembly: GCA_003731715.1. Classification (NCBI taxonomy): domain Eukaryota; kingdom Metazoa; phylum Chordata; class Actinopteri; order Cypriniformes; family Xenocyprididae; genus Anabarilius; species Anabarilius grahami. The sequence continues at coordinate 3,122,270 of RJVU01042551.1, forward strand.
TTCTGGGAACGGGGGTTACAATAGTAACCTAGACATTCCCATCCAGTCAGTCACGTTCGACGTTACGTCGATTCTGACGTAATGGGGTCCCGTGGAAAGCGCCATAGCGACTGAACCATGTTACGAGTGTAAGGGAGGCAGATGCTGGCAGGCCGTAGCGTGCCAAGGCAAGTGCGGCCCATACTCGCAACCCTCCTGCGCCCAGAGTAAGCCCAGGAATGTCTTCCACACCAGTGGGATGGAGAGGACAAGGCGTTACAATGGAGAGGTCGAAGCTGCTGTTCCTTACCCACGGGGAAGAGTGCTTCGGAACTCAATTCCCAGGTCAGCCATGACCAAAACGCCAGGAAAGCTGGAAAGGGGAAAGCTACGGAGACCACACCCTGCCCGAGGGGAGGTAATGTGTGGAAAACACATATGGACTGGCCTGAGGACAGTAACGCATATGGAAAATCTCTGATGTAGGTCCTACCTTCCGGGAGGAACCTTTCTAGCAATCAGAGACAGGGCCGAGCGAAGCTGCCCAGGGAAAGACACGGGTTTACCGTTAGGGAAACCGTACCGTGGACAAACACATATGGGATTACCTGCGGGGAATCACAGCATATGGGCATCTAGCCCAGTACAAGGGCAGACCAATTGGGCATACACACGAGTACTGGACCTAGCGCCGGACGCCTCCGCCGCGTCTGGCTGCCACAGGATGCAGGAGGAACTCCACAGGGTTCACCGTTACGGGGAACTGAACCGAGGAGCGGGAAAAGTGCTCGCACAGCAAGCGAACACCCATGGCTATCTACGAGTAGACAGCACACGGGTGGACACCGGTTCCACTCGGAGATTAAAATATCTCGCGAATGTATTTGGTGTCGCCCAGCCTGCAGCTCTGCAAATATCTGCAACAGAGGCACTGGTACGTCAAGGCGATGGCATCCACTATCCAGTGGGCCAACCTCTGTTTGGAGACAGCCTTCCCCTTCTGCTGACCTCCAAAACAGATAAAGAGCTGCTCAGAGCTTCTAAAGGGCTGGGTCTGCCTCCTCCGGGGGCAGTGCTTGCAAGTTCACCACCTGGTCCCCGAAGGGAGTGGTGGGAACTTTGGGCAGATATCCAGGCCAGGGTCTCAGGATAACGTGAGAGTAGTCCGGCCCGAATTCCAGGCACGAATCGCTGACCGAAAATGCCTGCAGGTCCCCAACCCTCTTGAAGGAGGCGAGCGCGGTCAGGAGCACTGTCTTAAGAGACAGATGTTTCAGTTCAGCTGACTCAAGGGGCTCGAAGGGAGCTCTCCGTAGGCCCGAGAGGGCAACAGAGAGGTCCCAGGAGGGAATGAGGCAAGGCCTAGGGGGATTTAACCTCCTGGCGCCTCTGGCTGCCAATTCAGAGTCCGCCTCAGACTGATCGACCACCCCTGAGGGCGGAAGCTCGGAGTCATCGTCGTCCTCCGAATCAGCGATCCCGCTCCCCGATGCAGCAATCGACATCTGATCTTCCTCCGGAGCGCCGAAAGTGACCCGGGGGTGCCCCGCGGCAGCAGCCGGCAGCTCGACGGCACATGACATTGCGGAGGAGTGGGAGNTTTAACCTCCTGGCGCCTCTGAGGAACCTGATGATCAGGTCGTGCTTTCCTAGTGACTTGCCATCGAGCACATGGTGATGAGCTGCGATGGCGGCCACATAGACCTTCAGGGTGGAAGGGGACAGCCTCCGTTCCAAACCCTCTTGAAGGAAGGAAAGCACAACACCGACCGGGCATTTCCGGGGGTCTTCCCGGTGGGAAGAACACCACTCAACGAACAGACTCCACTTCATGGCATAAGCGCGCCTCATAGAGGGGGCTCTGGCCGAAGTGATGGTGTCGACTACCGCGGACGGTAGGCCACTCAAGTCTGCCGTGTCCCGTCCAGGAACCACACGTGGAGGTTCCACAGTGTCTGTGCAAGGAGGCTCACTGGGAGAAACGCATATTTGCATAGGCCCTGGGGCCAGCTGTGTCCCAGTGCATCCGTGCCGAGGGTCCCCTCGGTCAGCGAATAAAACATCTAGCAATGGGCCGACTCCAGAGAGGCGAACAGGTCTACCTGTGCCTCCCCGAATCGGCTCCAGATCAGCTGAACCGCCTGGGGGTGGAGTCTCCATTCCCCCGGGAGCGTGAGCTGTCGTGAGAGCGTGTCAGCCGCACGATTGAGCTCGCCCGAGATGTAGGAGGGGCGCGCAGCGACCTGAGTCGGCGCTGACTCCACAAAAGGAGATGGCGGGCGAGTTGAGACATGCGACGGGAGCGTAGACCACCCTGTCGGTTGATGTACGCTACAGTCGATGTGTTGTCCGTCCGGACCAGTACATGCTTGTCCTGCAGCAGCGGTTGAAACCGGCGCAGAGCAAGGAGTACTGCTAACAACTCTAGGCAGTTGATGTGCCAGTGGCGATGGGGTCCCGTCCAGGAGCCCGGCGCCGACTGGCCACTGCATATGGCACCCCGGCCGGTGGTGGAGGCATCTGTTGTGACAACAACATGCCTGGACACTTGTACTAGGGGCACCCCGGCCCGTAGAAAAGCAAGGTCCAACCACGGGCTGAATGTGCGGCGACAACTCGGTGTGATGACCACACGGAGTGAGCCACGGTGCCATGCCCACCTCGGGACTCGGTCGTGAAGCCAATGCTGAAGCGGTCTCATATGAAGCAATCCGAGCGGCGTGAATGAGCCAGTCGTCGAGGTAGTTGAGGATGCGAACGCCCACTTCCCTGAGCGGGGCAAGGGCCCCCTCTGCGACTTTGGTAAAGACGCGAGGAGACAGGGACAGCTCGAAGGGTTAGGACCCTGTACTGATATGCCCGCCCCTCGAACGCAAACCGTAGGAACGGTCTGTGACAAGGAAGGATCGAGACATGAAAGTACGCGTCCTTCAGGTCGATAGCTGCAAACCAATCCTGGGCGCGAACTTCATCTCGGCTGGAGGGACAGGCTCTATTGCGTCCTTCGCCAAAAGAACCACAATCTCCGCCCGCAGGACAGAGGTGTTGGGACCTGTCACCGAGGTGAACAGAACGCCGCTGAACCTGGGGGGACGCCTGGCGAACTGAATCGCGTAGCCGAGTCTGACTGTCCGAATGAGCCAACGGGACGGGTTGGTAAGGCGTAGCCACGCCCCCAAGCACCGTACAAGTGGAACCATCCGGACAACAGAAGTACCCACGGGGGGGCAGCATGGAGCACTGTGGCCCAACCCGGGAGGCAGTGCGTCCCGAAGTTGAGGCTGTGAGTGGAGTCCACTCACACAGCTCCAAGTGGGCAGGGTGGCGTGGGGAGGCTGTGCGTCCCCGGAGCGCCAAGACCCTGCCTGTGGCGAAGGAAGGAGTGGCTGAGAGAGAGGGAGCGGAGCGGAGCTCACCCTCAGCACAGACCTTCTTATATGACCCAGAGGATTTGGAAATTGCTCTTTTATTGAAAATGTGGGAACAAAAAGAAAAGGAAACACAGGATTTTCCCCCGGGCCCTCTCCTGGGGGAAGGAGCGGTGCGGTCACCGTCTCCCGCAGAGCAGTCACCAAATCCACCGGGTCTCCCGTCTCAGGGCCGCTTCTTGCCCTTCTTCTTCTTAGAAGGGGGCTTGGCAGTCTGGGCGGGGGGCGTGGCCTTCCTGCGGGAAGCTCGGGGAGGATGGGACGAGTCCGATCTCCTGGAAGCCTGAGCCGCAGGAGGACGCCCTTGGCGAGGAGCAGACGGAGGCGCAGCCCGTGGGGGATGGGTGGCATCATCACGCCGGGGCAAGATGTGTTTGATGGCCTCCGTCTGCTTTTGCAGTGCCGAGAACTGCTGAGCGAAGTCCTCGACAGTGTCGCCGAAGAGGCCGGCCTGGGAGATGGGGGTGTCGAGAAAGCGGACTTTGTCGGCATCCCTCATCTCAGCCAGGTCCAACCAAAGATGCCGTTCCTGGACCACCAGGGTGAACATCGTCTGACCCAGGGCGCGCGCCGTGACTTTCGTCGCCCGGAGGGCGAGGTCAGTCACCGTACGCAGCTCTTGCAGCAGCCCTGGCTCAGAACTACCCTCGTGCAGCTCCTTAAGAGCTTTCGCCTGATGGACTTGCAAGATGGCCATGGCGTGCAGGGCAGAAGCTGCCTGTCCAGCGGCTGAGTAAGCCTTGGCAGCGAGAGCGGCTGTGGTCTTACTCGCCTTGGACAGGAGACGTGGACGGTTCCGCCAGGTGGCGCCCCGAACCCAGAAACCAATCATCCAACCGCGAGCGCTCGGGACACGGTGGAGGGTTCCACACGAGACCGATGCCCGCGGCAGCCCGGGCAAGCATGGCTGCCAATTCAGAGTCCGCCTCAGACTGAGCGACCACCCCTGAGGGCGGAAGCTCGGAGTCATCGTCGTCCTCCGAATCAGCGATCCCGCTCCCCGATGCAGCAATCGACATCTGATCTTCCTCCGGAGCGCCGAAAGTGACCCGGGGGTGCCCCGCGGCAGCAGCCGGCAGCTCGACGGCACATGACATTGCGGAGGAGTGGGAGGTTTGTGGGGGTGGACCTGACGAAGTGGCTCCCACTGTAATCCTCAGATCTCCCAGAGCACTAACCGGACCGGCGGCCGCTACAGCCGCCGGCGCTGGGGTAGTGACAGAGGGGACCCTCACTTCTGTGTTAAAGAAGGAGAGTCGCAATCTCAATGCCAACATGGACATGCCCTCGCAATGAGGGCATGTACCATCCACGAGCGCTGACTCAGCGTGCTGTTTCCCCAGACACGTGAGACAGCGATCGTGGCCGTCAGAGGAGGTCAGGAAATGACCGCATCCAGAAACACACGGATGAAAAGACATCTTGAAAAAGATGCTGATCGCCCGTGCTTGCTCTTTTAGTACACCTCACCAGCCGAAGCACACAGGGATGAGTGCAGCACCGTCCTGTGCACAGCGCGCCGTCACACCCACCGCTGAGCGTGCCTTCCCACCAGCTGGAGAGACTCGAGCAGCCACCAGAGAACAGCCGTAGAGCAATTATAATTGCTGTTTGCAGGATCAAGTCCTTTAGCAATTAAAATTGCTGTTTGCTCTCTTAGTTTTTTGAAATTCACTCCTTGAAGAGGCGAAAGGAAAATCAGCCAACCCTAGTATTACAAAACAGCGCCGCGATATGAAGTTAAGGAAACTAAACAACAGAGAGAAATATATGTCTACCTCAGATTTAACGTTTGATCTGTACATCAGCTTCAGAGAATAACGTTATAATCTCGTTCACTGGAGAGAAAGCTGCTTACATGTAGACTACATAGGTAACCATAAAGACACTGAATTAAACATAAATACAGCTTTTGTGTCTTTATCAGCTGTTCTGCATTTATACTGGTCTGGCCCTAATAATCATCACACATTCACTTACGCTTGCTCCATTTCTGTAAATCCGTTTTTATGAATGTATGAATGATGACTTACTAGCCGTGATCTGGTCTTAAACAGCCGCTAGCGGCACCTGATGGTGAAGAAGACTAACAGCAGATAGAGATCATGCATCGGTACTCTACTGCTTTTCCTGCAGTTCCCGGATATGAAATGTTGAATTTTCTGCCGAATTTGAACCACTGAATTTGTGGAAGCGAATTTGTAAAGGGAAATAAAATGGAATGAAAATTGCTAGTCGAATTTTATAGGTTGTATTTTTAAACAGAATGAATATTTTGGAAGTGAAATCTGAAAGGTGAAAATAAATTATTGAATTTTTAATAATGTTATATAATAAAGAAATATTTTTAATTGAAATATTCACAGTTTAAATATACAACCATGTTGAATTTCAGCCCATAAAAATTCAAGCCTTAAAAATGCAATGCATCAAAATGCAAGCACAGCTAATGTAATGAATATTTTTTTTCAATTAGTGCAATTCAACAAGCTTTTTATTTCAAAAACATTTGGCATTAATTTACTTCCATACATTATCAAACTCATTCAGAATCAAATGTAAACATCCACAATATGCCATACTTACGTGATCTGATATGCTGCATCACGAACCGTTTGTAAAGATCCATTTTGAGAGTTATATTGTGAACTTCAGTATTTTTATGCAATGTTTAATGCAGTTGCGAATTTGGGGGCGGGGACCACGAGCATTTAAAGGTGTACACACACCAAATCAGAGCATTTTTAATCCCACCCCAAAATAGGCAGTTAAAACATGGAATAATAAAAAAATCTATGAGGTATTTTGAGCTGAAACTTCACAGACACATTCTGGGGACACCAGAGACTTATATTATATCTTGTGAAATAGTGTTCTAGGGCACCTTTAAATGGTTAAATTTTTTTATTTAAAGAAATTCATGTTTTTAATGTTGTTTATATGTCTATGTGGCGTTTTTAATATGCTTTCAGACAAGCGATGTGCAAATTCATCAGTCAACACCATAGCTGAGTATTTTCTCCTTAAAGAAACCAAAGACAGTCTCAAAAATGTGGTTTGAAATCGACTGTGTCACAAACTACCTTGTAAACAATCATGTCAAAGTGCGGGCGGGCTTAAGAATATCATTAACTATGCACTTAAGCAGGGGAGTCTCAAGAAAAGCCAGGTTTTTCCAGTAAATTTTTTTGTTGATATGAAAAATCGGGTACATTTAGCAATATAGTGTGTGAATTTTATATATATACATATTATGATGTTATGATGAACTGTATGCGTTTCTCCACTGACGTTCTAAGTTGTTCAAAGCATCTATACTGATTTTTAAAATGCAGACTGAGATGGCGAAAGGAAACATTCACATTATTAGCTGTTTGAAAATGTCATGCAAAAGGCTAATCATATTAATTACCATTATGTGTCCGATGATGTAAAGAGCGATACCTTTGTGCAGCGTTTACTATAGTAACTTGAGTGAAAGTTTACTGAGTGGGTCTCTGAGCTGGTGTGAGTAGGGGCAGTGCTAATTTGCATATTCATGAATCAACATATACTACATGAAGCAAGGGTGTTACATTCAAGCTATTTTAAGGCATGAGGAATATTTTTTCACAGGAAAAAAAAAAACATTTTTTTCATTTTGGTCAAAGATGAGTTTTAATGGATAAAATTATTGACTAAAGGGGGACTTTGAAAAAATCTGAAAAAATAAATTGTGTATTTTGACAGTCTTACATATCTAAAGTTTCATTTTCGTACTAAAAACTATATATATATATATACACACACACACACACACACACACACACACATATATATATATATATATCTTCAGGGACACAATGGACCCGAATGCATTAGGAGGGTTAAAAGCATAAAATATACATTAAAAATCATACACACACAAACATACTTTCAAACAGGTTTACGTCCCCATTTGGTTGCTACCAGAGTGAGTGAATGATGATAAAAATGTGTGTGTGTGTATGTGTGTGTGTGTGTGCGTATGTGTGTGTGTGTGCGTACATCCAAAGCACTCTCCCTCACTCCAGCTCTTTCAATGCCTCTACAGTATCTTATCATTTATTCTATAAGCTTTCATCTGGTCTGATCTCTGTCTAATGGCAGTGTATCGTGGTGGATCACACACTTTTGATCACAGAGATTTGTGTGATGTCATACATGAGTGCAAACATATATAGACACCCCTGGGATGTATCTCTGTACTGTGTGTGTGTGTGTATGTATTGAAGTCCTGGAAGTGATTCTTTTCACAGAATTCATTGCTTTCAAAAGGTATGGTAACACACAAATAGAGAGAGCACAGCTGTGCTTGAAATAGAATAGCAGTCTTCAATAAAAGATGACAGAGGAGTAGGCTCATCTACGTGTGTGTAGATACAATGGGGTTTAAGTCTGAAACCATTAGCGAAAATGCTTCTATGGCCATGTTCACACAGCAGCAGAATATGGTTGTCAGTCCTGTATTTAAGTCGATTATGTTCACACACAGTACGGTTATTTACGAGAGTGACAACCGCATTCTATAACCGAACTCACACCCGTAAATCTTCAGGACTTACAACCACATTCTCGAAAAACTGAGCCGAAGTGAAGTCCACTATATGAAGAAAAATCCTGGAATGTTTTCCTCAAAAACCTTAATTTCTTTTCGACTGAAGAAAGAAAGACATCTTGGATGATATGGGGGTGAGTAAATTATCAGGAAATTTGATTTCTGAAGTGAACTAATCCTTTAAATGTTTGCCATTCATTTTAGACCATTTTAATGCCACCTTAAAATAAAAATAAAAAAGTTGCTAAATTACAAGATTAAAGCAAAAATATTTTGAGTAATATTACAACAAAAAGTTGCATTCTGAGACTGAAGTCACCATATGATGAGAATAAAGTGATACGGAAAGTAACATCAAAAGGTATATTCCTGTAAAAACATTTCTCTCATTATTAAATTATTTACTGCCAAAACAACAACGCCATAATTCAAGGAGAAACACAATTTATAAAATTATTTATAAAACTGTATTTTATTAAAACTTTGTCTTTATTCATAAAACAAAATTATTCTCAAAATATTACAACTTCATTCTCTAAATCCTTTTTTTTTTTTTTACGTGGCACTACAACATCGGGATAACATTTCTTTGTTTAACATTTTTTTCACAACCCTAAAACTGTTTATTACCAGGTTTAAATTACATATTGAATCCCAGATTTTCAATGTGGACTTTTAAACCCTACTGTATGTATATGTGTAGTCTTTGTAGATGTGAGTTTATGGGTGAAGGATGCATCACTACTGTATATAAAGAAACCCTGTAAACAACGTTGCTGCCTTTCTCAAACACACACACACACACACACACCAACACATTCTATTTCATCTTTTTATATGAAGTACTGCTCTGAGTTGAGCTCTATACATGTTGAGTAAACTAATAAGTAATAACTGTATTCCTTTTTTTCCCTTTGTTTTGTTTCTTTGTTTAAAGGTCACAAATGCAATAGCACTTTGAAATAGTCTATATAATTTTCTCAGAGGAAAATAAGGAACAAAAGGAGAGAGAATAACATCAATGCACATAAAAAAGAAAGACAATGTAAATTTTTAACTCTTTGAATATCTGAGCCTGTCGACAGTGGCTCTAGGATGCAGTGAGCACACTTGAACCTTTTGAAGCAGCTGTCATTCTGTAGTGCATACTCAAGGGAGCACATTTAAGCATACTTCAGTGTAAGGTAGAGTAACTGGGAGTGTCTGAGGGGGTGAAAGGCACAGGGCAGGCTGTGTGTGAGATTACTGCTTCTGATCGCTGAAGTGTTCTTAATAAACCCGTCACTGTCTCTGCAGCACTAATACACCAGAAAGCCTCTTTTTCATTTCCAGCAGGATGAGGACAGCAGTGTGCATGCTTGTGTGCTTGAGAATGTGACAGAGCAAAAGAAGGATTTATGGGAATGTCTGTGAGCATAGGTAACACCTGCCAGACTCAGCCTCCAGAGAGCAGCTATACCAAAAAAAAAAAACTTCCATAAAGACTTCCATATTGAGCACTAAAACACACACACACACACGGATGTAGCAGTCATTTTAAAAGTAAAGGAACAGTAGCAATGGCCCTCACATGATCGCATTTCCGGGAATCACAAGAGAAAACTACAGCAGTGAGTGACTATTTAAATAAATTAAATCTGCATTTGCTAGACAGAATTAAATAAATCAGCAATTCCTTAAAGTCAACATTAAATTATTTTGATTTCATACACGTCTGATTTTGCATGATTCATTAGTGCACAAAAAAAGGAAAAAATGTCTTCATAATCTTTCATGGAAATGTAATAAATTAGTCTGCATTTCAAATGACTTTTTTTGTTTTCCGCCACCAAGTTTGTTTGTTTTTTTGGCCCCCTCCAACCATGGTCATAGAGACTGTTTTTCATCATTCAAACAATTTCTGATGGATACGATTATTTTTTTTCTTGTAATATCTTGTTTCACTTGGGATGTATCACATTATGAGGATACTCTCATCAAATCATATAAAACTGTATGCCTTTGTTTCTTGTTGAATGCAAAGGAAGATATTTTTAGAAATTTCTCTGTGTTTTTTTTGTCCAATGTTCCAGTTCCAATGTTGTTTGTTTCCCATGTTCTTCAAAATATATGTTTGATGAAAGAAAGTCATACAGGTTTAGAACAACAAAGGGTTAGAAAATAATTTTTCTTTTTTGGATTGAATATCACTCTACTGCCTTTCCCACACCAGCAGAAGAGCACATGCAGAAATAATAATAAACCAGGAACTGATACAAAAACAGCTTAATGTATTTAGCTCACGACAAGTAACCTGTTTAAATGAGCAATAAGAACCAGCCAAATTGAACTAATATAACCTCACAAACAGGATCCATAACCTAAAGCTGAAGTGTGTAATTCTTTGACATTAAAAAGATTTCTGTTATCCTAGCTTAATATTCAGAGACAACTACATGCGCTATTTGCAAGATGATTCTTGCAAGATGTGGTTCTGTAGCACAATCAAACAATCATCTTCTATGGTCATCTCGACCAGATCCACACAGCAACAATTGGTGTTGTTATTGTTAATTAAAACTAGAGCCACACGATTCTTGATAAATTTAGAATCACCTTCTTTTCTTTCTTTTTTGTTTAAAAATAGAGATCATGATTATCCCATGATTCTGAATAAACAACTAAACAATAACATGTAACTTACTAGCGGTCCTATCAAAATGTTAATTACTGCAGTCTATTTAAAAATATATTTAATTCAATTTTTAAAAAATCGGTTTGAATGAATGATTCAATGACTCACTCGAAGACTTGTTTCATTACTGGATGAGTCAGCGTTTTTGAACAAATCTTTTGAATGAATGATTCATCCTTCAAAAGACATGGACTTCAAAGGCCACGAAGGTCGGAACGAGAGTTGTTAAATTAAGACAAGTCATTTCACTCGGTGGCCATCTTTGAAACGCCTCTCGGGCATGCAAGTGCAGCTCATATCTCTTTGAATGGGGAAACATCAAATTCTCCAAAGCTGTTTGCCAAGCTTTCCATTAAATTTAATATTTGAAATCACCAATGAAATCTGACAACAACTGTCTCATAAATTTTGTTTCTAAACGCTCGAATCATGACAAAAAAAGGGCATTTTCAGGTTAGATCAAGTTAATGTGCATGCGCAGTCAATCTTGTGTTATTCTATAGTCTTTGGTCTAGCCTACAGAGGATTGTTCTTGTCGCTTAGCAACTAAGACAGCTGCCATTGATGAATAAATATGTTTACTAGGGATGCACCGATACCGATACTCATGTACTTGTACTCGTACTCGTAAAAATACCCCCAATACCAAAGACCGATACCTCACGTGACGTAACTGACAGAATTTTCCGTGCACAGAGACACCGACGGCAGAAGCAGAAACAATGTCAGCCTCAGAGGTGTGGAAATACTTCAAAATTAACGATGACAACACACATATTGCGAACTGCATGCTTTCAATCACAGTTCGTTATCGATTAGCGGAATCGCACTGAATGACACAGACCAGAAGCGTTCTCTCTCTCGCACGCGCTCTCTCCCTTTCTTGCGCGCGATCCCAGTTCTCTCAGACAGCACACGATTGGTTCTCCTCGCACCTGTATGGTCAAATGCACAAATAGTTGTCAAAATGTCCATCGTGCGGAGTATCTCACGTAAATACAGACGGTTATGGCTTAAGTGGACGTAAACATTTGGGTGAAAACAGGATGTGTGTCAGTATCCATGGATTCGGTCTTAAAGGGACCATAGCCTATATTTGTCATTATTGTTAATAAAACTAAATATGTTAAATAAATGTATACATGGTAAATAAACCTACTGTATCTGAAAAACAAGTTTATTTAATTTGTATCTCTATAGTACTTGTTGTATTGTTTGTAATTTGTTTGTAAATTTATTTTTATATAACAACAATTATATATATTGTAATTATGCCCTTTGAAGGTTATTCATTGCAATTTCACTTTTTTAACTTTAGTTAGTGTGTAATGTTGCTGTTCGAGCATAAACAGTATCTGCAAAGTTACAGCGCTGAAAGTTCAATGCACACGGAGATATTGTCTTATAAAGTTATGGCATTTTAATGCCTACAAAAATGACCGGTTTGGACTACAACGAGCTTCTTCCCGGGTTGGTGACATCATAAACTCTGCAAAACACGCCCCCGGGAACAATCAACAAAGTGGGCGAGGCCATGTGCCAGAGCATAATGGAAGCGGAAGAGTTGTGTACACCGGACGCGAGTGGCGCGACGCGTCAAAAGATAATATAACCCATTATAATCTGTGATATTTTCTACACTGGATGCGGCGCTGAAGACAGCTTCCAGAATCTACATGAGTTTAATGCTGGATTTGCACAAAGGCTATTACTGAAAGATGAATCAGTTCCTACTTTAAAAACAGAAGCTGCTGTTATTGGCTTCAAACTGTAAGTATGTTTTATTGTTTGTACATGTCTTTTAAAAGTTCTGTTTTTATTTTGGTTGCATCAAGGACATAAACAAAGACCAACACATTTTTGCTTCGCTAGCCAGTTAGCTAAATTCTAGTGCATACTTCTCCAACAAACTTCTATGTTCGAAGACAAACAGTTGTTCATGCTATAAATTAAATGCTACCTTTTAAAAAAAATGCTACTACTCAGTCATGTATTCAGCTACAGTAAAGCTTTAATCAGGATAAAACTGTATATTGAAAGCTAACAAACAGCAGTGACAGCATCTAAACACTTTGACACAAATNCATTTGAAGGCTGCATACATCATTAAGGATGTCTTATTTAAGAAAAGTAACCATAATAAAATTGATGGTTATTCCTCGTGAGGTGCAAAATGCTGTATGTTCTTTCTTACTTTGCAATCCAACGGTTGTTTTTCTTAAATGAGCCGGCCTCAATGACGTATACAGCCTTCAAATGCGACCTCCGGAGGATGCAGCCTTCGAAAGGAGTAGCCTGTACAAATAGTTCAGACTATGTGCCAATATGTAGTTCATGCAGTGATGTTTATATTTTATAACAGACCTATAGGTTCGGATGTTTTGGTAATGGCATTTATTCATGCAGAATAAAAGGCTGATAACTTTCAGTTTGTGATTAAGAAGATTGACTGAATGTAGGTAATAGTTCTGGTGGATGAAGGGCCCCCTCAAGAGGTAAAGCCCAGGGGCCCCTTGTAGTCTTAATGCGGCCCTGCATGTGCCGGAGTATAATGGAAGCGGAAAAGTTGTGTACACCGGACGCGAGCGGCGCTACGCGTCAAAAGATAATATAACCCATTATAATCTTAGATATTTTCTACACTGGATGCGGCGCTGAAGACAGCTTCCAGAATCTACATGAGTTTAATGCTGGATTTGCACAAAGGCTATTACTGAAAGATGAAGCAGTTCCTACTTTAAAAACAGAAGCTGCTGTTATTGGCTTCAAACTGTAAGTATGTTTTATTGTTTGTACATGTCATTTAAAAGTTCTGTTTTTATTTTGGTTGCATCAAGGACATAAACAAAGACCAACACGTTTTTGCTTCGCTAGCCAGTTAGCTAAATTCTAGTGCATACTTCTCCAACAAACTTCTATGTTCGAAGACAAACAGTTGTTCATGCTATAAATTAAATGCTACCTTTTAAAAAAAATGCTACTACTCAGTCATGTATTCAGCTACAGTAAAGCTTTAATCAGGATAAAACTGTATATTGAAAGCTAACAAACAGCAGTGACAGCATCTAAACACTTTGACACACATACTAAATGAAATACCATTCATAAACGTCCTTTAAAAGCCATGATTGAAGAGGTTCTGCTTTACCCTCTTCATCTGGGTCTGATTCGGCTCAATTTGATACAGCAATATAGTCACCATTATTTACATTTCCACTGAAGCAACGAATGGTAAGGGGCGTGGCATTTCCGGACGCTTCAGCGAATCCAAAGCCATGAGCGAATCACAAGCCCGCTAACCTATCTGAGCACATTGCGTATTTCGGAGGCAGCGGCTTCATAGAAGCAGGAAGTCAAACGAGCCATTCATATGACAATGGAAACAGAGGTATAGAATAAAGGTAAAATATATGAAAAATACAGCTTTTTTAAAAAAAATGAAGCATTACGTCACGTGAGGTATCGGTCTTTGGTATTGGGGGTATTTTTACGAGTACGAGTACAAGTACATGAGTATCGGTATCGGTGCATCCCTAGTAAACATATTTATTAATCAATGGCAGCTGTCTTAGTTGCTAAGCGACAAGAACAATCCTCTGTAGGCTAAACTGCACCCCAAAAACACAATCAAGCCTAGAAAAAAACTACTGAACCACCCCTTTAAGTTTGTGACAAGCACATAAAAATGATTACTTTTTTCAATAGAGTAATAATAAAGAAGCTGTCCTACATTCATTAGAGTCACTGTGTTGTGCTTGGAAAACTGCAACATCACCAAAAAAAAAAAAAGAGAGAGAGAGAGAGAAATTAATAAATGTATAGGCATCAGTATCGGCGAGTACTAGAAAAAAAGTATTCGTACTCGTACTCGGTCCATAAAAAATGGTATCGGTGCATCCCTAATGTTTACCATGGTCCATTTCTGTATATATTAAAGAGTATAAACTATATTTAATCGCATCTTCGTAAGATACAGGTTAACATTTGAACCTCTTTTAGTTTTTATTTTTACATTTGTATCATTAGATATTTGAGTAAGTTGAAACCCTGTACCTACATTTAAAAGTGTAAGTCATCACTGGTGCACAATGACTTCTGGGGGAGGCAAGGCCATGAAAGATCCATCTGTTGTATCCTTAATTGTATGGGAAATGAAAGATGCATTTGGAGGCCACATTTGAAGGAGCCTTTGAATTGGGACAGCCTTTGTTGCGCCGCAGTGATGCAATCGGCCTTGAATGTGGCCTCCGAAGAATGCAGCCTCTGAATTGGGACGCAGCTCTTGTTTCATTATGGATGAATCAGCATCTTTGAATGAATCTCTTAAATTAATGATTCAATGACACATACATTTTTTAACAGTCTCTTGTTGCCACCCACTGGTGTAATGATGTAATTTATACAATCTTTATTTGAAGCATCAAGTTGCTTTCAAAAGGTGATTTACTCTATTTTGATCGCTACCTTAGACATCAGTGTTTATATTCAAAATATAAACCTTTTTCCCAGTGTTTCTGTGATAATTTGAATGTTTGTACCATAGAAATAATGATTCTGTATGGTTGAAAAACTGTTTACGAAGCTTTTTCATACCTTAAACATCCAAACAGATACAAACGCAAACCTACATATATAAGCCACCTTATATTTCGATTGCTGAATTATTTCGCACCTAAATATATCAGTGAGAGGAAAAGGCTGTCTTAACAGCACTCACCCTTTCTCTGCCTATTTGTCCTGCTCTTTCTCTCTGTTGCCATTATCCTTTTTCTCTCTATTTCACACTCTCTCTCTCACCTGCAGCAGCAGATGCGTCTTTACTCATCTCCATTTCTGAGCGACTGGCCCTCCTCTCTATTTTTAGGTCTTCATGCCCCCCCTCCATTCAATTCCCTCCCTATTCCGTCAGACGTTTCTCCTGAGCCACAGCCGTGGTCGATGAAACACCCCTGTGCACACGGGTATTAGGAGACACACACACACCTTGCAGAGCTGAAGGCGAAGAAGGCACCTCTCTAGAGCTCATCTGAGCTTTTTAGGAGCCAGGCAGAGGAGGGCTGAGATTAAAGGAAGAGTGGATCGGAAAAAGACAGGTAATAGTTATTGAGAAGGTACTCAGTAAAAGGAAAATGGAAACAGAATGGAAAGGCTACATCAAGACAGTTTCTATATTATCCTTCAGATTCAGTGCAGGAGCCAAAGATGCATCTATAATCTCTGCAAGTGAGTCTTGCTCTAAAGTAGCACTAACTGAATGGCCAGTGCCATTTAAAATAATTTAAGTCATGCTGAATCAAAAGAGACATTGTCACATAGAGGCAACAGATGATTTCCAAAAAGAAGCAATCCAAAATTTTATTTAATCTTTTTTTAAGTGCAAAATGTGCTATGAAAACGTACTCGGTTACTGACGTAACCTCGGTTCCCTGAGATACGGAACGAGTACTGCGTATGGGGAAAAGTCTCCCTTTTTCCCCGTTACTGAAGCCTTTTTCAATAACGCAGTGCAACTGCACCGTCATTGGTTCACTCATAGACAAGTCGTTGAACCAATGACGGNGTGGAGTATCGAAAGGGAACATATTGTAACATATTGTATATATATATATATATATCAGTGGCGTGCGATCCATATAAGCTATAAATTATAATAAATTATTATAAATCCCTTGTTTGAGGTGTACCATAAAGCCTACATGATTGGTAATGTGTATGTAACTGTCTGTAATTTATTTATTTTCCAAACGACAGTAATTTTCTTTAAATCTGCCAGTTACGGAGACTTCTGGGTAAGTTGATCTACAGCAGCTTCGCCTTCGCCCTTTTGTTATGGAACGCATCATCGTCCCGCTTTATCATTGGTTTGCTGGTCTATGCGAGTTTACATGGGCAGGATAAGCTATGAGCTGATAGCTTGCCTAAGAGGAAAAATTAGCTGCTGCAAGATCTCGATCACCGATAATCATATTGTATTTGATACAAAACTAACTAGACTTCATAAAAATCATAACTAAAACTATTTTCATAGTATTTCATTTTCTCTATAGGGAATTTTTTTTATGAAAACTTATAAATTGTTTAAGACATTCCTACTGTAACTAGGTCTATCAGAGGATGTTAATCGATAGTCTGTGCGTTTGTTAAACTCATCAGTTTGCATAATTTCAACTTATTTTTTAAAGAATACTGATATTTTTATTTATTATAGCCTACTTATTTTTTATTATAATTACATTTTATTTATAATACGCTGCTAATACTCATTATGTTATACTTATTTTTTATTATTAATTTAAAAAGTACTTCTGGCAAACATTTAAATTGATGCCATGGTGTTTTTATTTGTCATGTCTGATTTAGATCTGTGTCCTTAACTGATACGTTTAAAGGTGAAGTATGTTGTTTGTGTGACACTAGCGGCACCTAGCGGATTACAAAAAATACAGCATATTTAGCAAAAGCACCTTTCGCATGTCGCGCCTCCGTCGACTCAAACATCACAAAAGCTCTTACAGGTGCTTGTGAAGGCACGTCTCAACAGGTAAATATGGGCTACTCTCAATAAAAGATCCAATATATTAGAAATACTTTGTGTTGCTATTTGTCATGAGCAAGCAAATGAGTAAACTAACACTGAGCACGCGCGTCTCGCATATTAGCTATAAACCCATTCAACGTAACTGCATCGGCCACATTTTTTACATGTCGCACCACCCAGCATACCCAGTTAAAAAAGTCACTGCTAACCGATATATATACTTTGTGTACAAATTTGTGAAATGAATCTGCAAAAACAGCTTGTTCCATGACCTGATATTAAGATGCTAGAAAGATCTTTGACATTAACACAAACTCCTGTTCAATACAAAGCAATATTACGGTGACCGGGAGGGGACATGTTCGGTTCACTTAGTTTTGTCGTGGCCACAACATGTAAACTCGTGGGAACGTAATAATATGTCGTGGCCACGAGATGATTTTGTCGAGGTAAGGACATCCTTATGTCGTGGCCTCGAGATCATATGGTGAGGGAAACGATATATTTTTCTCGTGGCCACAACTTCATTATGTTGAGGGAACGACATCTATTTCTCATTGCCACAAGTTAAATGTGTAAACAACCTGCGCGACCATAGCAACCTGGAATTATTACAAATGGACAAGATTATAATAATCTTGTCCATTATAATAATTATAATAATCTTGTCTATTCTAGGTAACGGCATAAGGATGTCGTTCCCTCGACAAAATCATCTCGTGGCCACGAGTTATTATCACGTTCCCACGAATTAATATCTTGTGGCCACGACATATTATCATGTTCCCAAGAGTTTATATGTTGTGGCCACGACAAAACTAAGTGAACCGAACATGTCCCCTCCCGGTCACCGTACAATATAACCCATCCTGTCATGGTAAAGTAATAGACCTTAGTCAGGGTAACGCCATATTTAATTTTTGATAGACTGAGTGCAAGCCCACAGCCTGTGAGGATTGTTACTGATTTTGGTGCACTAACAAATGACGAACATGAGTAATCTCTCAGGGATATACTATGATATAAAAATATATTTCAGACACAACTTTAAAGTGCCCTGATTATACTATTTTAAACATTACTAACAGGTTTACATGCATCCAAGGTCAAAAAACACTAATATTTTTTATAATATACATTGCAGCATCACCTCTTTTCTCACGGTGTCTGAAATGGATTGATAAATGATTCAGTCTCTCTAAATCCCTCCTTTCCAACAGCTTCCTCTGCTCTGATTGGTCAGATGGCCCAGTCTGTTGTAGGGCTGTGTGATATGATGGTATATATATTGTTCCCTTTCGATACTACACTCGTACTGCGCTGAACGTCAAGACGCATATTGGGAAAACTCATTTTCTCCGATTTTTGAAGCCTTTTTCATTCACGTAGTGAAAACTGCACGGCCATTGGTTCGTGGAGTTAAAGTAAATGAACCAATGACGGCGTGGCAGAGATGCGTGAGCCAATGGTGAGCGAGCCCGCTAGAGCCCGCCAAAAGGGGCGGGGTATCGGGCTATATCAGCAGCCGTCTCACCATGGCAAATCTATTCATTCTCCTTCAGCGACGCAGATATCATCTCTTCACTTTATCTATGAGGCTTGAAGCTGTCTTCACCTGCAAGCAGCTGGAATTCACAGCTTATCAGCTTGCCGCTCTGCAGCAGTTTGATCAGCTCGCTCTCCCTGCTTGCTGCTCTCTATTCTGCTCGCCGCTCTCTATTCTGCTTGCCGCTCTCTATTCTGCTCGCCACTCTCTAGCAGCCGCTGCATACGAGCATCCTGCAGCTCTGTACAGCTCGCCGCTCAGATCGCCGCTGTCGTGCAGCTCTGATCAACATGCTGCTTCTCAGCAGCCGGATCAGTTCACCGCTCTCAAGCAGCTCTGTTCTCCACGCCGCTCTCAAGCATCCTGGTCGTCGCTTCGCTCACAAGCCACCTGCAGCGCAGAGTTCCCGCATCCCGGCGTTTCCTTCTGTTTCCAGTTGGAATCTAAAAATGTTGCACCATGGCTGTGGCATGTGCAGAGCCCCTCTGCACGCCGATGACAGGCACAGTGAGTGCGTGCGATGTCTGGGCAAGTCCCACGCAGAAGCCGCACTCACTGAGATGACCTGCTCTCACTGTGAGAGTATGAGTCTGGCCTCTTTGCGCTCGCGGATCACTTTCTTTTCAGAGAGTGACTCCGCCCCTCGCGCCCTCCCGTTTTCTTCCTCCCAGGAGCCTGTGAGGAAAAAACAGCGGGGCAGAGGATCTCAGCGCTCGGATGAGAGTGAGCTCACGTCGGCTCAGGTCCCGCGTGCCTCACTCTCTCCACACAGTGAGGTTTTCCCCATCCATTTCTCCCGCCCAGACCAGCACCCCTCAGCCACCCTCCAAAATACCTCATTCAGTTTTCCTGCCACCCCGCTCAGTTACGGGTGCTCGAAAAAATTTGTTTGTTGCCTGCACAGAGCCTGTTCAAACACCCTGGCAGTGCACCACTGTTATAGCGAGTACAATAAAAAACAAACATACTCAAAAAGAGAGCAAATTTCCTCTTCCACCCCATACATGCACCACAGTCCCTCACAGCGACTTAAGTGCCAGAACCAATTCAGCCCCTAACCACGCGGACCGAGGCCTGGTAGGCCATCCCCGGACTGTCAGCTTGGGTGCTGAACATAGTAAAACGAAGTTATGTACTCCAGTTTGCTCAACGGGCCCCGTTATTCAATGGAGTGGTCCAAACCTCTGTGGAAAGCAAGGACGCGCACGTACTGCGTTCCAATGTAAATGTTATGCTGGCGAAAGGAGCCATAGAAGTGGTTCCTCCAGCACTGAGCGAGTCAGGTTTCTACAGCAGGCACTTCCTCGTTCCCAAAAAGGATGGCGGTCTCCGACCCATCCTTGATCTCAGACGTCTGAACAGGGCCCTGTTAAAGCGCTCATTCAGAATGATTACTTTGAAGCAGATCTTCCCACAAGTACGCCCGGGAGACTGCTTCTTTACCCTGGATCTGTATTTTCACATCCAGATAGCTCCCTATAACAGGCAATTCTTGAGATTTGCCTTCGAAGGGGTGGCATATCAATACACGGTCCTTCCATTCGGGCTATCTCTGGCTCCCCGCACTTTTATGATGTGTATGGATGCGGCTCTCTCCCCTCTGAGACAGATGGGTGTGCGCATACTGAACTACCTCGAGGACTGGCTCGTTCTGGCCCAGTCGGAGGCGGAGCTAATATCTCACAGATCCATCATCCTCAACCACTTGGAGTGCTTGGGGCTCAGGGTCAATTTTCTAAAGAGCTCTTTATCTCCCAGCCAACATGTCTCGTTCCTGGGGATAATTTTAGACTCGACCCGCATGAGGGCCGTGGTCACTCCAGAACGATCTCTGGCCATTCAGCAGCTCGCGAAAAACTTTACGCCCGGGGCTTCTCTGCCACTCAGAGTGTTTCATAGGATGCTAGTTCTAATGAGTTCGGCATCTCCGGCTCTGCAGCTGGGCTTGCTTCGCATGCGCCTTCTGCAGTGCTGGCTGAAACCACGGGTCCCGTCCCAAGCCTGGCAAAATGGTCGTTGCTCACTCAAGGTGAACCAGGCGTGCGTTGCAACCCTGGCCCCTTGGACGAATCCCTGCTGGTTCTAGCAGGGCATGGCAATTGGGACGATGACGAGGAAGAGGAAAGTTGTCTTCACAGATGCTTCCAAGTTGAGTTGGGGAGCTCTGTGCGATGGCCGTCCGGCCTTTGACGCCTGGAGCGGCCCGGAGAGCGAGCTTCATATCAACCGTCTGGAAATGATGGCGGTATATCAAGCTCTCCAAGCCTTCCTCCCTTTTTTGATGGGACACCATGTCTTGGTCAGATCAGACAGCATGACAGTGGTGTCTTTCATAAATCACCAGGGCGGGCTCTCTTCGAAGCCCCTCTGCACTCTAGCGGAAACCATCCTAGAGTGGGCCCAGTGCAACCTGCTCTCGTTGAGAGCAGCACATATTCAGGGCGTACTGATAACAGGGGCGGACATGTTGTCCCGGAGCAACCTTCGCTCTGAGGAATGGTCGCTCCGCCCCTGCACAGTTCAGAAAATTTGGGATGTCTTCAGGAAGACAACTATCACTGCCCAATATATTTCTCAAAATCCAGGGATGCGCTGGCCCACAACTGGCCCAGCCTCCTCCTTTATGCTTTTCCCCCGATCGCTCTGATTACCCAGGTTATCAGACAAATCAGGGAGGGTGATCACAAGGTCCTCCTGGTGGCTCCTCTGTGGAGGACCCATTCATGGGTCTCGGACCTGTCTCAGTTATCGCCCATGGAGCCATGCCCGATTCCTCTGAGACAAGACCTCCTCTCTAAAGCGAGAGGAACGATATGGCACCCCAGACCCGAGCTGTGGGATCTTCATGTGTGGTTCTCAACGGGAGCCTGCTAGCCTCCCAGAGAATGTTTTAAACCCTATCTCACAAGCTAGAGTTCCATCAACGAGACGTCTCTACTCTCTTAAATGGTCCGTCTTTGCCGCCTAGTGCAGAGCCCGGGGCGATGACCCATTGACTTGTGACATATCCCAGATATTGTCCTTCCTTCAAGACTTAATGGACAGAGGCCGTACTCCCTCTACCCTTAAAGTCTATGTCGCAGCTATAGCAGCCTCTCATGGTCCTATAGCAGGGCAGTCGATAGGAAGAAACACTGCTTCGGTGGCCGCACGAAAGGTCTTCCGGTCATGAAGCCCGGGCTTTCCAGATGGATAGTCGACGATATAGCACTCGCTTATTCCTCCTTAGGCCTTTAATGCCCTTTAGGTGTGAGAGTGCATTCCACAAGAGGCATAGCCTCCTCGTGGGCGTGGACCTGTGGCGTTTCTATCGCCAACATCTGTGCAGCGGCTGGCTGAGCCTCGCCATCCACATTTGTCAGGTTTTATAATCTGGACGTTCCTGCGCTTCAAACACAGGTCATTTCAAGCCTCTCTGCTGTAACCAGCTTATGGTTTTCCGTTATAACTCCAACCATGTCCGGGTGTAACTATATTCTGTGCCCTCTATATGCACCCTGGGCCCCACTGGTGCCTTGGCTTAGGGGCTTTGGAGGATGACTACAGTGTTTTTCAGACCTGTTACTTATGCTGTTTTATGGGTATCTGTCGCGAGCCCTTTTCTAGTGCTCTGCCCTGATGCTCAGTCGTCCCCCTACGTAGCACGGCGTGATGGAATATCGTCCTCATATGCGTCTTGTCTTATGTATAATAAGACGTTCGATGCAGTACTCGTTCCATATCTAAGGGAACCAAGGTTACGTTAGTAACCGAGTACGTTAAAACGAAATAAAATGTCTATTGTTAGAGATTTTGCCATATCATATATATGTTAGTATGTAAATATATTGCACACTTCAGAGTAATGAAATGCATGAATGAGAATATAAAGAGCGGGACGTGCTTGATGTTAAAATAGTTATAAGTGAAATATATCCTGAAAAGGAACTCGGTGCAGCACTCGTGCTGACTGGCACACTGTCAAAGTGCGCGCATGAAACCTGCCTCTCTCAGAAGGCAATCGTGAATTAGAAACGTGCTCGATGTTAAAGTGTTTTAAGCACAATAAGTAGGGGTGGGCGATATACTGGTAGACACGATTAGCCGGTAGAAATTTGTCAACTGGTACAGATTTTGCACGATTGTCTCTGTCGCGAGAGGTTGCTATGCTGCGTGGTATGTGACCACGTATTTGCAAGTAAACAGAGCCATTTATGTCTTAAGCGAAGGTACAGTTGAGAAAGACAAGGCTCGAGTATAATGGATCGGTGCAGTCAGTCTTAAAGGGACAGCATCCAAATTTACCTGCTGTCATTATTTATGCTAAATCAAACAACAAAAAAGAGAGAAAATCTCTCACTGCTTGCTTTTGTAACTTTAATAAAAATAGGCAATTTTCTTAAAATTTCTGTTAGAGCACATTAATACAGTATATTACAGACCTAAATGGACATTTACACAGTAAAGACTATGCATAGTTTTTTATACCTTTGATTACTTTATACATTTTCTAGTGCTTGAAGTTTTTTCATGTACAGTAGGTCAATTTTGTCTGTCTTTGTTCTATTGTAGTTTGTTTTCTTTGCTCTTTCTTTATCACAGTTTATTTGTCTTCAGTAAGCTTGAGAGTTTTTTAGGCTAGTATTAATGTTCATCAGTTGATGATAATTATGAAATTTCAATGATATGGAAAATTTTGATATCATAAAAAATCTTATTTAAAGCAAAAATAACTATATCGTGATATAAGATTTTGGTCATATCGCCCAGCCCTAGTCTGTTGTAGTTTATCTACTCTGCTCTGATTGGTCATGCGGCTCAGTCTGTTGTGATTAGTCTACGGCTTACAAAGTGTGTCAAAAACGAAACGCCTAATACCATATCTGAATTTTAGCTCCGGAGGCTTCTTCAGCACTTGATACAAGGTGATATGAACAGTAACAATGGCGTGTGTTTTACCGTATCAATTCCAGTGCGAGTACTCATCCTTTTGAAGTGTGTGCAAAGTGGATTTGCGGTGCTGAAAACAGCGTTTTCTCGACATGTCAACAACACAGCATGTTTCTACAACATATTGCTTCTCAGCTACAACTTCAGTATTTGAGGGTGGGTTAAAGTACTATGTAGACGTTGTTCATGGGCAGCCAATGACGACCATAGGCTGGCATAATGCAATTTTTTTTATAAACCTACGTAGATACGTTACGGAAGTAAGATTAAAAATTTGGACGACTTGTATTGGCAGTACAGAATAGATTCTTTCTTTTAGTAGACAATTCCCCGATTTCACAGACAAGGCCTAGTCCCAGACTAAAATGCATGTTTGAGCTGTTTTTAGGCATGTTTATAAATGTCCTAATTTAACTAAGGCCTAATCCTGGCTTAATCTAAGCCCTCTCTGTGAAACCAGGCCAATAACTTTATTTGTTGTGCACTTAGATCTTTAAAATTTTGCAGACCTTTTACTTTTACAAACAGCTATATTACACAATGCATCAAAGGTAATATTCAAAAAAGCATAATAGGAGCACTTTAAGATTTCACATCATCATTGGGAAAACCCATGCAGTGGCAGTGAGATTAACACACAGTGATGTTTACCATAGTGCCACAGGAAGGGAATGTGTGACAGTGTGATGATGTTCAAATTTATGCAGATTTATGTAAATGATTTCACATTCATGAGTCGTGACATTTTGGGCTTGTTTTGCACCATGCGGCTCTGAGTATGGGGGAATGGAAGCCAATTTAGGCTTAATTCTAATTATGACTCATCTGCTTAGCTGAGCTGCAAGGGGCACACTTACAATAACGCAGAGCCGTAACCAAGTCGTGGCTTTCCAAACTGCAAGTCAGACTCAAGTGTAAGAGTTCATGCCAAATAGTTAGTTTTATGTGTCCAAAATAATCAAGCCAATTTCTAATTTCCTGTTGATCAAATCTCTATCACCAGATAGGGATTTGATCATTTCAAAGATCACAATATTTGACAGTAAATCAATCTGTTAAGCTTTTATGAGGGAATTAACTAACAATGAATTGCTCCTGCCGGACGCGGCATTTATTTGTACACGTGGTACGTGCTGTTTCACTGGCCAATTCACTAAAGAAATTATGCAAATCAAGTAACAGCAACCACAAAAATCGGTGCTAAACACAATTTGCATGGCAAATCAATAAAAAATGTACACAAACATTTACTTACATTCTTCCAGCTGCAGTAGACAAAAATCATTGAGTGTTTCACTGAAAAAGAATGACAGTGACTTAATTTAAATAATTGAGCTGCAGTAATATTTAAGCACATTTAATGTCTGGTTAAACTGGATTGTTAGTGGTTAATGAATAAGATGTGGGTTAATGAAATTTTGAGTGAATTGTCTAAAAAGTCACGAATATTACATGTAATAGAAAATGTCAACAATCGCAATATTGTATGTAATGTATTATTTTAATAAATGTACAGGTGGTCAGTGAATAACTTGAACAAATCAATATCAGGTAGTCACAATTGACTTGACTTTAAATTTGTGACTCGAATTTGACTTACATTTTGTCAATATAACTCAAATCCAACATTCAATTATCCTCTAAGCTCGTTCAGACAAAACAACTGCAATAGCAAAATTCACTGTGACTATTGTTTGTTTGAGATTCCACTGTTTGAGATGCATCACGGTTGGTTTTTGTCCCAGAATCTCCTCTTTCCACCACATTATTTCCCAGACTTACATAAACCATTTTACCATAAATCAACAAGAGCATTTATCTTATATAAGCACATAGCTTCATTTTGGCAGGATGCAAGCAGATGGTGGACAAAAGGGGGTGTGAGCTAATCTGTGGAGAAAACAGGCCTTATCCCAAGTGATGAAAGATCCATTTCACCACTTAAATAGTGTTTCTAAGATGACACAGTCAAAATAGCCAGCAGTAAACAATACAGAGTGGCTAATGTGTTAGCATCTGTAATAGCTGCAACAAATTTAAATTCAATCCATCGTTTCATCTATCTATTTCTCTCTCCACACCTGTTTAAGACACCATACTTTCTATGATTTTACCTTTTCCTACTTTGTATTCCCTCTCTTTTTTATTTTATCACTCTCTCCTGAGCACAGCTCTCCAGACCACTTTCCATTGTAAAGAGAAGAAAAAAAGACTATACAGAAAGAAAAAATAAGCAAAAAATGTGTGAGAGAAAATGTCACATGAACAAATGGAAGAGGTGGGGGGAAAAGGAGGAATTATAATGGACAGAGAATAGGGTAGGAATAAAAGTAGAGATACTGTACCATTATTATTATTATTATTATTATTAATTTAATTAAATAAAATTGTTTTAAATATTAAATTATTTGCTGAATACTGAGAATCTTGACATTTCACTGGTATTGGTATTGACTACTGAAACTTAATAACAACCTAGAACAGAGATAAAATGACACAGGAGAAAAAAGTAAGAAATGGATTTTTTTCTTTCAGAAAATTCAAAAGATTTGGATACCAAGCACAGAAAGAGTGAGAGAAAGTGAGTGAAAAAAAGAGTGAGAGAAAAGGCCAAGGAAAAAAAAGACAGAGGAAAATAAGGTATAAAATGAGGACTTCATGAGAAGGCAGAGGCCTGCAGTGATACGAGTGATGCCTCCATAGTAACAGGCTGTTTTGATTTAAACCACACCTCTGAGCGCTATAGCTGCTGAGTCAATATGGCTGGCAGAATAATCACCGGTCCACATTCTCTATTGCATTACTGAGGAGAAAATCACTGACTAAATCATCAGCGCATGAGGAAGGAGGGAGATATATGAGGGAGAGAGATGGAGGTGTACAGCGAGGGAGGAATCCAATGACAGGTGCTGACAGACAGCAGTAATGAATGAGAAATACAAATATCAGGAGAGATACAAAACAGAGAGAAAATAACTTGTGGTCAAGTGCCTCAGTTTTGGCCCTTATTTTGAGCTATTTTGTTAAAGGTGCCATCGAACGGTTTTTTACAAGGTGTCCCCTGAATGTGTCTGTGAAGTTTCAGCTCAAAATACCCCACAGATTTTTTTTTATACATTTTTTTAACTGCCTATTTTGGGGCATCATTAGAAATGCGCCGACTCAGGCTGCGGCCCCTTTAATTGCTCGCGCTCTCCGCTCACTGTATGTCATTTCCATGTACTGAACTCTTGTTATTCAACTATGCCAAGGTAAATTCAATTTTCCATTCGATGGCACCTTTAATACATTGTATATCCATATATATATTATTAATTTAATCATAAAATTACTATTGTTTTGCATTAATAAGTGCAGTTACTAATATTATTCCATGTTTGTTTATTGGGAATTTGACAGTAAAGCATTGAGCTTGAATTGAGATGCAGATAAAATTGACTTTTATTAACAACAGTAATGTGCAAAACAACTAATTTTTAAAGAGAAAATTTAAATATTCTAAATATGATTAGTTCATCATTAAATATCATTACTTTAAATAGTATCATACTGAAATGACAGACACCTTCAGTGTTTATAAAAGGAGTGCTCTTTACTTGTTTTCAATTTGAAGAAAAGTTTTTGTTTTTCATGACTTTGTGACTTCCAACTTTTTCTATATATTAGGGAATGGAAATGGCTAAGTCAATAAGTGCTCCTCTGTCACTATCTACTAGTTATAGTGGTAATTTCATGTCTTTTTTTCTTAAATAAAAATGTTTGTTTGCCACAAAGTTTTCCTACATCTTTAAACTTAATTTTACAAATCATAATAAAAATAACATTAAAACTGCATAATATTTAGAGCTAGCATGAATTTCACTCTTAAAAGGTTGTACAAAACCTGAGATGAATAATGTAAAAAAAAAAATTAGAATATTTCTGCCACAATACCATAGTTACAGTTAGCATTGCTACATTAAATTCTTGGTGAATAGTGGTGAATTGTGGATTGAAAAGCCTTCTATAACTTGTTCGTTCATGGCACAAGGTTTCTCCTGGTTTCCAAATTTTAGTCGCACCAGTAATTTAGACGCACGCAGGAAAAAAGTCATAAAATTCGACCATTTGGTTGCAGTCTGGAGCCCTGATATATATAAATATATATAAATATATATAAATTAGGGCTGGGTATTGACACAAATTTCATGATTCAATCTCGATTTCAATTCACAAGCTTGTGATTCAATTGAATTCTGATTTTGATTCAGTTCGATATCAATTAATTGTGGTATGTATATCAGGTATAATACATTGAAAAAATATAACTAATTCTGTAAACTATACAGGGAACCCCAGTTGGTACATTAGTATAGCCTAATATTAAAAGTTAAAATTAACTGCTTTGTATAGGCTACTTAAATTACACATAAGGGAATTTTTATAATAATAACAACATAACTTTTTAATGCCATAATTATGTTTCTACTCATTATTTGAAATACAAACATTTAAATGGTGGCTGTCATAAAAACATGATGGATTTATTCAAACATACATTAAATATTAAAAATACAATATAATAAAAATACAGTACGGTGCATATATTTATAAATGCTCCTCTTTTGAGTTCATTTTTCTAGTTGAGTAAAGAGTTTATGGTCATTGAATCGCTTTTCTGAGGTAAATGTAACATTAAGCGTCATTGTTTACAAGCTGTTTTATTGATGTCTTTCCGCGGTTGAAACACTGATTAAGCAATAACATGAGACATGATATGGATTTCGTTAAGTTGTATTGTATGTACTTCTTTTGTTCATTCATGTTTATTTTGTGCTGTAACTAGTAGTAAAGTGGAAGAGGTGATCCGTTCATGTGCACTGAACTGCGCTACAGCGATCTGTCACGCCACATTAAACAGTGCCAAAACGGTATTTATTGTTTGAATTTCATTATAAAACTGACAGAATTTGAAAGCTGAGACTTTGTTTCATATCACAAGTAAAAAAACACAATTATTGGATGGGAGGTGCTACAAAGTTTTGTTCATTCACCAACTGAAAACAGCATAGACTAAAAGATATCAGTTAATCAAAATTAGAATTGATTAAAATCGAGAAATCTATATTTTTAACCCATCCCTATACAGTATAGATAGACAGACAGATAGATAGATAAGAATCTCAACAATAAGATAAGAAAAAAAGTAAGTAATCAGTAATCAGTAAGAACCTTGAAATCCTTTCTCTCTGTCAAAAAAACATTATAGTTATCACAGATAAAGACGAAAAGAATATGCCATCTAAAGACCTTAAAATAACAAGGTTGCAAACGGTTGATGTAATTCAACCTGCCTTCTTTCGGAAGAGGCCTGTCAATGAGACGTTTTAAGCACTATCCTCCACGAGGGTTTGGAGAGGATGGCTTCCAGAGGAACGGAGGATGTCAATTGGTCATAATTATCATCACTGCTAGAGAGGATAAATACCCACTTCTCAACATTTCACCCCACCTGTCATCTTAACCTAACCCCTCCGACCATTTAAAACCTCACACTCGGAGGAAGTGAGAGCGCTTTGAAGAGACCATTGAGAAGCCCTTCAGGACAGAGTGGAAGAGCTCTGATTTTAAAACAGGGGTGAGGAAGATGTTCGTGAAAGGAAATAAATAGCATCTCATGCTGAGGAGGAAAATGACTGCTAGGTCAAGCAGCTGCAGTTATCAGTAAACTGAAATAAATTTAATCAAATTATATTTTATTTAATAAGTGAACTTGCATATTTCATGGAAGCACTGTTTCACAAATGAGATCTCTAACACCCGGTTTCACAGACAAGGCTTAAGCTAGTCCTAGACTAAAATGCATGATTGAGCTGTTGTATCTGAAAGTAACTTGTACTGACAGATCTTAAAATATGTCAGTGCCATTGTTTTGTCTCAGGATGTGCAATCAGGATCAGTAATGTTATTTTCTAGGGTACATTTATAAAAGCTACTTAAATGTCCTAACTGAACTAAGGCTTAATCCTGGCTTAGGCTAAGCCCCGTCTGTGAAACCAGGCCTTAATATCTTAACTATTTCTTCTCACTCGACCGAGTGAGAGATGCATCGCGGCTATATTGAAGTATCATTTCCTGTTAAATGAGAGTCACAAAAAACTGCTGCAACACATTTCGACACAACCAGGGTTAAAATCAGTTGGCACTGCCATGATGGGAGCGACACTGGTGCCATGCGTTTGACGGAAGGTGAGACTATAATGTCTGGCAAGATACAAAAGTGTTTTTTCTTTAACATCACTTGGCAAATCTGAATATTGTCATCTGCTGAACCAGAATAGACAGTTAATACTGTACTGAGATAGCAGTTTTCTTTTTGGAATTCCCACAGAAAGAAATAGTTTATTCAAATAAAACAAATATATAAATAACATTTGCTGCAAGAAAAATGGAAATAGGCTAATAATCATTTATGAGGTAAAATTAGCCCAGCTTTTAGTAAATATGAGCTGATATTGGGTTAAAGTGTGCAACCCAACTTGCTGGGTTACTTTAACCTATCATGTGTTCTGTCCAATATTTACCCAGCACTGGGTTGTCAAATGGGTTGTTTTTAACCCAGCAATTTTTAGAGTGCAGACAGCAATGAGACAAAAAGAACAGCAAATAGAGACTACTGCTTAAGTGAAGACAAATATAATCATGTCTCCTCTAGAGTTTAAAAAGAACATCTCAACAGTCTCAAATTTTATTGTAAGCAATCAAAAGCCAGATATCTCAGTATTTCCAATCAAAGTCTTTCAAGACCAAATTATGAGTTACACTGTCCACATTCATTTGATAGTTCTATATTCTCTATACTTACAATACTGTTCACAAGTTTGTGGTTGGTAATATTTTTTAATGTTCTTGAAAAGTCTCTTATGCCCACCATTGTTTTAATTTATTTTAAAATGTTAATAATTTGCCATCACAGGAATAAATATCAATGTTAAAAACAGTTATGCTGCTTAATATTTTTGTGGAAATCCTGATACAATTTTTTTCCAGTATTATCTGATGAATAAAAAGTTCAAAAGAACAGCATTTATTTAACTCTTAACTGTCACTTTTGATCACCTTAAAGTAATCTTGCTGAATAAAAAATATTGGTAGCACTTTATTTTACAGTACGTGTACTTTCCTGGTACATCTATAGTAATTATGTTGTACATACAGGTAAAAGAGTGGTAACACAAGGTCCTTACCTGACATGTATGTACATGGAAACTAATAAGAAACACTGCTGTACTTTCCAATGATACATACATGGTAATTACTTTGTACCTATAGACAAGTGTTGGGTAATAACAGGTGCTTACTTATAGTGTCCGTATATGATAACTAACAGACACATTACTGTACTTACTAATGGTATGTACATGGTAAATATTTTGTACTTACAGACAAGTGTGGGTAATAACAGGCACTTATTTATGGTAACTTGTAAGACATTACTGTACTTTCTAATTGTACACAGTAACTATGTAGTACTTACAGACAAGTGTGGGTAATAACAGGCACTTATGTGTGGTAACTAGCAAGACACATTACTGTACTGTGTCTAATGTGTAACTTACACATTAACTAACTGGTATATTCACTAGTACGTTCATAGTAAGTACATGGAAATAGGACTGTAAAATAAAGTGCATCCTTGTACATAAGCATTATATAGAAATTACCGTGATCTCATGAGAATACGTATGTATTTTTACATAAAATATGCTTCTACCACACGTACATTTACTTACGTTTTCATACACACAAAAACAAAAACGTGTAATATTTAGTTTGTTTGCTGTGAGACAGAAGGCGTTTTCTTCTATGCAGCGACTGACAATACAACCATAAGATACATCAAAACACAACATATATTCACAAATCACACCCATTTTATTTGTTTGCTGTACTCCATATCTTTAGAATCCGTATGTTTGTAAGGAACAGATCCAAATTCAGCCCTTTATCCATCAATCTTCATCTTGATTCTCAGCAACAGCGACCATCACAGTCAAAGCTCGCGCTCGTTATAATTTAAATTTGAAAGTAGCGCCACCCTCGAGAAGCGTTACGACATGGTTTACGGCACTGATATCAAACGCTCATTGGCTCTCACCTGCTTCGTCACAGATTGCGACATGCCATGTTTCAGTGGATTGACATTTGAATAAGTGCGCGCCTTCACGTAGAGAAGCCGGATTCATCATATTCTGCAAACTATTATTAACCGCCAGAGAGGACTGCGACTGCAACTCATCATCATTTGAATTTTGAAGTACTTTTGGTACGACATTTTCGCAATTAATAAATTGTTGTGATTACGCTTCTTTGTCTGTCATTCTTTTATTTAAAACAGTACAGAGTTTTAATAAATGTTTATGGGTAACTTAGGTTTAAAGGTAGGAGTAGGATTAGTGGGTCAAAATATCGTTTTAATGATATATTTTTCCTACACATTTCTGTCCATTATGTATAAAATGGGTATGTTTTGGTTCAGGATGGGGTTTAGGGATCTTACATTTATCTACAAAACGATAACAGGGAAATTATACATATGTCTTTATGACATGAAAGATTCGTAAATATTATTTTTTGCTCTAAACATAAGTATTTTTATGTTTTATACTGGTGGTGGATGAGGAGAGACCCCTGATATGATTGTAAAGCGCTTTGGGTGTACAGTTGTACATAGAAAGCGCTATATAAATGGCTCATTCATTCATTCATTCATATTTTTATGTTTTAGTGCCATAAATACGTCAATATTGCACGTTTTAGCACCTTTCTAAACGTACAAAAACGTTTTGTGTCTTGAAAGTTATGCTCTTACCAGGTGTAACTTACACATTAACTAACTGGTATATTCACTAGTACGTTCATAGTAAGTACATGGAAATAGGACTGTAAAATAAAGTGCACCTTTGTACATGTCACAGACACGTCAGGCTCCAACATCCACCAATCACAGCGCACTCAATCACCAGAATACTGATCACCGCCACCTGCACGTCATTACATCACTTATCAACACCACCATAAATAACACGCACACACAGCACTCCATGTCCGGTCTCGTTCGCAGATACTCACGTTGATGCTTACCTCTAAAGGACTCCTTGAACTCATCTTACCTGTCTCCAGTGTTTCCCGTTCTCCCAGTGTGTTCATCGTCTGTGTGTGTGTGTGTTCCGTCACCTCCAGCGATCTCCAGCTCCAGCGTCTCCATAAGGATCATTCTTCTGAAAACGGAAAGGACAGTAACTATCTCCAATACCCTTTATCATCAGCTTCACTTCCTTCACTCCACCTCCACACTTCTGATAAACTCTCCTGGTTCAAATAAAGACTGCTTATACGTACCTCTCTGTGTCTGACCCCTCTGTACCGTAACAGTACATAAACATTACATAGGAATTACCAGCTCTTACCAGGTGTAACTTACGCATTAACTAACTGGTATATTCACTAGTATGTTCATAGTAAGTACATGGAAATAGGACTGTAAAATAAAGTGCACCTTTGTACATAAACATTACATAGGAATTACTAGCTCTTTAACCTTTGTAATAATAAGCTTAAGCATTTTAACACAATTAGTAAGTACAGTAATGTGTCTTACAAGTTACCATAAATAAGTGCCTGTTATTACCCATACTTGTCTGTAAGTACAAAATATTTACCATGTACATACCATTAGTAAGTACAGTAATGTGTCTGTTAGTTACCATATACGGACACTATAAGTAAGTGCCTGCTATTACCCAACACTTTTCTATAGGTACAAAGTAGTTACCATGTATATGCCACTAGTAAGTACAGTAATGTGTCTTACTAGTTACCACACATAAGTGCCTGTTACTACCCACACTTGTCTGTGAGTACAACATAGTTACCATGTACATACCATTAGTAAGTAAAGTAATGTGTCTGTTAGTTATCATATACGGACACTATAAGTAAGCACCTGTTATTACCCAACACTTTGTTACCATGTATGT
Organism: Anabarilius grahami; assembly: GCA_003731715.1. Classification (NCBI taxonomy): domain Eukaryota; kingdom Metazoa; phylum Chordata; class Actinopteri; order Cypriniformes; family Xenocyprididae; genus Anabarilius; species Anabarilius grahami. The sequence continues at coordinate 3,155,959 of RJVU01042551.1, forward strand.
ATCATTGGAAAGTACAGCAGTGTTTCTTATTAGTTTCCATGTACATACATGTCAGGTAAGGACCTTGTGTTACCACTCTTTTACCTGTATGTACAACATAATTACTATATATGTACCAGGAAAGTACACGTACTGTAAAATAAAGTGCTACCAAAATATTTTATATATTACTGACCCCTGCCCTGACCCCAAACTTTTGATTGGTATTGCATTTCTTGTCTCACTTGTATAATTTGTTTTATTTCACTGCATTTAAAATGTATAAAAAATTTTGTATAAAAATTAAGTTTTCCACAGTTAGTTCTAAGTCTAGTTTGCTGAAACATTTTCTTCTTCCGTTCTCATTCTGTATTTTAATTGACTCCACTGAAATTGACAAAACACACCTGCTGACATCACTTTTGAAAAGTGCCAGGTTAGTTTTGCCCCTATCTTGCATTACAAGAAGAACTAAATGCATAGTGAGTGGATTTAGGCAGACGCAGAGCTATGCTTAATCGAGTCATGATTGTACCTGGTTCCCATGGCTTCTGGTCTACCTGTGGATAACTAAGAGCTGTGACCTCAATGCTGCAATCTCTGAATACAAGCTGAAGCTACAGTACAGATCAAAAGAATGTGCAGAGTAGGGAATGAGAAAATGAAAAAGGATCGAGAACAATGGGGAGGGGTCTTTTTATTTCCTCTGGCGCCATATGTGTCATTGTCTCATCAAAACCTCATAAAGAATTACAGGGAAGAGCTAATTAATTTAATGGCTTTTCTTGCATCACTTGAAATACCCCCAATGCACAAAAAGCTAGTAAAAGTTTATATGTCTAATAAAGTAATGATAATAACTGTCTCAGTAACAAAGGAGCAGTATACTTAATGTTATTTCAATCAAATACCATAAAAGTCATGATAATTTTTGTGTAATAAATACAAATCTAGTATGTTCTTTATATGAATTAAAAGCTATTTCTCAGCCAATACTGCTCAAGACACAGCAATCATAATGCAGCGGTCCACTTTCACTCCAGAGACATCATGACTCCAAGACTTTGTTGACTGCTCAAGCACTCTGTTTAATTGATGAATTGATGAGGAAGAGTGGTAAGATTAATTGGGTGGCTCTGAATGGAGGATCAATCATCAACAATTAGGTTTTCACATTTGCAGGTGCTAAACTAATACTATTTTTTGTTATTTTACAACAGTGAAAAGCATAGAATGGCCCCCAAAATGTGTTTGAACCCACTTAAATACAGTTAAAAATCTATGAATGTCACATATAACTGTGCAATGTTCAGAAGTTTGGGGTCACCATAAAATGTCTTGACTGGTCAATAAATTGCATGACAACACCATAAATGAAATAATTACAATTCATACGAATGTAAGGGTTCTGGCCTTTGCATCTTACATTATTTTTCATTAAGTACACTGCTTCCGTCAGGTAAAAATGGATCAAAAAAGCTTCTAGTCTCACTCTAACCATCAGCAATTTCAAAATAAGCAGGGGTGGATGTTCATATGTAGCCCTGTGCATGAAACCATTATTACCATGCAGGACTATTCAAATTCATATTATTCCTTAAAAATAAGGCATATTGTTACAAGACAAGCTGTGCCTTATGAGGTTCCTGACAGCTATGAGATCCTGAGAGAAATGATATACATTAAAAACAGATTCTGTACAATGAACTCAAACACAGCGAATAATCACACGCACTATTAGTCGTTTAGATTCGGCAAAACAGATTTCCTTATCCTGAGTGATTTTGTTAGACCCTTTGTGTGAAAGTCTTACAGCATGAAAATCGACTTCAAAGGACTGCTCGACACAAAACCTGCATTAACCAAAGGCTGAACTCGGAAACTTAAAATAACATTCCAGCTGACAAAATGGCCATTTTTTAGGCTTAGTACTGGATAGTCTATATTCTTTCTATATCAAATTTATCGTCATGACTGTAGGCTCTCTCTTGCGGCCAAGGTCAAGTCTGAGGAGGCAATAAACCGCAGGAATGAGCGGAGGTAACTGTATAAAATGGACTCGTGAGGGAGGGGCATTTTTGCAGAGGGTTCACGTAACAATTGATGGCGATTCAAACTTCTCTCCTCTCATTTCCCCAGATCGCTCATGAATAACCCCCAGTGCCACAGACCCGATTACCTCAGATTGGATCAGTCCACTGTCTTTCTGTCTCTCTCCATCTTCTACTCTTCATTTTGCCATAATCCTTTTTGTTGTGTACCCGTCTCTTTTATCATCTCTTTCTCTTGCTGTCTTTCATTTGCAGGTTCTTTCTTGAAATCATCCCTTTATACTGTTCCCTCTTTCAACATTTTTCTCTTTTCCTCCTTTCAGCTCTCTCCCCACAATCCCTTTTTTCATTACCGTATAACACCCCACTTGTAACCTTCAGCTTCATATCTCCCTCTCTCTTTCTTCTCATTTTATATTCCCTTTCTGCACACTTCTTCCCCTCGTTTCTCTCTCTCTCTCTCTCTCTCTCTCTTTCTCTCTCTCTTTCTCTCCGTACAGGTCATGGTAAGGGGGTATAATCCTTTCCCATTCCACCTCCACATTTACTTCCATTCTCTAATAGCTGAAACCAATCCTCTACGCACCAACCCAATTTAAATTCATATGCAATCTACTCTAGCACCCTGGGAAACCGGCTTCCTTAAATCACATTTGACCAATGTAATTTTTACAAAATTAGACACAAATAACATGAAGCCTTTGGCGTATTCAGACTGATGAAATTTAAACAGTTTATCGCAGTGAGTAGGAGAATTTTGATGCTAATTTAGTGTGCGTGATTCATTTATTGGTGGGCCTCTCCATGGTGCGTTACCACTGGAGGCCTGATATGCTCAAGCTATTAGCAAGTTACAATCCTGAATAGCTCTTGGAAAAACTAAAACAACCTCAGGGGGTGGCATTTACTTTATCGTGATTCAACAATTGAACTCTGAAGTGAATTGCCATTTTGTGTCAATTTTATGCAGCAACATTTTCTCTATGCTAAATGTCTTCTCATGTGCTCTCCAGGCAACTAAACTCGAGGACTACACTGATGCTCGACAGGTATTTCAACACACTAAGTGAGGACAAAGATAAACATCAAATTAAATAACAGGAAACTCTTAACAGCTTTTAAAACAGGGGTCACAAACTCAAAATACCATGGGAGCCACTAGCCAGGTAGATGGGCTGTTGAACAGGGTTTTTTTTTTTTAAACAATCATGAACTTTAAACTTTACACAGAACTAATGACTGTAATAATCTCCTTTCACTGCATGTATCCAGTGTCGACAAGAGTTGTGTCCAAAATTATTCCCTATTTACTGTATAGTGCACTATGGCTATGTTTCCATCCAAAGTTGCGAATTTTACTTATGTGCAAAATTGTAATATTGCATAAAACATTTGCAAATAAAGCAATGGTTCCATCCTATATGTTCAAGAGAACAAAACTGTCACTTCCTGGAAATTGGTGCAAAACATCTGTAATGAAAATAGAAGTTGAAGCAATCGGGAATGCCACGGTGGCTCTTTTATTCTGGCAGACCGACGGGTGAACTACTAATATTTGATGTAACGGATGGAATAATATTTACGTTGTCATTTGAGGTGTGGGTGTGGGTCGGTAATCAATAGGCACAGATGGACTGTGGATCAAATAGCCAAGACAATTCCGACTCAATTCAGTTCCCACAAATGGTCACGTGCTTATTTGTGTTCAGGCTCTATAGTCTGAAGGCCATTAAAGGTTTTTAACTACACTGCGATTGCAACAGATTGCAGATGTGAATAAAAAAATATTTATGTCAATAAAAGCCTAAATTAAATATGTTCATCAAATTACTCTTAGGAGCCAGTTCTTTTAATGACAGAACACATCAATAGTGCAATATACAAACAATAATCCATTTAGCAAATGGCATGGAATGTACTATACAAACAAAACAACAGTCCTGATATAAAAACAAATGTATGTATAAATATGATGCACATGTCCTCTGAACATATAGGCTCTCTGGTGCATCGTATGCAATTTAAGGGAACATAAACAATTTTTGGGGGGACCGCATCTTGGAGGGGGGGTAGGGTATTCTCGTGGGAAAAAAAATAACGGCACCAGTTTCTGAATGTTGATTGATATATATTATGTAGACTAGGATAGATAATGCAATTTTCAGAAACTATGCAATGAATAAAACACAAACACGAAAATTGTAGTTTTGTACACTGGTCATTTTACCAACAGTAAGAATTTTTTTAACAGATTATCATTTCAGGACCACTTTTGAGAATAGTAAATGTATTGACAATATGGCATCAAGGGGCTCAGCTGCCATACTAAACAGTTAAGATACATCCTTAGGCATAAATCCCCTAGCCTGGCAGTAACCAAATATTTCTTAGCTATACACAATGCAGTAGAGATACAACAGTTACAAATTACAACAAGTTACAACAGATTGACAAATAGTTGTATGTTCTAAGAAGATCCAACGCTGTTTAACGGAGGTACTAGGAGGTGAAGGGTGGGTGCAAATGTCTGTGCGACAGACTGAAGAGCGTACGTTTGACTGGGCTTAAATACGGTTGATTACAGTAGGTGGAGTAATTGATCAGCTGAGCGTCAGCTGATGTAGTTAGCAATCAGTGGTCTGCCCGAACTACGCTTGAATTCCATTCGGTCACTCAAACTCCATTTGCTGCATGATTAAAAAATATGCTAGACATATTTTGAGATTTTGAGAGAAAAAAAAAAAGTCAGTCAAGCCTAAATCACATTTAATTACATTCAGAAATAATACCAGCTATATAAAGCGAATGTTATAATGCACAAACATTATAAACACCATAAACATTAGCTGTGTCCGAAACCACTCACTCGTTCACTAATCCCTATAGTGTATGGCATTTGAGTGCACTATATCAGCATGGAGTGAAAGAAATTAAGTGAGTGAATTTGGACGTATACACTGTGCGTTGGAGAGCTGGAGCTGTCGCAGAAACGACTCGACACGCGATAAAACTATTTTATACTACATGTTACTTACATGTTAACAATAACAATCATAATGACTTTATTTTGTAATCATACATGCCTCCATGCCAGCTTTGTAGTTTCAACGATTGCATAATTGGTTTGTCATGCTTAATATGTGTTCATAATCATTAAATACTATAAAATACTGCAAACAAAAATAAACACATTAACAAGTGTAAATTATTTCATGTATTTAGCCTATTCTTTTTAATAAAGTTTTTTAGTTTGTTAGAAACTCTCATGCTCACAGATGACGTGGTCGTTGAGCGCCTTCACGCGACCGTTATGATTTGAATACGCTACCTACAGATGATTAACATTTTTTTTTTTAAATCATCCAGTAAATTATCATCTCAAGGTTAATGAGTTAAAGGATTAGTTCACTTTTAAATAAACTTTTGCTGATAATTTACTCACCCCCATTTCATCCAAGATGTTCATGTCTTTCTTTCTTTAGCCGAAAAGAAATTAAGGTTTTTGATGAAAACATTCCAGGATTTTTCTCCATATAATGGACTTCAGTGGGCACCAAACGGTTCAAGGTCCAAATGACAGTTTAAGTGCAGCTTCAAAGGGCTTTAAACGATACCAGACGATAAATAAGGGTCTTATCTAGCGAAACGATCGGTCATTTAAAAAAAATAATAAAAAGTTTTTTGTTTTTAAGTTTTATAAGCACAAATGCTCGCCTTGCTCTGTTCTGCGATGCGCGTTATTGACGTCTGCTGCACAATGGGAGTGTTTTACGTCAACAGGGAAACGTTACATATGCCTATGCTTTAATATTTCGCACTGAGGTGTATATGGAAAAATGGCACAACAAAGCAAAATAAAAGAAAAGGCTACGTTTATTATACATTTTTAGACTTTATTCAAGCTGTTAAACTAAGAATGTAAAACTAATGTATCTTTCAGCACAGGGTGAAGTCAGTATGTACATTAACGACGATTTGAGAGAAATATAATATACATTTCATGTAAAACAATGTACATGGCGCTCTGTGGTGCAGCAGGATTTTGAACAACTTCCTGAGTCATAGCTTGGCGCCGCGGAGAGGCGCCGAATGTCGCCGAGGGTGTGCGTACACTCATAGAAAACAATGCGTTCGAATTTTAAAGATGTGGCGCGGCGCTGAGCTTCGCGTCTGGTGTGTGACCCCCTTAAAATGCTGTTGCTCAGTAACGGTGGAAATCCATTTTGTCTGGTAATGCAGCGAGATGGAAACAGGGACTCACCGACTGATTCTAATGGCAGGATTGAAATGGTCCAGTCGTAGCAGCATTGAGATTCTTCCTCTGTTGGCAATGGTGGGCATTTGCCACATGTGCACCACCAGATCTTCATCTGCCCGATGCTTGAGAGGTGTGTGTCGCCGCAGCAGTCTCTTCCTCTGTGTATTCCGGTTCAAAAAGGTAGGGCAGGGCGAAAAACTCCTCTTCTCCTCGAAGTTCAAAATCGTCTGACATTGTTGTTTTACCTTTTTTTGTAAACGCCGTTTGACTCAGTATTTGCACGTTCAACTTGTCAACACCGACTCGTACTCCCGCCTACGTCAAGCGTGACCTTTTCAACGTAATTGCGTATTACGTGACGTCACGAACGCGCATCGCAGAACAGAGCAAGGCGAGCATTTGTGCTAATAAAACTTAAACTTTTTTATTTATTTTTTTAAAAGACCGATCGTTAGATAAGACCCTTATTCATCGTCTGGTATTGTTTAAAGCCCTTTGAAGCTGCACTGAAACTGTCATTTGGACCTTGAACCGTTTGGTGCCCATTGAAGTCCATTATATGGAGAAAAATCCTGGAATGTTTTCATCAAAAACCTTAATTTCTTTTCGACTGAAGAAAGAAAGACATGAACATCTTGGATGACATGGGGGTGAGTAAATTATCAGCAAAAGTTTATTTAAAAGTGAACTAATCCTTTAACAACAATTCCACAAATTATTAAAACACCTTGCTGTTAGTAAAACAAATTAAATAGATTTAATGCCTACATAATATATTTTAAAAATAAAAATAATAGCCTATATTTTTACCTTATTAATATAATTTCATTTTTAAAATTCATCTATATAATAATGTCTCCCTATATTAGGTTTTATTCAAGTAATGATTAATTTAAAAAAAGGAAAAAAAAAGGGGGGGGGGGGGAAAAAANAGAAATGACATGAAATAAATGTTAAAGCAGAAATAAGAAAGCTGTAAAGTAATCTCTGGATTACCGCTCTTTCACACGCGTGCTCTGTCCTCTCCGCATTGGATTTTGGGAAATAGTGCTTCAGCAAGTGTGCATCGAATGTACACTTGAAATCAGAGAGAATTGTGGGTATAAAGTAGTGAACGAATGTAGGGAATGAAGTTGTTCACTCAGAATTCGGACACCACTACAAAATGGCCGACACCCGATATAGTGGACTATATAGTGGATAGGGAGCGGTTTCGGACACAACTATTGACTATTTTAGTTCCTCTCACCCCAAAACAAATCCTTTAAATGTAACCGTATTCAGAAAAAAACAAGAAAGAAGGAATACAAGTAGCTAAACAGGCCAAAACTAATTAATTTAAAGAGAAACTGAAAGTAACCGGCATTGGGCTCACGTACCTCTCTCATTCGGCACGAATCCAAATGTTTCCTTATTCGCCATGTATTTGGATGCAAAACTATTATTTATTATGTAAACTAGGCTTTGTAGCCTAGGCTACTTCATGCATGTTCGTTCCAATACCATCATAAGCAAAAATGTGCCACAGTGGGCCGGCACTCATGCTGAATGACACGGATTGTAGCCTACTACGGACTATTTAAATTGAGCAGTGTAACTTTTCATATTTGGTTGACTGTTTATTTTATTTTGATAATGAACAGGCTGCGATGTCAAGTTTGCAATGCTAGAATATCGTGAGGTGCCGGCGGGATCGACGACCAGAGGTGAGGGGCAGAGTGATTGAGGTGGCCGGGCTGGGCGCCCTTGTGGCACCAACGCTGCTATTTTGTCTGCATGTGTTCACCTGTACCCAAAAATAATTTCCAAAAGCCACTGTCTCCCACTTGCTCTCTATCCTAACTACAGGTGTTCAATGGTACCAGGGCCTGATTTGGTGTGTGTGTTTACATGAATGCGCTCTCACAGCACATGGTCTACTTGACCTACATGCTTCAACTGAAAATGCCTTAATAGTGTTATTTTGCTTTGATTGGCAGGTGCATTTAGCCTGAGTAGCTTGAAAAAAAATAAAAATAAGAGAGACGTGGATAATTAGTGCCAATCAACCACAGGCGAATCATCATGCGCTTGTCAAACTGTTCATTTTCTATGAGATGCCTTAGCTTGCATGCAATGGGAATAACACCTGTATCACTAAACAATTATGGCACAGTCAACCACATAGATGTTTAAAATGCCCTTGGGGGTGTGTGAGCGAGTAAGCGAGCGCTTGTGTACAGGCTGGGTTTTATGAAGCCTGTGTAAGGCCGTGTGTCCACCAAAGAGTTTTTTCCTAAGGGCACCGTAATTTTTTAATAGTTTTCAATGGGAGTGCCAAACATTTAAAGACACCAGCAACGTGTTCAACTTTGGGTAAAACGCAGCGCTCATCACTGTCTCTTTTTACCCAGCTGTCCAATCACATTGGAGGAAGGGTGTGAGAAATACCACACCGACCAATGGTTGTACAAGCATCCTGCTTACAATGTACAATGACAACAGACGACAACAACGAGCACAACGGAACAAAACAAGGGCCAGAGAAAGTACTTGACATTGTGTCGAAATTTTTATTGTTTAGAAACAAACTATTTGCAAAATGAAATACTATTAACATATTCCATAACATAGCAAAGCCTCTTAACTGAAAAAACGCCGCGCTATAGCACCCTCAAGTACCTGCAGCTAGGCATCTTTAGAAGAGTGTCTGCCATTTTCAGCTGGCTAAAAACACTTTTTTCGAAGAGTAAATATGTGCTAATGTCCAACTGCAAACATTTAGCATGTGTGTTGTTGTATGTGTGCATTTATCTGTGTTTATTTGCCGTAACAAACTACATTTGGCATGCATTGTATGTGTACTTCTGCCTGGCTGATTATGTTTACATTTACATTTATATTCTTAGAAAGTGCTTTCTTACCAAAAACCCCTGGCGCTGAGCACTTTTCCCCCTTTTCCGCCATCCCTCCTTTTCCCCCTCTTTTCATTAATTTTCTAAAGCTCTCACTCCAGGGTGCCTGTCGTTTTTCTTCATCAAAGTGCCGGGCTGTTTATTCTTTGTAGGGTGTGCTGATGTTGAGTATAATGGGACATGTGCCCTGTGCGATTATATGGCAACACACACTCCTCCATCACTGACATGCAGTGGATGACAGATGAGACGCCCGCCCGGGAGCGCTCCTTTACCCACAATCCCTCTGGCAACCCAGGCTCTGGGCCCTGAGTGTCCATATCGGCTGGTGGAAAGAGGCCAGAAAGCTGTGAGGTAGTTCCTGCATGTACACACGTGTTTGCGTGTGCCTCTCGGGTCAGTAATGTTAAGCTGGTGTGTGATTGTGAATATGGAGCAGTGAGGGAACAAGAAGATGGGGTAAAAATAGAACGGCTTCAGGCTAAATACACTGTGATTGAATGTATTTAATGCTAGGAAAGGTAATGTAAGACAGATCAGAAATAGTTTATATGGTTTTTAAATACAACATAAGCATGCTTCATTAACTTTATTTTTATATTATAATACAAAATATGTTCAAAAACTGGCAGTCAAATGTTTGGAATAATTAAGATTTTTTCATGATTTTAAAAAAGTCTCTTCTGCTCACCAAGGCTGCATTTATTTAATCAAACATACTTTTAAAACGTAATTTATTCCTGTGATCAAAGCTGAATTTTCAGCATCATTATTCCAGACTTCAGTGTCACGTGATCCTTCAGAAATCATTCTAATAATAATAATTATAAATAATCATTTTTGCTGCTTAATTTACATTATAAATGAAAATAAATGGTAGTGTATCATGTTTTCCACAAAAACATCAAGCAACACAACTATTTTTATAATTGATAATAAGAAATATTTCTTGAGCAGCAAATCAGCATACTAGAATGATTTCTGAAGGATCATTTGACACTGAAGACTGGATTAATGATGCTGAAAAGGAATAAATTACAATAATAAATATATTCAAATAGAATTTTTTTTATAATATTTCACAATATTATTGTTTTACTTTTATTTTTATCAAATAAATGCAACCTTGTTGAGCAAGAGACTTCTTTCAAAAACATTAAAATATCTTAATTATTCAAAATTTTTGACCACCAATGTATTAAAGGATTAGTCCACTTTTAAATAGACTTTTCCTGATAAATTTACTCACCCCCATGTCATCCAAGATGTTCATGTCTTTCTTTTGTCAGTCAAAAAGAAATTAAGGTTTTTGATGAAAACATTCCAGGATTATTCTCCTTATAGTGGACTTCAATGGCTACCAACAGATTGAAGGTCCAAATTATGGTTTCAGTGCAGCTTCAAGGGCTTTAAACGATACCAGATGAGTAATAAGGGTCTTATCTAGCGAAACGATCCGTCATTTTCGAAAAAAATACAACCGTTTATGCTTTATAAACAAAATATCGCCTTGAACGTACTTTCCGCTTCCGCATTCTTCATAACGCTTACGCTGAATGTCCTACGCCTTTTACTCATCTGGTATCGTTTAAAGCCCTTGAAGCTGCACTGAAACTGTAATTTGGACCTTCAATCTGTTGGTAGCCATTGAAGTCCACTATAAGGAGAATAAAATGTTTTCATCAAAAACCTTCATTGCTTTTCGACTGACGAAAGAAAGACATGAACATCTTTAATGACATGGGGGTGGGTAAATTTATCAAGAAAAGTGTATTTAAAAGTGGACTAATCCTTTAACCATCAATGGTACAGTGTTGTCATATTGTGACATATTTTGCAACAGTTTTACTTTAAATGTAAAATGATTTTTATTACTAAAAACAGGTTCGGTATTAACAAATAAAGGATAAATGACAATAATTAAATTAGTTAAAAGGAATTCTTAATGTATAAAATAGATAAATTCATAAAACATTAATTTAATTGATAAATGAAAAAAACTTAACCATTCACATAATCTGTATCATTTAAGGTTAAAAACATACAAATGCTTTGACATATAATGGAAATTAACAGTAAATGAAGAGAAAGGGGGAACAGGATCAAGTCCAGAATCAAACCTACAACGCAACACCTCGAATTGTCATTACACATGAGTAAGTGTTTTGAAATCATTAATCATATAAAACCGTCATTTACAGACAAAGCATTATGAAATCATACACGTCAAAGTTAATGTTCTTTCGCTCTTCCATTTGTCCTGTTGTTGACAGACTCAAGCACGTGGAGTATGTCAGAAACTGAACGCGTATCTGTATACTGTATCCGGTGTAGACAGCATCAGTGATTATAATGGTTCTGTTTGCTTTTGAGGCGATGCTCACATCCAGTGTAGGCAAGTGTCAGCCGTTAAGCGACTGAACGCCAGTGGGCGGGGCCTATGGTGGGATGATGTATAACTATTCGTCGATGTATTGCTCTAGAGCAGGGATGGGCAAACTCGGTCCTGGAGGGCCACTGTCCTGCAGAGTTTTGCTACAACCCTAATCAAACACACCTGAACCAGCTAATTAATGTCTTTAAGATTACTAGAAGCAAAGAGCTTAGAACCCAAGAGGCGACACTTTGATACTTTTTGGGTAGCAGCCACTAGATGGCGCTCCGTTAGCGCGGCCGCCATTATGGGGTGAAAATACTAACTGGACCATAGAATTCTTCACATCTTACGCACCCAAAATCGGTGAATTTCACTGCCAAATCAGAAGTGCAATAGAACAGTTTTTTAAATTAAGTCACCAGTAAATTGTACGGCTCCTACAGTAAATGTTGTATTGTCTTATATGTTTTATTTTACTAGTTGTGGAATCCAACCATTCAACCATCTGAGGTAACGTAGTTAGCCTACTTTATTGAGTATTTCCATTTTATGCAACTTTACACATTTATTAATCGCAAATTAATAATTAATAAATTTAAGATCATCATGTTTAAAGCGAACAATATATTTCATATATCAATAGAGTAATAGTAATAATATCTAGGTCTGAATTGAAATAGGCTATATTGTACGTTTTAATGGATCGCGCTACAAACATAATGATCTTATAATACATAATGCATTGCTGTGTCCGTTATCGCATAATTCCCACTTTTAGAGAATTTTGCTTCAATGGACATTAGACAACAATGCAAAATTAAGCTGTTATATTATTTATTGTCCAACATTCCCAATTTTTCTGATGCATGTCCTTAATTTAATTTCATATGTTGGTAATAATTCAGTGTTTATAAGCCTTTTAAGGAATTTTAACCCAAACTGACTGGGTTTCTAGAGAGCAAAGGTTTTGTGAAAAAAGTGGAAGACTTAAACACAAAGTGTGTAAAATAAACTGTAAAAAGGATTTGATGATCACTAGTGATAGTATTTTATTCTGTGTTGTCATCATTCAGGTTGAATTTCATCTTTATTGTACGTTTTGTTTTAACAAAGCAGCTGATATTGCCATAGAAACTAGTGGGCTGCCGACTCGCTTTCACCCCAAAATAGCGGAAACGCAGGGCCGGTGCTGGGTGCCAGTGTTGCAATGGAACATTCTATTGACTGTCGCTTCTTGTTAGTGTATATTCTTTGCTAGAAGGCTACAGTCAGGTGAGTTTTATAAGGGTTGGAGCTAAACTCTGCAGGACACTGGCCCTCCAGGACCAAGTTTGCCCATCCCTGCTCTAGTCATATGCATTTGCCTGTGTGACATCACAGATCCCGCTATATCAAAACTAGCTGTTTTTGGAGCTTTATTAAATAAATGCATTGTGTCTAATGAGGGGGACATTTAAAGCTATGAAACTTGTAGGATGTTTTAATGGTACAAAGACCTCTTATATGTCAAAAGATCAAGGCAAAGAAAAAAACATGTAGGATCGAACTGTTAGTTAATTTGGCTATTTGGCTATTAACATGATCCAGTAGCCCTAATGACCTAAGTGATGTCAACGGAAAAATAAAGTATTACATATCGTTGAACATGAACAATTTTCCNCGTTTTAATGGATCGCGCTACACACATAATGATCTTATAATACATAATGCAATATCAAAACTAGCTTTTTTTGGAGCTTTATTAAATAAATGCATTGTGTCTAATGAGGGGGACATTTAAAGCTATGAAACTTGTAGGATGTTTTAATGGTACAAAGACCTCTTATATGTCAAAAGATCAAGGCAAAGAAAAAAACATGTAGGATCGAACTGTTAGTTAATTTGGCTATTTGGCTATTAATATGATCCAGTAGCCCTAATGACCTAAGTGATGTCAACGGAAAAATAAAGTATTACATATCGTTGAACATGAACAATTTTCCCTTTAGAATAACATGCAACCATGAATCACTCACAATAAGACCAGAAATATGTGATAAGAAAGTGTATATCTTCAATTTTGATTACATATTGAAAAAAATAATTGAAATAACATGTTTTCTCCACCTCAATACTATCATCAGGATTTCAGTCTTTTATAACAATCCACTTTACCTTTGGGAATATTATTTTGCACAGTCACATTTAATCTTATTTCAGTGTGTTTTTCATTTGACAGCAATGTGCTATAATCCTGTCCCAGGCTGGCGGTCTGTAATACAGATTCATGTGAGCAAATGAAACTTCACTGTCCAATGCCCTGCAGTACAATACAGCATCACATTCATACATCATTACAATGACTGTTGCTAGTGAAAAAATAAAGACAGAAAGCAGCATGTGTAGACACAGCAGAACGGAGGTTGTCTCGTAAAGTTAAGCTCTCAAGAGACGACTAGAGTCTCAAAATTCTAGTCTCATTGTGCTTTTATGTTGTAGGTGGCAGTGTTGGGTTGGTTCCCATTAAGCCCCCCTCGGTGCAGACTGTCTACAAATTTAGCATTGTCCTGTGACTAACAGCCTGTCTGCCATATGTTCATATTCACCTTATACCTGATCCTCAGATACAGGCCTCCTGCTGCCAAATAGAACTACAGTAACACCATGAGTGCTTCTCTGGAACAACTATATATATATACAGTATACTATACACACACACATATATTTACACATCAAAAATACACAATATTGTGAAATATTAGTACAATTAAAAAAATTAAAAGTTTTCTATTTTAATACATTTTAAAATATAATTCCTGTGATACAAAGCTGAATTTTCGGTACTCGTTACTACAGAACTTTTTTTTTTTATAGACTGGTACTGGTAGTACTGATACACTGTAAAACTCAATAAGTTCAGAATACTCAAAATACCTGAGGAAACTTCAATTTTTTTTAAATTAGTAGAACTTAGGCCAGTGTGGTGCACGAGTGTCTCTCATTAACAGTTACGTCACCGGCATCCCTTTGCTCCCACAGTTCTCAGCCTCGCCCTACTCATCATAATGTTAATTACATACAGTTAATTTACATAAACATTCAGTGCATATTGCATGTGTATAAACAAACAACATACAGTATATATGGTGTTGAAAGTTTTGCAGCCCATCCTCAACCTAACCACAGGCTCTACTTTTCACCACAATGGTAACTCTACAAAAATAACATAAGAGAACCCCCTGTAAATCCCAACATAACACAACATCAATCACTAACTTATGTCTTATGTTACTCTTGTGCAAAAACACACAAAATAACACTTTATTTCAGCATTTATTTATACAGTCTGACACAAAGGGGAATTAGAAATCTGCTGCAACTCAACTCAATCATATTAAGTTCAGCTGACTACAATGAAAATTTGAGTTCACACAACTTTTTCTATTAAGTACAATGAACATTCATTATTTGAGTTAAAGTTGTCAAATGTACTGACTTCGGAACTTAGTCGGAAATGAAATTTAAAAAATGTGACACTTTGAGCGCTCTTGAGCGGATTCGTAAACACCTCTGATTGGCCATCGTTTTCACGGCTCATGGTTGGGCACACCAGCCATAGCACGTGCTGGCAGAAATATCTCTGCAAATCTGTGGGAAAGATCTCAACCTTTTGGCCTTTTCAACAGCAGTCAGCAATCTAGTAATGGAGGGAGAGTGGCCCTGCTGTAGCCTCGGCAGTAAACAAGAATGAAAGAGTGAACAGTATACTCCCTAGAGACACGGGCAACTCTCCAGGCAGTTAACACAGGCTTCAGCAGGGCACATGAAAGGGAGAGATGAAGAGAGAGGGTATGAGGAAGATAGAGAAAATGAGAATCAGGTGAACTGACAGACAGAGAAGATGAAATAGGCTTTACTAAAGCAATCCTCAACATCAGACAGCCTCATTCACAGCATCTAAGGTGGATTGTTGCACCATGTCCTAACCAGATGCGACGTGACAAGTTCCAGAAACAAGACATTTGTCTGTCCTCAATGGAAGCGAAAGTGCTGCACGATGCAATATAATCACAGGCAATCAGAACATATTTGATGTTCAATATGCAATAGAAAGGGATTTCATCCAATGAGATTTCAATGGGCGAGGCTATCTAGAGAAACACCATAAAGATAGAAACCAAGGAACCAACAAAGTGTTCTGTCGCTTGTCGCAGTCATGGAAAATATAGCTTTTATCGCTTGCCACTTTATTGCATTGCGTCTGGTTACACGCTGTAAAATAACAATGAGGTTTCCACTGTGTGGCTCTAGAAAGGTGAGAGGCTGAACACAACTAAAACCTGTGATGCTAAGTTCATTTGACAGATTTCATTTAGCTTCTTTGACCCTGCCATCAATCAAACAGAAGGAAATGTGCATGTACATCCAGTGTATGGTGTTGATTTGCTTTTTCTTGTACCTGCCAGAACCCACCTATGGCTAAGACAAAACATCCATACACGACAGCAGTGGTACTGATGGGGTTGAGGACAGAAGGGGAAAACAATGCTAAATGCAGATAATGAAATAAAGCTAACCATACAATTGTTCATAGTTATGGATATAGTTATATATTATTATTTACATATGCATTTGGGAGACGCTTGTATTGTGACTTACACTGCACTGGAGGCATACTGTACATCTTAAAGGTCCATGCCTTCCCAGAGAAATGAACTTTTGACCTTGGTATTACTAGTGCCATGCTCTACTTTTTAGACTGCAGTAGCGCAATATGAAAATTAAATAACATTGACATTCACATGCACTACAGTTCAAAAGTTAGTCAGACTTGGGTTAGTCAGATTTGAAAGTAGCCTCTTATGCTCACCAAGGATACTTTTTATCAGAGTAAGAGTGATATTGTGAAATATTATTTAAAAAAAATTTTCTATTGTAATATTTTAAAATGTGATTTATTTCTAGGATGCAAAGCTGAATTTTCAGCACCATTACTCCAGTCTTCAGTGTCACATGATCCTTTAGAAATCATTCTAATATGCTGATTTGGGGCTCAAGAAACATTTCTTATTATTATCAATGGTGAAAATGGTTGTGCTGCTTAATATTTTTGTGGAAAGTGTGATCATTTTCCTATCAAGTCTTTACTGTCACTTTTGACTAATTTAAAGCATAGTTGCTGAATAAAATTAATTTCTTCAAAAAAATATTTTGAACAAATCTTCAAATACTCTCATCTACAAAGAAAAACAATAAATATATTTTAAAGGTACGGAGCCCCGGACATGACATGCAGGAAAAAAATAGTAGGCTAAATCGTGCGCACGATTGACTAATTCATTCCCTCGATTTACTAAATCATGAGCACGATTTAGTAAATCGAGGGAATGAATTAGTAAATCGTGCGCACAATTAAGTAAATCAAGGGAACGATGTGTATTACTGGCCTGCACAGGTCAAAGTTTGAACTAATTGTTATATACTAGCATATTGCATGTAAAAATTAGTTAGGAAGTAATACACTTAGCAGTGTCTACACTGCCGGAATTCTAATAAAGAAGAAGAAGAGAGCTAGATCAAGATGAGCATTTATGGTTAAAACTTACATAATTTTCAATTTTTTTCAGAAAATGAGCAATGGTTTCACTAGATAAGACCCTTATTTCTCATCTGGGATCGTGTAGAACAATTTGAAGCTGCAGTGAAACTAATTTTGACCTTCAACTGTTTGGTGCCCATTCAAGTCTACTATATGGGAAAAAATCCTGGAATGTTTTCATCAAAAACTTTAATTTCTTTTCAACTGAAGAAAGAAAGACATGGACATCTTGGATGACATGGGGTGAGTAAATTATCAGGAAAAGTTTATTTAAAAGTGGACTAATCCTTTAAGATTTTTTTTTCACAGGAAAAAAATATTTAAATATATAATTTTGGTGATCAAAGATGAGTTTTAAATGCTTAAACACAGGGGGACTTTAAGAAAGCATCTGATCATAGCAATGTGCATGTTTGCACGAGCTTTGCAATTCAACGGCATCATGTCAACAGATGAGGTAATTAAAATTACACTGGTAAGATAGTTTGATTTTAAAGTACATTTGAAACTTTTGTGGTCTTTGCATGACACATTGACATTACAGAATGGCTTTTTCTGAATTTTCCTGAACATTGTATAAGCATTTGTTTCATGTGTCACTGAAGGGAAGAGAGGCTCTCGGGAGCATAAACGTGTCTTCCTTTGGATTTTTCCGGAGAAACCGGCCCCAATACTTGACGTAAAAATCAGTCTACAGGCTTTCACAGACAACATAGGTAGTCGGGGAAGGTCTTGATTTTTAAGTTTCTTTACAAGCTGGTCACACATTGGCAATAACAAACCGATCAATACATGAAAATTCCAAAGCATAGCCCCTTTAACTTATAATATATTATATTATATTAGGATAAACCAAGTTTGTGACAACCACAATGGTGAATTATTACAATAATTATTGGATTTCAACAAAAATCCAAGAAACATTTAGAAACCAATACATTTTTGTTTGATAAACAATTATCGTATGTGTTGGGTCACCAATGTAATGTCTGGGTCCTGAAGCTAAATCAGTTGCAAACTATTGCCTGACTGCACACCTTACATTTTCATTAAATGGAAACAACACGAAAAAACGTTTCCTCTGTAATCTCAATAAGAGGGAAAAAAGTCCATCCGTTTTTTAAAGGAATATCACTACTCTATAACTGAAGCATGGTGTTACACACTCAAGAACTGAACAATTGCTCAGAGGAGTCACAAAATTATCAATGAGTGAAACAACTCAATATGCTTTTATTGAACCGCCCGCGTTTGTACACCAGATAACATCCTTCAGCAGGAGAAAGAAGAGAAACAAATAGAAATAAAAATGTGCACTACAGCAAGGTATACAAATGATCTGGATACCTGACTCATTATATTTTTCTCATCAAACAATGATAAACAACACCTGGCATCATTAGAAGAGTCCCCTCGCAAAACTGAACAAAGTAACTCCTCCATACATCACAGCGACACTGTCATGTATGTAGCTTATTAGAGATATGGTAAAATGAACATGCTAATGTGCTTCACAGTGCTGTACTCCCCTCTGAGGATGTCTGAGTGCTAAACCCAGAGTTTGGCGGTTCAGGGAGGCCTCGTCCCACTAAATCATGTCTGCTGATTGCCCCCACAGACACATGTTCCTGGTCCTGATCCATTTAGCAACCGGCTTGGCTCATTAGGTTCTGACACAGCGTGTATGTATGTGTGTGCAGAATATGCTAATGGTTAAATGGGAAGCGGACTGAATTGGGTGAGGGGATACAAGTCTATCCTAATTAGACTGAAGCTCAAACCTCAACCCACCATCCCAGTAGAAGAAATGAATGAAAACAATGCTGATTAACCTTTTAATGGCCCCGAAAGTGCATACATCTACATATAACAAACAAGGTTTTAAAAAGACAATAAGAAAAGGTTAAGGAAGTGAAAAATGTCCCTCGGTGCATTAAAACTGACACATCTGTGGTTAAATGCAGTGGTTTGAGCCCTGTCTATTGAATTACAGGGAAGAATGGATGAAGTTGGATGCATAGAAAGCCTTTCTCTGGAGGCCTAATTTATGAGCATGCTGATCAATGGTTAATTAAGCAGAGAGAGACTGAGCAGCATGAACGAAAGAGGGGTGAAAGAGCAAAGAAAAGCTGCAAGAATGAGGGGTGGTCATGGGAAATGTAGACTTCTATAATTACAACGTTGTTTACATGGGCAATATTGGCACTGGAATTAATATGAAAGCGGTTGACATTTCATCTGACGGCTTCAAGAGGGGCTTACAAATGATTCATTTATGTCTGAAAGCTCTGAGATTGCCTCCTCTGTATTTCCTGGATTCTCTCTGTGATTAACGAGAAATTAAAACATAAAGGTTTCAATAATTCAAATAGGCATAAAGGTGTGTGAGAGAGAAAGAAAAATCTTCCCTCCAAATACAAGATCAATACAAAGATGTTTTCATCATTATGTTATAAAAACATCTTTACCTTTAACTTTTCATAATCATTTTGCCACTACTACTCAATTAAAAGAATTTGAAATAGATTTTATCCATAAGTAGTCAAATTAAATATAGTTCAAAACAGTAAAAAGAATGTATCACTGCAGGTTATAACTTTGGCACCACTATGATTTAAAATAATTTAAAAAATGGGCTCGATTTTTTACAGTGTAAGACAGCGAGATCTTGTGATTCCTCTTTCCCTAGATGAAATCATGATTTGCAAGCTATCTGTCTCATCCTTAAAAACCTCACACAAAAAAAGTAAGAAAAAGGGAGAATCCTGCTGACTTGCATTTATTTCCACCCTCCTCTGTTCAATCTTAATTGTCCTTCCCGCTTACAAAAATATTTCCCTGAAGGTCATTTAATCTCATATCACCCATGTCTCTGGTGTTTTAACTAGTTATGGGATTGCACAAGTGTCATCCCACTCCATTGGGTTATGCCCATGTGCTGTGAACAAAAAAAACAAAAAAACCCTGCAACATATTATGTGCTTTTCCCATGAGCCTGTCAGTAAGTGACATTAACATCCTCTGCTGCCCAGCAAGGTGTTAACGTGTCTATGTCTCTGATGCAGCACGCTTTGTCCCAAATGACTGTCTCTCTGAAATTGGTGGTGCTGGCAGAACAAGCTGCAATATCTCATGTACCACAACCAACTGCCAGGTCCCCATTATTCTAGTGCGGGGAAATGGCTTTTTTGGGAGGAAAGGCTTTTTTGCCCTTTTTAAGAGTGGTGCTTGCTAATGATAATGTGTGTAATCACATTTACATTTTCACCTGGTGGATAATAACATGGTTTTAAAGGGGTCATGATGACATGGATTTTTTTATTATTTAAATAGGTTCACTTATAATGTTAATAAAGTTTTTTTGCACAAAAACAAATTTATATGCAGAAAACCATCATTTACAGATAAAGCATTATGAAATCATTTACTTACAGTTTGTGATATAGCTGCTGTAAGATCCAGTACAGTTGGCTGCTTCGTCTTTCGACAAAAGTTTCTTTGCGAACTCTCCATTGCACTGTGCCTCATTTACAAAACAATCTGCAGTCAAATGCTCTGAAAAAACATATAATCTTCCAACATGATCCATTATAATAAACCATCCACTTGTTTCTGATGCTGGTATCCTTCTGAAGTCTGTACAGAGATGCAAAGGAGCTGTTTAAATTGAATGCGTCAAAGTGAACATTCTTTTACTCTTCCATTTATACTGTATCCAGTGTAGACAGCTTCAGTGATTATAATGGTTTCTATTTGCCTCTGATGCGCAACACAACGCTCACATCCATTGTAGGCAAATGTCAGCTGTTAAGCGACTGAACGTCAATGGGCGGGGCCTATGGTGTGATGTTGTAACTATTCGTCGATATCTTGCTCTGGAGGCAGTCATATGCAAATGTATTCGGCCCTGTGGTTTCATAAATCCCGGATTATCAAAACAAGCTATTTTTGGAGCTTGATTAAATAAATGATTTGTTTATAATGATGAGGATATTTTAAGCTATAAAACTTGCAGGATGTTTTAATGGTACAAAGAACTCTTATATGTAAAAAGCTCGAGGCAAATTTGTTTTCTCATGTCATGACCCCTTTAAAAAATCCCAAAGAATTCCATATATTTGAAGAAGGACAGAATATCATAGAAACTTAGGGCTTGGGCTCTTTTGATTTGGACCAATAAGCAACCACAAAGAAACTGCCCAGAATACTCTACTCTACCAGCTAGCAACATATTAAAAACCAGTCAGAATATCAACATACTACAACATAGAAATGCCCTGGTAACCACCCACAACTCTCTAGAGTTTTGCACACTGTCTCTAGAAAATAAAGAAAATGTATTCCATACTATAGTGATGGGGAGAAAAGGGTGAATGTGATTAGGAAACACTGCATGCTAGATTCAAACTTGACTTATCTACATAAGCACCAGAGCTTTCAAAGCAAATGTACAAACAGCAAGAGCACGACTCTGAATTCAGCACAACTGAATTCAGTAACTATTGACATTGCAATTAACACAACATACTTACAACTGAACTCTAGGGAGTGAAGTGACTATGGGAACCTTTAACATGATGCCAACTCATCTATACAAGCACTCACCGTATCCGCCCATCTTTTTCAGCTTTCTGTTCTTTTTTCTGAATGATTGATTCAGCCTTGAGGGAAAGAAAGAGCCTTCTGATTAATGAATCTTGAAGAAGCCACTGTTTCACGTGAAAAATGGCAGCACACCAAACACAACGCCCAGCGCTTAAAAAGGAGGAAGAGACGAACAACTCGACAAGCAGAATCGGCCAAGAAAACCGTGTCATGCTTTTTCTTTTTTTTTTATTGGAGACTTGAGCTCACCTAATTCCCTCCCTCCTATTTTCTCTCTGAATCCTTCCCTCAGTCTCTTTTTCTCAGTCTTGGCTCAGTGTGGATTTTTTCACCATTGATTGTGGCAGTAAAAAGAATGAACTAAAAGGAGGGGGGAGGAACACTAGCGATCCTATTCTCTCCTCTCATTCTTATGGCCGAGTAATATTTCAGAATAAAAAAGAAATTATTTTAGTGCCACTTTTTATAATTGTGTATTATTTATAACATTTTACGTTATTTGTTATTACATATAAAACATTTTTAATATAAAATATTATCTTACAAATGATTCACAGAATTGAAAATCCTCCTTCTGTCAAATCATGATTTTTTTTTATCACAGTATAGTAATGTTTTTATCACTGTATAGTAATGCAATTGTTATTATCAGCATAAATTAAATGCAATGCAACAATGCTATGTTACTAAGTTACTATTTTAATCATTGTTTTTGCAATTGCAAACAAAAAAAACGAATTTACATTTTGAAAAAGATATTTTTCTTTTCTATTTTGATCTTAGCATGAAATATGACAGACAATGTTCTTGAGAAAACTCAATGGCCATAAAGAATAGCCACATACTGTATTTAGAGTCTGAACCAGAGCACTAGAGTGAGAGAGAGCAAGAGTAAGAGAGAGAAATGGGGGGGTTAAAAGCACACTTTCAGAAAGAGTACATAGTGCATTCGGGAGCGAGTGCAGATCCTTGATTAGCTGCTCCATTCTCCATCCTCTCTTCTTTCACTTCAGGCTCAACCAATACACCTGCTGCACTGATCTAGGACCAGCTGCTGTGCTCTAATATTGACACAGGTCAAGTGGCCAACCCTGCACTGCAGAGGAGTATTTGGACCAGCAGGGCTCTACAGAACAAGAAAAAAGAAAGTGAGAGAGAGAGGGGAAGGAAAGGGGAGAGAAAGGAAGAGAATGAGAGAGAGAGAGGCTCTAGCCATCACATCATCCTCCCAAAGTGCAGCACTGCAGCGCTCAGTCCTCAATGCCTCCGTCACCCTCCTTAACCTACATAACCAGCCAGCCAGAGACACACAGTCATGTCCTCAGCGTGGAAATGCCTCTAGACATAGAGGAAGAGAGGGGGTAAAAAGAGCGAGGAAACTAAAAGAATGAAATGGAACAGAAAAAATATACATACATGTGTATGCATGTCAGCATTATGTTGAGTATCACCAACTACCTCAAGATTAATATCATGATACTATACTTTCAGCACTTGTGCTTATTTAGCTAACCTGCTTTAATAACAGAACTGCTGAAAATGACATCAGATGAACACAGAAAAAAAATGTATTATTGCTAATAGGATCCAAGCTATCAGTGCAATACTGTGAGAAAAAGAGCCAGAATATTTGTCTTTTTTTTTCATCATAACTAATTTGAACTTTGAAATTACTTTTTGATAAGCGTCACCTTATTTTCCAACCCCTGTCCTCCAGATTGTTTTCACAATTCAATCAGGTCACAATTCAATTTTTTTAACATCCTGTTTGACTCAGAAATGCCTGATTATGGAAGTAAAGAGAAAATGCCATTTTATGTTGACATTAGGAGACAGACAGAATAGGGGCTTTCACACCGGGTAGTTATAGGAACTCAGTTATAGGAACTAGCCACCAGGGCTGTCCTTCGAGAACTAAATTTCCCCCTTAGGGCCATTGTAATGGTTGCATTCGCACCACCAGTAGGAACTCTGAAGTGACGTAAGCCACCCAACAGCGACATCATTTAACCGTGGCATTCAACAATATCAACAACTGGAGGATGCCATGATCAGAGCTGTGTTTTTGTTGTGTATCGTGGGTTTCGTGAAAACGGAGATGAAATGTAGATGTATGAGTTAAGCGATTGAAAGAGCAAAAGAGAGGGATAAGAGACGAAATCTCCTATGACAACTTGCAGTGCTACATATCATTGAGGCAGAGAAAAGAACACAACGCCACAGACAAAGGCACCAGGTAAATGCTGTTAACATTAGCTTACTAATATGTTTATGTGCTGTTAACACTAGCTTTCTGTATGTAAGTTTGTGGAGTAAGTATGTAAACTGTGCGTTTACACTGCTTTTTAAAATGGTTGATGACAGTGTTTCGTACGGCCTGTTCCTCTGGTGCGAAAGCCCCTAATGTTCAGTGCTTCATTATTGCAACCTGTCTGTGACAGTCAGTTGTCAAATCGCTGGCCATTATGATGTTAGCACTAGCTGTGTGCTGTCTAACGCCTATTATACATTAACATTCAGACAAGGGCACAGACAGACCCGGGCACCCACAGCAGACAGTAAAACACACACATATAAACACACCACTATCTGAACAAACACCCTGATCGGACAGAGACATAAAGAGAGAGAAGAATCAAGAAAAGGGGGTTGTTGTAAATTAAATGTCTGGATCTTGATATTATGTTGACCATCAGACTGATGCAACCAGATTAACATCAATATTTCAAATATATCTGTTTCCCAGAATTCACAGTGTTACCAGGAGTAGCCAGGACCCACTTGCCATAAGAGCAGCCATTTGGCTTAATAGTCTCATTCTGTGCGTATGTTAACAGAACAGGAAGGAAATGGTGTAATGGCCCACTCAATACATTTCATCCTGCTGCTCTGATGGTGAACGCATTGCATGAACACCATTCGAGGATATACTAGCAACAAATGATTCTATTTATATCCCTGAAATTTGACGGAATATGATTACAGATATACAGTGTCTGTGAGCGTGTATGCGCGTGTCTTACATAATAAATATACTAATCTAGCTGAGCGTCATCGTGCAATGCGGATTTACTCAAATCCCCTCAACAGCAGGAAGAGGAAATCAGGCCATAGATGAGCAGTGACCTTGCTGCGCTGGTGATGCATGCCGGTGACTAAACAGAACATCAATGCAGATCGATGCATTTAAGAGATGTCTCTATCGATACTTCAGCGACACCTGAGTGTTCAATCTGCGATGATTTCCAGTAGATGGATGGATAGAATTAACGAACAGCAGATGATGAATTAAACACTGCATTTTTAAACAGATTTCTAAACATAAAAACAAGAAAAGTCACCTAACACCATCCCCAACTAGATCTGTATTTTTAGATGGTTCTTATTAACACTGAATGAATTTCACAGCGCCATGCCCTGGAAACCTGGGATCTGCTCCGGCTGCTTGTATTGGGGGCTTATCCATTCTGTCAAACACACTCTGGGAGCTGACAAATCTGCCATAATAAACTTGGAGTTAAAGGTGAAGTGTGTATTTTTTGATGTCAAAATACTTCTATCCCAATATACAAACAGCTAAAAGTAAGCAATTTAGGTTGACATCTTGGGAGACGAGGAGGGCGGTAGGAGTGTTTAGGAAACCGGATTTCATGCAACACTTTATATTTATAAATATTATATATATATATATATACACCGTGTTCCAAATTATTATGCAAGTGACATATCAGTAAGGTTTCAGTACAATAAACATTCAGATTTTAGTTTTTCTAAGAAAATGTTTGCTTGTTTATTTATCCATGTCTTTTTAGATAACTGGTATCAATCTCAGACAAAAAAATTTGCCAGGTCTATGGAAACCCTACTTAGAGGTTGTTCCACATTATTAAGCAAGTCACAGTTCTCATGCAATATGGGGAGAAAGAAAGATCTCTTTCTGAAGATGAAAAGCATGAAATGGTCCAATGTTGTGCAAAAGGCATGAAAACAACTAATATTGTGTGAAAACTGAATGGAGATTATCGAATTATCATAAGATCTGTGAGTGATTTAGAGCACAGCAGAACTCGGTCAGATAAAGGCTTATTAATGAAAGTTCCTGTCAAAAAAATTAATTGTATTAAAAGGGCAGCTATAAAAAAAGCCAGTGTTGAGCAGAAAACAGGTATTTGAAGCTTCTGGTGTCTCTGGAGTCTCAAGAAGCTCTCCATGCAGGCTGGCAGTATAGATGCATTTCAGCCACTCCAAACCAAAGCTCACAAAGAGAAACATTTACAGTGGATGTAGAAATACAAGAAGACTCATTTTTAAATAGTTTTATTCACTGACTAATGCCGTACTACAATGGATGGTCTAAATGGATGGTTGGTGAATGGCCACCACGTTCCAACAAGACTGCGACGTCAGCAAGGAGCTAGCGGGTGATGATTTGGGATGGAATATTGGGAAGTGAGATGGAAGGTCCCTTTAGGGTCTCTGATGGTATTCAAATGACTTTTGCAAGATATGTGGAGTTCATAACTGGCCATTTTCAGCTATGGTTCTGAAATACAATGCACTATGCACTATCCCATGCTGCAAAAAAACACACCACAGCATTAAAACTGTTTGAAAATGTATACACCCACTGTAAATGTTTCTCTTTGTGAGCTTTGGTTTGGAGTGGCTGAAATGCATCTTTACTGCCAGCCTGCATGGAGAGCTTCTTGAGACTCCAGAGACACCAGCAGCTTCAAATACTTGTTTGCTGCTCAACACTGGCTTTTTTTATAGCTGCCCTTTTAATACAATAACATTTTTTGACAGGAACTTTCATTAATAAGCCTTTATCTGACCGAGTTCTGCTGTGCTCTAAATCATTCACAAATCTTATGGTAATTCGATAATCTCCATTCAGTTTCACACAATATTAGTTGTTTTCATGCCTTTTGCACAACATTGGACCATTTCATGCTTTTCATCTTCAGAAAGATCTTTCTTCCTCCCCATATTGCATGAGAACTGTGACTTTCTTAATAATGTGGAACGACCGCTAAGTAGGGTTTCCATAGACCTGGCAAATTATTTTGTCTGAGATTGATCCCAGTTATCTAAAAAGACATGGATAAATAAACAAACAAACATTTTCTTAGAAAAAATAAAATCTGAATGTTTATTGTACTGAAACCTTACTGATATGTCACTTGCATAATAATTTGGAACGCGGTGTATATATATATATATCATGAAGACTTCAGATGCAAAAGCCTCTAAGTGCCATCAGAAATTTTCTTCTAAAATGAGCATTTTTATCAAGCTCGTATGTTTAGGTTCAGTAATTTCACTTTAATGGCAATGAAAAGGTTATTAGTTGTTAGTAGTTATTAATAAAACATGAAAGAGAAGTTGGTTTAATACTCATAAGACATACCATCTGACAGCCAGCTTTCTGTGCGTGTGCTTCAGATGTGTGCACTCAGAAAATAATAAATTAGAAGTTTGGGAAACACTTTAGTATAGGGAACACATATTCACTATTATTTACGACTTTTCCCTCAATAAATTCCTAATTTACTGCTCATTAATAGTTAGTAAGGTAGTTATTAAGTTTAGGTATTGGGTAGGATTAAGAAAGTAGAATAAGGTCATGTAGAATAAGCCATTATTATGTGCTTAATAATTACTAATAAATAGCCAATATTCTAGTAATATGCAAGCTAATAAGCAATTAGTTAAAATACCCTAAAATAAAGTGTTACCGAAGTTTAAACTGATATAGCTTTAAAACGCATGCAGATAATAAACTTTCATGATGAAGAAGAACTGCGATGTCCCTGAGCGTGATCGCGATATAGATAACAATCAAGATGTCTTGTTAGTATTTAGCAGAGTATCCAATGCATGGAGGTGCTGTGAATGAAAGAAGCGCCATTCTGGATAGGGGTGGGGAGCAGCAGCTAATTTGCATGAAAACAGCATTTATTTACAACATGGTATAATAAATGATCTGTGAGTTATTTTGAGCTGAAACTTCACAGACACATTGTAAAAATGGGCATAATAGGTCTCCTTTAACATAACTTTCAAAAAAGTCCAGTACAAACGTTACTGTCACACATCAGCGGCAGCTGTCACAGTTGCTAGGCGACAAGAACAATCCTCCTTAGGCTATACCGTCCATTTAACAACGCTCATTCCGACGTTCGTGGCCTTCGAAGATGTGTAATTTGAAGTCCGCGTCCTTCGAAGGATGCAGCCTCTGAATTGGGATGCAGCTATAATTAGGGTTGTTCCGATTCCGATACTAGTATCGGAAATACCACCGATACCACAAAAAATTCTGGCATCGGTATCGGCGAGTAATTAAACTCACGTACCGATTCGATACCATTTTCTTAAACAATACCTAGTTGTGCCCTCNACGCTGACTCATCCGAGTCATTCAAACCGATTAAAACAAAAGGAATTCAAATAAATGTTTCTCGAGCAGCAATTCAGTATTAGAATGATTTCTGAAGGATCGTGTGACACTGAAGACTGTAGTAATGATGCTGAAAATTCAGCTTTTCTGACACAGGAATAAATTACATTTTAAAATATATTCAAATAGAAAACAGTTATTTTAAATTGCAATCATATTCCACAGTATTACTGTTTTTACTTTTATCAACAACAAAAAAATGCAGCCTTGGTGAGCAGAAGACACTTCTTTCAAAAACATAAAAAAATCTTACCAACCCTAAACTTTTTAGTGTATGTATACACAGAATATAACAGAATTCTACAGGAAGCACTGGAAACCTGTTTGGAAAGTATTATTTTGGAGAGCTGCTACACTTCGCCTTTAAGTCTTACATCCCAACAGGTGCCTCACACACTGAGGGATGTGAATGCGAGTGTTAGTCTATGTGTGTGTCCAACGGTTTCATTCATGTCTTTAATCCGCTTGGCCCTCTTCACTGGTCTGTTTTATAACACAGATGTGTGAGTATACTTCACACACCATGGTAGATTCTTTTGAGCATTTGACCTTCCTCTAACCTTAAAACGAGAGCCTATGAGAAAGAGATAAGTGAAGTGCTGTGAACAAAAAGAATATAACAATCTATCGGAGGGGGAGGGAGGGAAACACAAACCAGAGGAGACAGGAGGACCATCACACCCTAGTGAGGACACAGATCTCATTAAAATGGCTGCCGAGTGGTGACATGATGGCCAGCATTGACTTAAAGCTCTGAGATGCATGACCAGAGAGAATCCAGGATGTGTGTGTGTTTGTGAGAGAATCCATCTTTTATCTTGTTCTCTTTACCCCTCAATTCTTATCCCTTACATCCGAACTTCACACAGCCCTGATCCAAGACCACTAAACACCTGGATACAAAAGCGGATAGAAATGACATGAAGCAGGAGAAACCATCAAATCTGACCTTTTGACAGCACTACCTTTTTATCCCCCAGCTTAATTCAACCATGACAATAAAACACACACACACACACACACACACACACATATATCTCACAGCCCCATCCGAGCATAAACGAATCCGATGAGCTGCTCTGAATGAACAGATTCCGGGCAAAGCGAACAAATGTTGAGGTAAATACGGCATATTCAGTCCTAGTATTAGACTACATAGAAATCAGTAACTATCAGATGAACACATGGAGATTCAAGAGCCTGGTGTCCAACTCCCTATCTGGCTCAGTTCAGCCCATCTGTTACAGGGTACGAGACCAGCACACACACATACACTTCTGTGCGCATCTACACCCATATGTTTGGTCTCTCCATCTTGTGAGATCACAAAGTCTATACTCCAGCAAGGCATCACACACATAAAACACATGCACACATGCTCATATATCCTCCAACGATGTGGCCTCCTGCCTCCCTGTCTGTAATCAGTTCATTGAAATCAATTAGTGCTCATTGATCCACTGCTTCTGCATGAATAAACAAGACATGCTGTCTGGTGCTGCTGCTGCTAACACACACACACACACACACACACACACAGAGCAAAAAGCTAAAATGACACCTCTGCATATTGTATCAGGAATACAGTGATATTCTTGAGAATTGTACGCTTTCAATGTGTTTGGGGAACAATTTTTATGTTCCAGCATGGCAATGAGCATAAAGAATTGGTTTACAGAGTCTAGTGTGGAAGAACTTGTAGAGTCAATAAGAAAAGTAAGAAAACTTTGCATTGTGACCATAATTAAACAACAAACATACTGTAGCCAAAATTAAGACAAGAAATAAAAAAAAAATTATTGATATTAGGGCTGCACAATTAATCGAATTTCTAATTGTGATTACAATTACGGATGCCAGAATTATTTTGTTTAAGGTGCAATTACAAAAAGGAAATAAAAAATGTCAATTTACATTATTCTGTGTGCTTAAGATGTTTTTTTTTCTTTCTACAGGTTATCTTAAGGGTTTTTTCCATTGTTTTAATTTTATTTTTAGTGTAACATTATACAGTAATACCATGCATATTTTGACCTTTTTTTATTTAAAGAAGAACCAAACCAATGTATAGTTGACATTTGAGGTTTAAAGATATAAACGTTTTTCAGGAAGAGGGTTTTCAGCTTGTTTATTTTCATATAGAAATATGGCATGCAGTTGCTTCAAACAATGGTATAAAGCCATACAAAACATTCAATTTAAAATTGTGATAATCGTAATTAATAAATCGCAATTACAATTTCAAGGGAATAATCGACAATTATGATTTTTGTCATAATTGTGCAGCCTAATTGATATTAACAATCCACTAAATGTTTTATTTTAATATGTTCCTTCAGGTTCACTTATAATTTTAACAAAGTTTTTTGCACAAAAAACAAATATATATACAGAATAATCCATAATCCATTTTCAAGAGGCAGCTCCTTTAAGGCTTGTCAGTAAATGGCCACTGTTATGATTGGCTAACGTCACTGCATAGTATCAACGCCCATTAAGTGTTTGGAAAACATTATCCATATCAAACAATTTACAATTGTCATTTACAGACAAAGAAATCATTCTCAGTTTGTGATGCACCTGCTGTCAGATCCAATACAGTTAGCTGCTTCATCTTTCAACAAAAGTTTTTTTGCTCTTTTCTCTCCATTACACTGTGCCTCTCTTACAAAACAAAATGCTCCGAACAAACATATAATTCTCAGACACAATCCGGGACACCATTAAAATAAACCACCCACTTGTTTCTGACACTGGGATCCTTCTGAAGTCTGTAGAGCAACGCAAATGAGCTGTTTAAACTGGATTTGTCAATGCGAACGTTCTTTCTCTCTTCCATTTGTCCTGTTGTCGACAGACTCAAGTGTCGAAACTGTCAGAAACTGACCTGGCGCATCTGTATACTGTATGCAGTGTAGACAGCATCAGTGATTAGAATGAATTCTATTTGCTTTTGACGCGAAGCTCACATCCAGTGTAGGCAAATGTCAGCTGTTATGCTACTGAACGCCATTGGGTATAATTATTTGTGAACCACTTTGTGAAAATACTGTTTCCATAACAACTCTCTAAAAACAAGTTTTTAACATGTTGGTTTTGTTAAATGTTGATATGTTTAAATTAATATAAAATGTTTAAATATTTGGTTCAATTGTGTTGGCACCACAAACCTCTTCTGTCAACAATAAAGATAAGAAAAATAATGTGCTCCATAAAATTATGATATATTATGAATTATGTTATATTTTTGTCAACAGTATAACACCGCTAACAATATTTGGTTAAATTTTGGTGAACTAAAATGTTATATTTGTAGACTAAAAATTAGAAGCCATTTGGGTGCGTAAAATTAGTAAAACTGACTGAAAATAATGATTACGAATACAACAAAATTTTGACTAAAGTTAAAGGATATTTTGGTCAAAACACCGCTGGCCTGCGTGAAGCCCAAACTTGAACCCCTATTTAAGACCTTTAGGATGAATTGGAACCCTTGCCCAACATCAGTGCTTCACTGAGGCTAAGAATGGGAGCAAATCTCCAGATGCATTTTCCAACATCTAGTGGAAAAGTCTTACAAAAAAGTTATAGCAACAATGTAATAGTTATGACATTATATCAATGAACACAAATAGGTGGTGTTCAGTGTAAGCTACACACTACGGTTTTGCAGCAAGTGGAAAAATGAACATCTACAGTAACCAATCAGCCCAACACAAGGACAGTCACACAGTTGCTTCCATCTATTACGCTGCTCCCAAATGACACAGTGAGCTCCATATCTGCTATTTGGGCCAGAGAGAGAGAGAGAGAGCTCAGCATTCCCTGCTCACAGAACAGAGCGCTTCTGTCTCTTCTCAATTCTGCTATCCACTAGGTTTGGAATGGCTATACTAGGTTAGCATATAAATGTGGCCCATTCTTTCAGACTATGTGTGTGTGGTAACTGCTGCTCTTGCTTCGACCTCTCCTCCCATCAGATGTTCGGCACATCAGTGAACCAGCGATTACTTGTCTTTGATATACGGTGATAGGTTTATGTTCCTTTGTGTGTGTGTGTGCATGTGTGTGTAAGTGTGCTTGTTTCAAGAGGACCGAGAAGGATGCTGGGGGCCAGAGCGATTCTTTGATAATCTCATTCTCATGCTTTATGACGTCAAAGCACTTTCATATATAAGAAATGAGACAGTACATTGATATTTCAAATATGTGTAGGGGAGACGGGGCATGGGATGACATCACTATACATGATCACACCTTCCCTATAGGGAAAATATATATGTATAAATATATATATATGTATATATAAAAGAACTGTAACACTTCTAATGTACTTTACTGGACCCATAAAGATGACACTGTCTGGTATTTCATATAAGATTCATCTTATAAGTTTTATACTTTTCTGAATTTGGTTCTAATTACAGCTTGCTCTTCTGAATCTGATGATGGCATACAAATTAATATATATCGACCACAATAAATTCATGGCCAAAATGTAAAAGTCCATGTTTTCTATTGGTGTTGC
>RJVU01042551.1:3194341-3204599 GCA_003731715.1 Anabarilius grahami
TATGATAGACTTACATCTGCTATAATACAATATGTCCTTAGTCTAGAGAGTATGCACATTAGTTAATAAATAAGTGGATCCGCCTTTGTCATTTAGTTGTCCTGATGGACTAGTGGCAGTAATTTCATTTAGCGTGCAAGAGGTTCTGGGTTCTAATCCAACCATGTATGATTTTATTTTTTTCAGATTAAAACCAAAGATGTTCATCAGTGATTGTATATCAAGAGCAGGGACGTTTATGTGTATTTTGTTTTGTGATTTCAACGTAACGAATAGAGAGTCTCTTTAAGCGATATAAGCGCTCGTCAATGTGAAGACTGCGCAGTGTGCACGAGCGCCGAGAACACTGTTGCGCCTCTGATAACAGCGACAACGAGCTCTCAACAGGATTTCAAAAACAACACATCCCAGCGCCAGTTCGCCTATTATTTATCACAAATTGATAATCAACTAGAGGTGTTTCTTTTGTATTAGATATCAAAAAGGTTTCAAAAAGTGGTGGGGACAATGTCAACCCTTTCAAAAAGTGGTGGGGACATGTCCCACCCATCCCACCCGCAAATTACGCCTATGNGCCTCCTACACTATAAACAGATGCTGAAGCTGCGGCTGAAATCGGTCACTTGTTCACACATTTACTAGTTTCTACATGGTGAATGGCACATAGTGCACTATATAGAGGATAGGGAACGATTCAGACAGTGTAAATATGCTTTCCATTGATGCAAATGAAGTCTG
Organism: Anabarilius grahami; assembly: GCA_003731715.1. NCBI lineage: Eukaryota > Metazoa > Chordata > Actinopteri > Cypriniformes > Xenocyprididae > Anabarilius > Anabarilius grahami. The sequence continues at coordinate 3,195,080 of RJVU01042551.1, forward strand.
TTTTCGCATTAGTGTCACGTGAACCGTGCAGCGCAAGTACTGTCTGCTCTGGCCCAGGGACACGAGAACACAGAGCAGTTCATATCCGCGAGTTGGCTCAGACCACGAAAGGTATTGGACCCATTTAAATTCTGTACAAAATGCTGTATTTTAAAGTAATATATAGGAGATTAGGAGGATAAATGGTTAGATATTAGAAGGAAACAGAGGTTTTACTGAGTTTAATGGCTCTGGTCGAGCTGTGCTATAAACAAAACGCTATTGGCTATTTTAAAAAAGGGGCGAGGCTGTTTGATATATCGCTCTGTCTTCCTGTTTCAGTTGAAATTACGTCAACACATTGAATAATGCTGCGCGTTCGAAAACACTTCAGCGGGCCTTTAAAAGCTGAACGCAGACATTTAGGCCGCGTGTCCACCAAAGCATTTTTAGCCAGATGAAAATGCTAGGCGCTCTGCTGAAAATGCCTAGCTGTGGGCGCTTGAGAGTGTTTTGGCAGCACAGCGTTTTATTCAGTTGAGGCCCTTTGCTTGCTATGATACGCCTATGTTGTCTACGCCTTCCCTATTCTGCTTATGGAAAAAATGGAACTGCCGCTGCATTCGTTCCGTAAGTAGAATAGGGAAGGCGTAGGACATACAGCTTAAGCTTTTTGAAGAATATAAGTGTGGTTTTGGCGGAATCACTTGGAAGGCGATCATTTGTTTATATAAAGCATATACATTTACATTTTTTCCGTAAATGACCAATCGTTTAGCTAGATAAGGCCCTTATTCCTCGTCTGGTATCGTTTAAAGCCCTTTGAAGCTGCACTGAAACTATCATTTTGACCTTCAACCGTTTGGAGGCCATTGAAGTTCATTATAAAGAGAATAATCCTGGAATGTTTTCATCAAAAACCTTAATTTCTTTTCGACTGAAGAAAGAAAGACATGAACATCTTGGATGACATGGGGGTGAGTAAATTATCAGGAAATTTTTATTTGAAAGTGAACTAATCCTTTAAAAGGACAGACTGGACTGATTAAACCTGCGATGTTTAGTCGTGAATTTGACGAAAACAATAGATATACTTAATATTCACACATGCAGCTCATAGAGGACATGATGTTAGCCCTACAGTATGAAATAATATTTAAACCTGTACTATTTTACATGGGTAACATTTAAACCTATGACATTTTTATATCACAATTTTGAAAGTTTATATCTCCCAAGTCAGACTTTATAACTCGCAATTGCGAGTTTATATCAGTCAGAATTGTGTGAAATAAACACAATTATGAGGTAAAAAAGATAGAATAATAAGAGTAAGAGTTAATAATAAGAGTTTATATCTCATAATTTTGAATTTTCTTTTCAGAATTGTGAAATAAATACTGACCTTTTTTATCCTTTTATTTCGTGGCTTCCATAGACTGCTACTACAGAAATGTCATTTTCTGCCACCAGGTAGGCTCCGCCCAAAAAAACATCATCACTGTTTGCAAACACCTGAATGGTCTATTGCTGTGATCTCATGTGAGTGACAGGTTGTCCCGCCCTCAAGTCAGTAAACACATAATCAGAGAAGAGTTGCCATTGCAAGAGGGAAGTTATTTTGATAAAACCTTATGAGGGCACATTATTATTATTTTTTTTAAATAAACTGCAATTTTCCATAAAAAATAAGAATTGTCCACTTTGATTATATGGTGACTTTTGTGGTGTTGTTGTAAGAATTGAAAATATCTAAAGATATTTTAAAATGAACAAAGACATTTGCTTTACTGTTTCAACCCCCTCTCTCTTGTTACAAGGGCCATTTGGAAGGCACAAAAGTGCTGATAGGCCCTGTAGGCCAAGATGTGTGTACATCAGGGGTCTACAAATGGTCACACCTTTAGTACAGTGGGGGAAGTTTTAATCTTCTGATTGGTCAGTTTGAATGTCTCACATTTGAGTTTTGGTCACATAGTCAAGGAAGGGATAAAAGAAGATTGTAACTGTTGCTCTGGTCTCTTTTATGCTCTGCTCTTGCTTTGATTCTTGGCTTTTCTTGGGCACTCTCTGGCCCCCTCTCTCTCTCTCTTTCTCTTTCACTCTCTCTCTTTCTCTCTCTCTCTCAGGTAACTTTTTACATACATGCTGTGTACGATTAATGGTATATGATTTTATCATCTCATACATCTATTTTGTAATTATTTTAAGTGTAACCATAATCAGATATTGTCATTAAACCCTTTCAATTACCAATGATGTGCTAACTAGTTTTGATTTAGTATTAACATTAATGTGCTCCCTATTGCAATATAATATTGTCACTCTATAGCAACGCTCTCCCACATATTTTGCTATTATAACTGCGCTTATTTCCGTCGTTGGTATAAGTTGCAATGGGTGGTAATAGACAAGAAATGTACAGTTTTCTACCATCTTGCTGACAAAGTTTCTTTAGTCACTCGGCAAACCTTACAGCCTGAACCCCTGTAGGAGTTCCACCCTTACATTGTTGTTGGCATTATTATTATTATTATTATTATTACAGATTTTTCCCTGCAATGCAAATAAAATGTCATGCAAAACAATAAAAATAAAAATGTAATAAATAATAACAAAAATAATGACAACACAAAACAGGCTTAATTTTCTTTATGCAAAATATTATAATGCATTTTTTTGTGTGAAATTCACCCATACTGTATACATAATTTTTTCAATACTATTTGACTGACATTTTGAATGGTGTATTGGTAATGAAATCACTGATGCAATTATCATGCTGCTGGGAGAGAGAGGGGTCAGAGTACAGGGTCAGCTACAGTTCACAACCCCTGGAGATGAGGTGAAGAAGCATCAATTGCACAATGAGTTCAGGGTTTAAGAGAGATTAAATGCCAGGCCCATTCGGGTGTCTGGGGCCAGGTTTTCTAACCACTTAGTCACTTATCTGCCATCCAATATGTTTACCAAATACAAAATGTGTGTACTGTTGCAGCAGTGAGATCCTGTGAAAGCAGTCAGCTCTCCTACACAAGGGGGAATTGTTTTTCTTTCTTTCAGTTTTAACAAGCAATGGCTCCCTGAAACAACACTCTCACCCCCGTGTCTATGTTCACCAGTCACGCTTCAAATGCCTCACAAATGCAACTGAGTCAAAACGTATGCGAGGAGGTGCTGCCGTATCACACATACACACACATAAAGATCACACACCCAGACTTGCATGTGTTCAAATGTGTGAGCATCTCACTTTCCCATCAACACGTGGGACTAAATTCTTCTTTACACCCCGGTGATGGTGACACATCACAGAACGGTGGCGGTGGAAAATGTAATCTTTCTTTAAACATTAACTTCATGAGGCTTTCATTACCTTGCTGATGGCAAATTTGTTTTAGACAGACAATCTGACAGGTGTACGGTGGGGTGACACCTGTCAAAACTCAGAGTGTCTGATAAGTATAGCAGCATCTGTCAAGACGCATTCAAGGCTGCGTGTGATGTGCTCAATGGAATTGCATGTTTAATGAATGTAAATTGTCCAGTGACTGATAAAATTATGTAGATGGCATGACATTAATATGACGTAAAAACAGTAGCTTATGTCAGAGCATTTGAGACACAAGTTAATGAAGACTGGATTCATACTGAGAGTAAGAGCGATGCTATAATTAACCAGAATGTATAAAAAATGTAACACCTTTGTCAATGTTTAATTGTGTCTGTAACCGTGAGGTCCTTATAATTTAATTGTGGAGTTTACTAATTACATTACATGAACATTTATATTACTTGAGCTAGATTTTACATGGTGCTTGCCTGTGCAAACCTCATTGTCAAAGCTAGTTGTTAGGGGGAAACCAAAGTGATATTGGCAGAAAGAACATTACTTTACTCTATTCAGTGCCTGAATAAAAATCCTACAAAATAACTTCATGATGCATGTCAAGAGTCATTACTGTCTTTTAAAATGTTAATCATTAATGTCTTAATGACTAATGTTACATGCATGGTTATAGTCGAATTAAACTCAAAGGTCAAACTGACTTATTCATGATACCGGATTGCACGTTGGCAGAATGTAAATGGTATGTATCTCTGCTTAGGTATGTGAAACAGAGATAAAAGAAAGTTTGTAGTTAAGCGTTTTTGTGATCATTGTTTTGTGAGAGTGAGTTAGAAATTCTGAGTAAGAAACTGTTTGGTATTTTGACCTCATTGCCTGTTTACCGACACTGATTTAGGTTTGCCCTCTTAAAGGTTTAGTTCACTTTCAAATGAAAATTACCCCAAGCTTTACTCACCATCCTAGGTGTATATGACTTTCTTCTTTCTGATTAACACAATCTGAGATATATTAATAAATATCCTGATGCATCCGAGCTTTATAATGGCTGTGAGCGATACCAATGAGTATGAGCTGAAGAAAGTGTCTCCATCCACATCCATCCATCATAAACATATTCCACACGGCTCCAGGGGGTTAGTAAAGGCCTTCTGAAGCGAAACAATGCGTTTGTGTAAAAGAAAAAAAATCCATATTTAACAAGTTATGAAGTAAAATATCTAGCTTCCACCAGACCGCTTTACGTATTCAAGTTACAAAGAAAGTTTAAACTGGCATCGCGTCAGTTACACTTTTTTCGTAAGCTGAATAGAGAAGGCGTAGGACGTAGCGTAAGCTTTTTGAACTGCGAGAGTTTTACACTTTCTTTGTACGTTGAATACAGAAGGTGGTCTGGTGGAAGCTAGATATTTTACTTCATAACTTGTTAAATATGGATATTTTTCTTACACAAATGTATCGCTTCGCTTCAGAAGGCCTTTATTAACCCCCCCGGAGCCATGTGGAATATGTTTATGATGGATGGATGGATGTGGATGGAGGCACTTTCTTCAGCTCATATTCGTTTGGTAAAGCTTACTGCCATTATAAAGCTTGCATGCGTCAGAATATTTTTAATATTTCTCAGATTGTTTTTTAATCAGAAAAAAGAAAGTCATATACACCTAGGATGGCTTGAGGGAGAGTAAAGCTTAGGGTAATTTTCATTTGAAAGTGAACTAATCCTTTAAATGGATACATTTTGTGCCATATTCTGCTCAAATGAAAATGTAATACAGCCAATCTGTGTTTCTTACGAGGCCATTTGTGCTGTTTGCTGCAGTTAAATCTGCAATCGAACCTTCTGATGAACTGCAATGCATCTAAACAAGGATCTCAGTTATTTTATGTGATTGTGGTTGATGAATAAATGCACTTAGGTGACTCTTTGCTAAAGTGAAAGTCTTTTCTGTTGTTGTGGTTTTAATGGGGGAAAAAAAACAAAAAAACAACAATTTGGAATTAATACTAGGAATTTCATTGCTTTAGCTTTTGAGAGATGTTTCTTGTTTTACCAGTTTTCATAATGTAGAGAGTGTGTTTATTTATATAAGTATAATGAAACAGGAAACTAGATGAGGTAAAGTAAACCATGCATATACATTTACATTCTCCTGATTTGTGCTTAAGTGAAAGTACAATAATTCTGATGAAAAGTAAAAATGAATTTCTCAAATGACAACAATGGTTGCGATTATAATTTTGAGCAAAATAATCTTTATCGTCAAATGAACCCTTATGCAACATGACGGAAATGTGATTATGCTTACATTGACTAAAACTAGACTCAAATTCCCAGANCAGACGCAAAAAAAAAAAACAACAACAAAAAAAACATGATAAGGTTGACTAAATATGTTAAAAACTAACAAGTATATGACACAGGACTAAAAGACTAAATTAAAACATAGCTGACTAAATGAACACACTATTTTCCACCCTCATGCCATCCCACTATATATCTTTCTTTCTTCTGTGGAACACAAATATAGATTTTTTGGAAAAATTTTCTCTGTGAGTAAAGTGGGTCACAGAGCCACACAAAACAAACATGACGGTAATCCATACGTGAATCAATGTCTTCTGAAGCAAAATAATAGGTGTGTGTGAGAGACAATCACTAATATTTTAAACTTTTTAAACAATAAACCATCCCTTCTCTCTGACTTTCATATGAGGTTTTGCTTGAAACCTGTGTGCAAACTAATGTGGAACCACAGAGGACCGCCACTTCACGCATGAGTTTCACAACATGCTTACATCGCACTTAACAATGTGCTGATGTTTATCCCTTTAAGAAAAAAGTTAGTTTCTTTGCTGTAATGTTGTTCCTGGACCAACAAAAAGTCCAGGAACACTTCGTACTTGGCAACGTTGCGGTCATCAATCTCTAGCCGGGTGAACACATGTCTCCTCTCTGTCCTTCCTAAATCTTAGTTACATATCTCTGAGGGCTGTCAGTCTGAGGACAGTTCCACTAGTTTCAAACAAGCAGCCATCAGGTGTCTGTGAGTCAGTACCACCTGGCAGGGTCACAGGGCAGTCACCACAGGCAAGAAAACTGGCATCCCACTGTCCCCGTCTCTCTCCTGCCAATCTCTTTTTGTTCCTCTTTCTCAGCTTGCATGACAAGAAACAGATTAATATAGCAGCACTAACAGGACAAGGTGGGACACGGTTCTGCAGTGCATGTGTGCAAGCGTCTTTCAGTTTCCTGGCATCTATTCATAACTGAAACCCATATGAGATCTGGCATGTGGAAAATAGACAGAGTTAAAAGGGGAGAAATGGATACCGGATACATCCACCTGCCCTCAATATACACTCACGGGGGGAAAAGAAAAGGATGGAAGGGGAAAGAGAGAAGGGGATAGAGAGAAAATGAAGAAATGTAGAGACGCACAGAGGAAATAAAAGAACAGAAGCAGGCACAGAGATGCGGTAAATAGGGAGAAAGACAGGAAAGGAAGAGAGGAAAAACAAATAGAAGAAAATCCTTTTTCATGGTCATTTTTCATACTGAATATGCATAATTGTGAGACAGCGGGGTGTACGGGAGTTGTGATTTGTGAGTACTGGCGTTCTACATATGAGCGATGTTTTGGTTTCTCAGAGTTCTTCCTGCACAAATGGCTTAAAAAAATTTGAATCTTAAAATAAGTCTCTGAAATATGGGAGCTATTTCCAGCTCAAAGTAAATAAATAAAGCAGATAATTATAAGATAAACAATGAAACAATTGAGATATAAAATCACAAATATTACAAGAAATAAAGTTGCAATTGTGAGACACAAGGTCACAATCTCAAAAAATAAAGTGCAATTATGAAAAATATTTATACAATTGTTAGATATATATTAAAAATGTGAGAAACAAAGTTGCAAAGTCTGTGATTTAAGCTGCAGTCCATAAATTCTGCCTCTTTGTTGCCATCTCTGTTTGACACCTGCAATTGCAGTTATTTGCGGAATTATCATCTTTACGTGGGTTGTGCATCGGCACGGCTCCTCAGCGCGGATGAATCTAATATTTTGAGAGGAATGTGTGGCTGTCGGTCACCGCACCAGTGGATACTGTACTTCAGAATCACAGATTGTAGTCTTGGAAGTGTGACCAAAATAAGAATTTTCACTGGAAAATGTCATCTGAACAAGCAAGTAACAAATCTGCCACTTTTGTTCTGACTAACTGAGAAAAAAAAAGCATTACAATAAATCGCGCTGCCAATGGTGATCGGTTAGCTAATATCACATCAAACCGTATAAATAATTATTATTGTTATACTTTGTTCTCAAATTGTTAATGTTAACAACATCAGCATTGCGTGACTATGTGTATAGTGTGTATTAGCATTACCTGTAGATTTCAATTTCTGTACAGTCTAATCCCTAGCGTTAATTTGTCCTACCATACAATCCGCCATCAAAATGATAAGTTTAATTATTCTAGCAGCTGTAAGAAAAGGCTATAAATGATCAGTCACCTGTACCATCCTCACCAGACTGTATAAAACAGATCCTCACATGCCATATAGCCTACTAGCTGGGACTCGTTCTTTATGTAAACAGACGTGACACAATGAAGCAAAGACGAATGGCTGCATGCTCGAAAAACCTACCAGTACCACTCAAATTAGAAAACATTATTACAAGCTTACCGTTGTGAATCGGGCTAAGGTAAGGAGATAATTTTGAACACTGGCTGGTTATATACTTGCTCAAAAATTTATTTTGAATAATTTTTAACCAAAAAGTTACAGACTGCAGCTTTAAGTTGCAATTATGAGAAATAAAGTTGCACTTGTGAGTCAAAATCGTGAGATATAAAGTTGCAATTACAAGAAATTAAATCATAATAATCATTGTAAGATATAGTGTCAAATTTATGATATATAAACTTACAATTACAAGTTATTAAGTTGAAATTGTGGGATATAAGGTTGCAATTATGATAAATAAAGATGCAATTGTTAGATATAAACTCATAAATGTGAGATACAAAGTTGCAATTATGAGGAATTAAGTTGCAATTGTAAGATATGTTGTGATATACAGTATATTAAACAATTATGAGATATAAAGTTGGCATTGTGAAATATAAAGTCACAATTATGAGAAAGACACAATTGTGAAAAGTAAACTTGAAATTCTTAGTTATTAACTCATAACTGTGAGATATAAAGTTGCAATTACGAGAAATTAAGTCACAGTTGTGATGTACACTGTTGATATACACACACAAAAAAAAGTCGCTGTTTGGATGTAAATAGGCAATGCTTCAGAGTCAATGATTGGATCATTATTGCAGTGATTATTATGTTTCTAGCATGTTATATGTTTGGCAACCGTTCAGTTTGGCTCTCTCAGCAATTCTTTCACAACGATGAATCTTGGCTTTGTCATCCTGGAATATGGCCATGATGTGTCTTCCTATATGGTTGTTTAAGAAATGAAAAGCTACACACTCCATCAATTAGGGTTAGAAGAACTGTTGCCAAACAATAAGCTAGAAACATAATAATCACTGCAATAATGATCCAATCATAAGCTTTTGCCTATTTAAATCCAAACAGCAACTTTTTTTTTACTTTTTCTTTTTGCCTGGCAGTGTATAAATGTACAATTACAAGGTATAAAGTTGGAACTGTGAGATCTAAAGTTGCAATTATGAGAAATAGAAATGCAATTGTTGAATATAAACTCATAAATGTGAGATACAAAGTTGCAATTACGAGATATTAAGTCACAGTTGTAAGATATATTGTGATATTATATATATATATATATATATATACAGTGCCCTCCACAATTATTGGCACCCTTAGTAATTATGAGCAAAGGCGGCTGTGAAAATAAATCTGCATTGTTTATCCTTTTGATCTTTCTTTCAAAAAATTCACAAAATTATAACCTTTCATTGAAGGAAAAGAATTGAAAGTGGGGGGAAAATCACATTATGAAATAAATGTTTTTCTCCAAAACACATTGGCCACAATTATTGGCACCCTTTTATTCAGAACTTTTTGCAACCTCCTTTTGCCAAGATAACAGCTCTGAGTCTTCTTCTATAATGCCTGATGAGTTTGGAGAACACCTGACAAGAGATCAGAGACCATTCCTTCATGCAGAATCTCTCCAGATCCTTCAGATTCCC
>RJVU01042551.1:3205522-3236758 GCA_003731715.1 Anabarilius grahami
TAGAATTTTGTGAATTTTTTAATGAAAGATCAAAAGGATAAACAATGCAGATTTATTTTCACAGCTGCCTTTGCTTATATTTACTAAGGGTGCCAATAATTGTGGAGGGCACTGTATATATATATATATATATATATATATAAACACAATTATGATAAAGTTGGAATTGTGAGATATAAAGTCACAATTATGAGAAAGACGCAATCGAAAAAATAAACTCATAATTCTTTGTCATAAACTCGTAACTGAGATACAAAGTTGCAATTGCATTTATCATTGCAATTAAAAAGTTAAAAAAGTCACAATTGTGATATAAAGTTGTAGGCTAGTCATGAAAAAATGAAAAGTCAAAATTGTAAGGTATTAAGTTATGAAAAATAAAATATAGGCACAACTGTGATATACACTACTGGTCAAAAGTTTGGAAACATTACTATTTTTATTGTTTTTGAAGGAAGTCTCTTATGCTCATTAAGGCTGCATTTATTTCATAATAAATACAGAAAAAACATTAATATTGTGAAATATTATTACAATTTAAAATTATGGTTTTCTATTTTAATATACTGACTGGAGTACTGATGCTGAAAATTCAGCTTTGCATCACAGGAATAAATTATATTTTAAAGTATATTAAAATAGAAAACCATAATTTTAAATTGTAATAATATTTCACAATATTATTGTTTTTTCTGTATTTATTATTAAAGGTGCCCTAGAATTTAAAATTTAATTTACCTCGGCATAGTTAAATAATTAGAGTTCTGTACATGGAAATCACATACAGTGAGTCTCAAACACCATTGTTTCCTCCTTCTTATGTAAGTTTGATTTGTGCAAAAGACCTCTGAAGAACAGGCGAATCTCAACATAACACCAACTGTGACGCAACAGTTGGGATCATTAATATGTACGCCCCCAACTTTTGCATATACCAGCCCATGTTCAAGGCATTAGACAAGGCAGCATTAACGTCCGAATCAACAGACTTTATGCAGGTAAGCAAGCAAGGACAACAGCGAAAAATGGCAGATGGAGCAATAATAACTGACATGATCCATGATATCATGATATTTTTAGTGATATTTGTAAATTGTCTTTCTAAATGTTTCGTTAGCATGTTGCTAATGTACTGTTAAATGTGGTTAAAGTTACCATCGTTTATTACTGTATTCATGGAGACAAGAGCCATCATTATTTTCATTATTAAACACTTGCAGTCTGTATAATTCATAAACACAACTTCATTCTTTATAAATCTCTCCAACAGTGTGTAATGCGAGCATTTAAAGGAGACGCGTGCTGAATCGCCGCATTTATAATTATGCCCTAAAATAGGCAGTTAAAAAACTGAATTAAAAAAAATCTATGGGGTATTTTAAGCTGAAACTTCACAGACACATTCAGGGGACACCTTAGACTTATATTAAATCTTGTGAAAAAGCGTTCTATGGCACCTTTAAATAAATGCAGCCTTAATGAGCATAAAAGACTTTGTTCAAAAACATTAAAAATAGTAATGTTTCCAAACTTTTGACCGGTAGTGTATAAACTTACAATTACAAGATATAAAATCGTAATTTATGAAAAAGTTACAATTACCTTTTACTCTGAGGGAGATATGGGCTTCCATACTTAATGTTTTTAATTTAGTTTCTCATCTTCTATCTTCTTCTGTATTGTTTTGGGATTGGTTAGATATGTTTCCTGAAATCCAAAACAAAGAGATACTAATAAAGAATCAGATTTATTGCAGTGTGTAAGCACACACAGAGTATGAGTGTGCATTCCCAAATGCACTTAACCTTCTGCGTGAACAAGTGTGTGTGGTGTATGTGTGTGCGCGCGCACGTCTATGTGTGTCCATGCACCTATGTTCCGCATGTTCACACCCTTATGCGTACATTCCCCTGCTGGGGAAGAATCCCTGGGTCAATTAATTATTCATCATACATATCTTGTTAAAGGAAAAAAAATCAAGGCAGGATGAATATATGGTTGTTTAAGATTCCCATGAAGGGAATTCTCTCCATATTAGTTCTCTGAAGTAACAGGAAGCAAGAGTTTGAACACACCAGCAGTTTGAATGTAGGCCACCCTGATGTTCCTACATACTGATTGATGCTAATCATCGTGACTGGTCTTGTCTACTGCTTTCGTTTCAGTAAATGGATGCTGTACATTGTTTTAGTGTTTCTGTCTTTGGTGTGTGTGCGGGTGTTCACACAGCTCCTCTTTAAATAGTGCACAATTTCACAGGTTATTAAGTCAGCTCATCCTGCTCTTTACATAGAGCTGATTCCCGTAATTATCCATAATCATTTATTTATTTGTTTATATAGTTAGTTACTTCAGCCAATGCATTTGTAAGTCAGATGCATTCGCAGAATATTAAAGAGGCAAATGAGAATCCAGAGTAGGCTAAATAATGAAGCAATGGCCTAAAATAAATCATGACATGATTTCAACGCGGCGTTCATTTAAATAGACAAAAAAGCAAAGGGATCCTTGCATAGAGGGATGAAAGGAAATGTGGATCATCTGAAGGGAAGGGAGACAAAAAAATATACAGGACAAACTAAAAGACAGATGAGGTAAGATTAGTTCAAACCGAGATATCATTGAGCACCATAAACAATCATCTCCAATAAGCACTGAGACAACTCTTTACCCTCATCACACTTATCGCTGTGTCCTCTAAGATGTCAATATTTCTTTAGACAGAGACCCAATCCCACTGACTTTGCACACCAGTTTCAGATATTTATCAAGTAACAGATATTATGGTTATCTTCAAGCGTACTCTGCTGTGAATGCCAAATAGGATAACCTGCATGTTGTACGACAGGATAATGTTATCACACGTTGCAATATGTAATGTTATTTAAAGATACACACTTTAAGCTGATTTAGGAGAAGTGTGTAATACATGCGACGATAATGACTGTCCAAACAGGTAGTCCCACCTGCCAAACTCATGCCATTGGTTGAGCCAGAAGTGTAAAATCACTCAAAAGTTGTGCCACTTTTTCATGTTAAATGTCTAATTAATTTACCGGCTAATCCAGCCAAAATAGGTGTTATCTGTGGTGGTATAGCACAGTGACATGCATATTTAAATTGAGGCATTGTCATTCTTTTCAGATCATATCATTTCTATTTAAATTAGAATCATTATGGATTGTGTTTTGTTCACAAAAGTCAGCGCCATTTGTCTGATGCAATTAACAATATTAGTGCTTGCATAAAGGTAATGGGATTTCTTTAAAAGAGATGCATCTGTACATTTTCTATTGATCATGGCAACATTAACTCATCAAAAAAATGATTAAATGACATCTTGTAAATTCAAATTTATTTGGCTTATAAATATGACTAATAAACTAGAATTGTTTCTTTAATTGAGAATGGTGATTTTTAAATGATTTCTTTTGTTTTAAATTACACCCTTCTCCATTAAAGATCTTTCTCAGAGCTTTAACATTGTGAATCTACCTAGCTGTACTTTTACAATGATGTTTAATCGGCTAAAATTATTACAATTAAAGTAAAAGAAGAATGCTTATGCTTTAAAGGGTTAGCTCACCCAAAAATGAAAATTCTGTCATTTATTACTCACCCTCATGTCGTTCCACACCCGTAAGACCTTCATTCATCTCCGGACAACAAATTAAGATATTTTTGATAAAATCCGATGGCTCAGTGAGGCCTCCATTGACAGCAACACTTTCAAATGCCCAGAAAGCTTAAAAACATATTTAAAACAGTTCAACCTTAATATTATGAAGCGACAAGAATACTTTTTTGTGCGCCAAAAAACCCCAAATAATGACTTTATTCAACAATATCTAGTGATGGGCGATTTCAAAACACTGCTTCATGAAGCTTCGAAGCTTTACGAATCTTTTGTTTCGAATCAGTGGTTCAGAGCATGTATCAAACTGCCAAAGTCACGTGAACCATTGAAATTTCGAAACGCTGTTTTTTTGGCGCACAAAAAGTATTCTCGTCGCTTTATACCATTTAGGTAGAACCATTGTAGTCACATGAACTATTTTAAATAAGTAATTAACTTGTTCTGAAGATAAACGAAGGTCTTATGGGTGTGGAACGACATGAGGGTGAGTAATAAATGATAGAATTTTTGGGTGAACTAACCCTTTAAGGGTGTGGAAGTGTTAAAGCGCCCCTATTATTGTTTTTCAAATGCTACCTTTCATGCAGTGTATAATATAACTGTTTGTGAATGTAAAAGGTCTACAAAGTTTTCAAGATCAAAGTGCATGACAAATAAAGTTATTGTCTCCTAGAATAAATGATTCTGCCTGAAATGAGTTGTCAGTAATTCCAGTTTAACTTCCTGTTACGTAACAATGTTACAAATTTGCATAATGCGAGCCTCTGGTCTTTTATTGGCTGCCCGCGAACAACATCTACTTTGACCTTCAAACACTGTAGTTGTAGCTGAGGCCTGGAAGAGTTTGGTTCATGTTGTCGACATGTTGAGAAGATGATGTTTTCAGCGCTGCAAATCCACTTTGATGCACTTCAAAAGGACTCAGGCTCAAACTGATATGGGAAAAACCAGTGCCATCATTGCTGTTACATCGTATGTATCAAGTGCTGAGGAAGCCTCTGGAGCTGAAATTCAGATATGGTAATTGGCGTTTCGTTTCTTGAAATGTACTCTAAGCGGTTGACCAATCACAACAGACTAGGCCATCTGACCAAACAGAGCAGAGTAGGCTCACGGAAAGGAGGGGTTCAGANACGAAGGTCTTATGGGTGTGGAACGACATGAGGGTGAGTAATAAATGATAGAATTTTCATTTTTGGGTGAACTAACCCTTTAAGGGTGTGGAAGTGTTAAAGCACCCCTATTATTGTTTTTCAAATGCTACCTTTCATGCAGTGTATAATATAACTGTTTGTGAATGTAAAAGGTCTACAAAGTTTTCCAGATCAAAGTGCATGACAAATAAAGTTATTGTCTCCTAGAATAAATGATTCTGCCTGAAATGAGTCGTCAGTAATTCCAGTTTAACTTCCTGTTACGTAACAATGTTACAAATTTGCATAATGCGAGCCTCTGGTCTTTATTGGCTGCCCGCGAACAACATCTACTTTGACCTTCAAACACTGTAGTTGTAGCTGAGGCCTGGAAGAGTTTGGTTCATGTTGTCGACATGTTGAGAAGATGATGTTTTCAGCGCTGCAAATCCACTTTGATGCACTTCAAAAGGACTCAGGCTCAAACTGATATGGGAAAAACCAGTGCCATCATTGCTGTTACATCGTATGTATCAAGTGCTGAGGAAGCCTCTGGAGCTGAAATTCAGATATGGTAATTGGCGTTTCGTTTCTTGAAATGTACTCTAAGCGGTTGACCAATCACAACAGACTAGGCCATCTGACCAAACAGAGCAGAGTAGGCTCACGGAAAGGAGGGGTTCAGAGAGACTGAATCCTTTATCGAACTGTTTGAGACACTGTGAAGTGGTGATGCTGTCAGACCAAGGTCAGTGTTTTTTTTTACCTTGGATGCATGTAAACCTATTGTAGGAGACCACCAAAACATAATTAGGAACCTTTAAAATAGCATAATACTTTAAAAATCTTCTCAGTAAATAAATCAGAATCCAACACAATCTTGTGTCAATTGACAATTTTACATTTTGCCAAATTGGTGGCTAATTCATATGAATTTGTACAATCTCATTATGTTTTCGTACGATCTGCTTACACCTCAGAGAAGGTTGTTCAGGGGTGGATCTTCATGCTTACTTTTTTTTTTCTAAAAATCATATGATTCACAAATTCATACGAAATTGCCACCTTGTAAAATAGATACATTTTCCTGTGAAACTGGGTTGTCAATGTCATAACCATGATTCTAGATTATTAGCCAAATAAAGGTGCACTTACAAGGAATTAGACTAGAGGGTTTGCTCCAAAGTGCTCCATATCAAAGGCATGGTTTAACAACCAGTGTTGGGCACTTTACTTCAAAAAAGTAATTAGTTATAGTTACTAGTTACTTCTCACAAATAGTAACTGAGTTACATCATTATAAAAGTAACTAATTATCAGGGAAAGTAACTATTGCGTTACTTTAAAAAAAAAATAAATTCAAATTATGTCAAATAACTTGGATGCCCCAATATTAAATTTTGTTTTATTAACGTAGTTCGGGAGGAACAAGTCAAATAAGCTACCCAATCATTACATCATCTTAATCATTACGTCATCTCAACCAAGGGGGGGGGGTACTCTGTGTTCGGGCCGATTACCGAGCTCGGAGCCCTCTCCCCGGACAGCACGCCAAATACGTTTACCAATTAATTTACCTGACTTATTTGTAAGTATGAACTCGTGAAATATAAGTCTAAAAATAAATTATTCTTGATTCGACTCATGATCAGCTCTTGCTCACGACATGAAGTTTCTCTGTACTGTATGATGTGTTGGTAGCCATTAAAGAAAACAGTTTCATACTTATCTTTAAATATGTTATGTATCCATTTGATTATGAAAAGTGAACAGCATGAGTAAGATAGGATACATCATAAGATGCGCAATATATCGGGACATGGAGTGGGTCAGACATGATTTTGACCACTTCATTAAGTTTTGTTTTGTAGAAAATTGTATCTTAATTTGAATCAGTGTTTCATTAACCAATTGCCTGGATTTAATAAATAAGAATCAAATATAGCAGACAATATAATCATGACATGGAGCGCGGGCGCGATCACTGGTGCGTGAACTGGAAACTCAGCGGCTGCTTGCCTCACAGACATGAGAAATATTAGTTGGGTATAACGCGTTACAAAGTAAGTAGTTACGTTACTGTAGTCTAATTAGCCTACTTTTCCTGATAACGCAGTAATGTAACGCATTGCATTTTACATTTATGTAATTTGATTACAGTTACTGATGTCAATAAAATTGCGTTACTTGCGTTACAAGAAAAAAAAATTAGGTAAAGTGCATTTCTAAAAGAAATCACGTTTGGCGCGGATGCGTCATTATGAATCACCGGAGAACGCGTGGAGGAGGATACCCGCGCCCAAGACGAGAGCGGTCCAACTTCGCCTTAACAAGCTAGATTAGATTTTTGTTCAGGATCGGGAGGGAAGGTAACTTCGGAACAATACTGTTTTCAAATGTAATTATAAATGTTTTCAGCTATTTTTTCCTGTCTTTAATGCAGTTACATACAAACATAAACACAGTTAAGCTACCACACACATACATACACACAGCAAGGAATGTTTAGGTTGTGTCCGAAACCGCTCACTCGTTCACTGATTCACTAATCCCTATGTAGTGTATGTCATTTGAGTGCACTATATCTGCAAAGAGTGAACGAATGAAGTGAGTGTATTCGAACGCTGACGTATATCTGTGCGTCGGAGAGCTGGAGCTGTCGCAGAAACGGCTCAACGCGTTATAAAACTACTTTTATCCTAAATGTTACTTTATAAAATAATATTAATAACAATCTTAATGACTTTATTTTGTAATCATACATACCATACGTGCCAGCTTTGTAGTTTCATCGATTGTATAATTGGTTTGTTCATAATAAAAAAAATAATTAAAAAAATAAACATTAACAAGTGTACAATATTTCATATATTTATTAGTTTTAATAAAGTTATTTGTAGTTTGTTAGAATCTCACGCTCACAGATGACGTGGTCGTTGAGCGCCCTCAGGCGACCGTTATGATTACGGATGAATAAGCTATCTACAGATGATTAACAAATATTTTTAAGTCAAGTTGCTGATTTCATACTTCTGTAATATTTTTCAGTCAATATTAAATTATGGAAAGAACTATGAGTTTTAGTTTGTGGTGTATTTTTGTAGGTTTTATCGGTTTTCAAAGTAACTTGAATGTAAAGTAATTAGTAATCTGATTACTTTTTTACATGCAGTAGCCTAATCAGTAATGTAATCAAATTACAATTTTAATGTAGTAATTAGTCATTTGTAGTGGATTACTTTTTTTAAGTAACTTACCCACACTTGAAATGTCAACTTTTAAACGAAATCATTAAAAACGAAAAGAAATAGGCTACTCTCTGATTAGCCTATGTAATCCGAAAGAAATGTGCATTCTCTCTAGGCGCGTCCACTATGCGGAGATGATGAGAGTCAGCAATGTCAACTTGGCGTGCGTCTCAATCAGCTCCCTATAGTTCAGTAGTCAGGGCACTTATCAGGGAGTCGGCTACATTCATTTTCACGATATGCTGATTCACGACCTAGGAAGCTAGGGAGCTGATTGAGACGCAGGGTTGATCTTTGCAGCCGACACTGATTCAGAAAACATTACATTTATTAATAAACAATTAAAATGTCTCCTTGCTGTTTTTGTCACATTAATAATCAATACTTTTGCCGGTTCTTTATTGCAAGCATTATGCGTGCACTTGAGTGCTATATAGCCTATATTACGTAAACTCTCATTAATATGGTTTATTCTCTCCAGTATTTAAGAAATTAAATTAATATAAATGTGATTAGTCAACTAATGTCTTAAATGAACAACTACTAGTCGACTAGAAAAAACTTATTTCACATATTTTTGATCCAGCATGTCACAAAGGGTATTCTGGTTTAAGCTCGCGCTCCACTCACATGTTCTGACGCACACGCAGAGCATCGTACATTATTATCAGTTTAAAATTATATTTTTGTATGACTAACCTGTTCTATTTCTTTACAACAAAACGCTTTGCAGGTCTATCATCTCTAGTCACATCACATCAATCATCATCAGTTAGCTGATGTGTCCCACCCCAACACACACACCAGAGAAAAACTTTGCACGTCCTATGGCTGAGAGACAGACTTCTCGGATGAAAACCGCTTCAGTGAGCTCAGTTGTAGTAACGCTGCATTTTTTTGTCAGTAACGGTAACGCCGTTGTAACGGGAGAAAAAGTAATTCGTCTGATTACTCGTTACTGAAAAAGTAACGCCATTAGTTACGCCGTTTATTTATAACGCCGTTATTCCCATCATTGTTAACAGCACACAAAATATACAATATAATCTCAGAAAGTACAGAAATACAATAAATGCGTTAATGTACAATACTGTATACCTGCAGGGTGCAGTGAAGTGTACAGCTCTACTGAGCAGAATAAATAGAGCAGACAGAGTCTAGCAGCAGGATCCAGTGCAACAAAACAAGCATCAGTGGTCATGAAGGTGCAAAATATACTCTCAAATATCACTTCATGGGGGAGTGAATCTATCCATCCATCAGATGAATATTTACAGAAGCAGAAGTTCTGTCTGAGTTTTGTGGTGCACTCATGAAACCAGCTTAACAAGGCAAGGACGAACAGCAGTGGGAATCTGCCCTGAAGGGGGCTCAGTGAAAATCAGCGGAACTTGTTCTTCTCCCTTTTTTCATCTCTTTATCAGAATAAACAAGTTGTTGATTGTTGCCCAGCAGTGCTGCTAAAGTCTATCTCCAAATCCGTGACTGTCCCTCTGGGTGTTTGTGTGTAGTAATTCAATATAGGGTGGGTGGTTAGGTGGTTGTGTGCATGTCTATAAACATCTATGGATGTTTAAGTGGATGCATATGGATGTGGACGTCTCATGGACAATATTAGCTACATCCGCATGACAGAGATCTGCCCACTGCCCCAGGAAACAATTCAACCTCTCTCTCCTCTTTTAATTAACCTTGTTAATGATAGTCAATGTTTGGATGAAAGGGACTGAGAGGTGGTTCTCATTTTTTCAATTGAATATAATGTCTTGCTTGAGAGGCTGCATCTGAACTTCAAGAGGTTCTCCTAAGACCCTCATAGCCCATCAATCATCTCTGAAAAATCAATTCAGATTCTGCTGGAATTTATCTTAGAGATGGTGAGAACTCAACAGGGGCATCATTATTTCTGTGTGCAGCACAGAGTCTGGTCAGATGATGTAAATGATAACCTCCTGCAAACAGCCTCTTAAAAAGAAGATGAATCAGTCTGTTTTCAAATCCCAGCTCTGCAATATATAACTGGCAACCATCCAAATATCCATAGGACCACAAAACATGTTGCACAGCAATATGAAATTATTACCATGGAAAAACAGCTCTCTGACTGCTGTATCACCAACCTAGTAAGATGTGCTAATTTGGACATATCGATGAACACAATTTGCAGTGTCTACTTTTTTTACAGACATGAATCCTGACATTTTTTAACCACTGTTTCCATGAAGATTTTAAGAAGCATAACTGCTTTCAACATTGATAATAATAAGAAATGTTAGTCACCAAAACAAAGCATATTAAAAGGATTTCTGAAGGATCATGTGACACTGAAGACTGGAGTAATGGTGCTGAAAATTCAGCTTTGCATCACAGAAATAAATTACATTTTAAAACATAATAAAATAGAAAACAGTTATTTTAAATTGCAATTTTGTTTTCTGTTTTTACTGTAATTGTCATCAAATATAGCAGCCTTGGCATTAATAATAAAAGAGTTCTTTCAAAAACATAAAAAAATGTTAAGAAATCGACTTGTATTAAGACATATTTACATATTTGCTTAGTGGTCCTATATTAAAGCTGCTCAATCGACTAGTTTGAAAAAGATCATAATATTTTGGATGAAATAGGGAAACTTAATTACAAACATTCCTAAGCAGGTAAGAGCTACAAGTCTGTTCATCACTGAACTTTTCAAAATGGAGCTGGTGGATAAATCCTGTCAATTTGCATGAGTTGCCTTTGAAGCAGGATGGAGATGAGCCTAATGAGCTTTGCTAATTACTGTGCTGATCACTGTCCCTATCTTTTTCTTGCTGTCTCTAACATCTTTCTATTTCACTCTTTGACTACTGCATACTTTGTGCAAACGGTGCATTTCAGTGCTTAGATCAGAGTATATTACTGGAATCTCCAATGCACTCAGTGTGCATTGCCTTAATCTCCAGCATAATTTAAATGGTTGTCAAGGCCAAGTTTTACAGGGAAGGTTCTGGAGATTGAATTAAAAAAAAACAAATTTCCATAAACCGTCTTATTCTTCCAAACCTATCTTCTTACAAAGCCTCTGAGCAAAGGTTAAGGTTGTTCGCTTCCAATAAGATATCCAATACGTTTATAAGGCTTCCATTATTGATTACAGTAAACATGAATTTCTGTTGTTTCTACAAGTTGAGGGATGAGTCAAAATGATTTTCTGTGGTAATTAAGGGGTCTAGGTTTGGCTAGTGCACATTAGCTCCTGCTGGAATCAATGCAGGTCCAGACTGATTAGTCACATGGCATTTATAACTGGGGTGATTGGCTCAAAAACTTCTGTGGTTCCCATTAGCAAAAATGGCAGATTTCAAATCTGCAACATCTGAGCAAGTGCCATTGAGATGAATGGGAATGCCAATGTAAAACTGCCTCCAGGGATTTTCTTGGTGGAAATTGACAGCGTGGCTCAGATGATGGCAATAGATATTAAAGGGTTCGTTCACCTAAAAATGAAAGTTCTGGTTATTTTTTCTTCGGTGGAACACAAAGGAAGATATTACAAACATTTTAAATTTGTGCATTTAGCAGACACTTTTTCCCAAAGCAACTTGGAAAAAAGCAACTCGCTACAGAACTAACAATATTCATAATTCACTGTTTCTTCTGAAAATCAATGGGATCCAAAAGGTTTTCATTGTACGGACTCAAAAAAAAAAAAGAAAGAAAAAAACTCTGTCCCACAAAAGAAAGTATGTCATGAAGGTTGAATGACATGAGGGTGAGTAAATCATGACTAAATTCATTTTGCGGTGAATTAGTTGAACTTAGAAGTGCAAATGTTAGCAGTGAGCAAGATGTGGCAATATACCATCATATATACAGCCAAGAAGCTACTATCCATGGAGACATTCTATGGATTCATCAGCTTTGTTTCCCACCACTGAAGTTAAGAAACAGAAGTTGGTGTGGTATTAAGCTTAAAGCCCAGAGACTCAGAAAGACAGCCAAGTATCTATCAACAGCTTGATCCCTGCTGATAACCGGTATCTTCTCTTGCTCTGACACTCCCTGACTTGGCAAAAGTAAGAGTTAGAGAAAGTCACAGTGCATCCCCAAGCCCTCGATTCCCACATAAGATTAACCTGAAAAAGCTGATCTCAGACCAAAGCTACGCCAATCATACTCCGTGTGCTAAAACAATCCACTGATTCGGAATCAGCAATTGGCGCCATGTTGTTTCTGCTGCAGAACTCATGTGGTGCTCTCTCTCAAACCTGCTGTTACTGGAGGTCAGGGTTGTCTCCTGAACTCTGCAAGGGCTCTTTATAATTTAACAGCATACAGGGGGCTGCATCCACACACCTGCTGCACTCGCACACAAAGAGAGAGAGAGCGAGAGCCTCATTTTTGATCTATTATTGAAGCTCTGTATTTGAGAAAGCTGTCTATGTTCAAGGATGAAGATTTATGCATGCATCGTGGAATTCACAATGCTGAAGCTGTCTTACAAAGGCTGAATATATTGCATGTTGCACATGACAGTAACCACTTGTTAACACAGAATTCATGCATCATATACTCTTAGACCAAAAGGTTCTAAGTAGAACCTTAAATGGTTCTGTTAGGCGCTTCATATATTGAACCTTTTAGAGATTCTCATCATTGGACCATGTTATGGATTTATTAAAGGTGCAATGTGTAAAATTTAGGAGGATCTATTGACAGAAATGCAATATAATGTACATAACTATGTTTTGAGCGGTGTATAAAGACCTTACATAATGAACCGTTATGTTTTTATTACCTTAGAATGAGCCATTTCTATCTCATACACCGCAGGTCCCACTCCATGTCAGGTCGCCATTATGCACCAGCATTTTTCTACAGCAGACCTAAATGGACAAACTGCGCTACAGAATGTGTTTCGTCTCTATGTTCGTTGGTGTTTTTAGAGGCAGCTTGCATTGTCACTATGTTGAATATGCACAAAGAAGAAGTAGTAGTAGTCGTCTGGTTTATTAGAAGCAGAGACCGTTCTTTGTTAGAAGTAAGAAGAAACCTCATTGCTTGCCTGGCTATCTGCTGTCTCAGACAACGGCATCTTTGTGTCAGCCATGGTAGCTTCTCTAAAAGTGCTTCGAAAAGGAGGGGTGAGCACGCTGCTGAGCCGTTGGTTGCAATTCACAACCTCACCGCTAGATGCTGCTAAAATTTACACACTGCACCTTTAATTTTTAATTAATTCATTTTGTATTAATTAATCTTTTTTTTTATTACAACTAAAAAAACATGTAAACAACTTTATCACTAGAAAAAATTTGAAATTAACATACAATCATTTAAGACATTTCTCCTTATAGAACCTTTTTGGCATAATGGGTTCTTTAAAGGGGTCCTTGATTATGATTTCACTTTTTTTTTACTTTAGTTAGTGTGTAATGTTGCTGTTAGAGCATAAACAGCATCTGCAAAGTTACGACGCTCAAAGTTCAATGCAAAGGGAGATATTTTATTTTACAGGAATCGCTTTTTAAGGACGACAAACGGCTGGTAGGGACTACAACAAGCTTCTTACATTGTTCGAACATTCACAACAATGGAACATTCGAACAATGTAAGGCTGAACACCATTACTGACAATCGTCATTTTGGCTGCGTGAGATTCTCCAGCTTTATTGATGTTCAGCAACCGAAGCTTGACCTGTTAAAGCTCCGTCCTCTTCTGGGTCGGGAGCAGCAGCTCATTTGCATTTAAAGGGACACACAAAAACAGGTTGTTTTTGCTCACACCCAAATAGGGGCAAATTTGACCAATAATAAATGATCTGTGGGGTATTTTGAGCTGAAGCTTCACAGACACATTCTGGGGACACCTGAGACGTATATTAAATCTTGTGAAAAGGGGCATAATAAGTCCCCTTTAAATTTGAGCCAAGAACCCTGGGGTTCTATATAGAACCCCATTAAACTTTTTTTTTCTCTAAGAGTGTCGAATCAAAGTAACAGTATAGACTAGAATAGAATAGAATATAATAGAATAGCATAGAATAGAATAGAATACCTTATTCACTCTTTTTCTTTCTTCTGTGCAACACAAAGGGAGGTGTTTTGAAGAATGTTGGTAACCAAACCGCTTTGGTTACCATTGACTTCCATTGTATGGACAAAAATATATTCTTTTCTGTTCCACAGAAGTCATACAGGTTTGAAACAACATAGTTGTAAACAAAACAAAGATTACTGTAGTACATTTTACAAGAAAATACTATTTCAGTTGTTAATATTTAAAACCAATGTGTTACTTGCTATTTCTTTGTAATTGTTTGTGAAATTTACTAGCAGATTATGACTAAAATGTTTACAACATTTTTCCCCCCCAGTGTGAGTAAATGATGACAGAATTTTTTTTTATAAAATATAAAATTCTCAAATCTGATTTGGAATACTGAACATCTGTGGCTTGTTCTAAATTTGCTTTTGCATTGGTTTTGTTGGTGAGCAGCCAAACAGATTCTGAGTTTTTAACAAACTGAAATGACCTTGTCAGACGAGGATTCCGATGAAACCTGGCAAACACACAGACAGACTGCAGGAGGAATTGCTTCAATGAAAACTGGTGTTTGGTTTAGAAAGCCTTGACAGAGACAGCCACAGTGCATCAAGTACATGTGGTTTTAATACTAGAATGTTTCATGGTTGTGCTTGTCATTTTGTCTACTGTAAGTGGCTAAACAGAGCTAGTGAGAAAACAAAAGCCATTTTGCTGGAACAGACTGTCAGTTGTAGTCTCTTAATGTACTCTGAAACACCGTACAACACTCTGCATCTGCCTGACTGCCTCGCTCCTATAGGAGCGCACAAAGAATATTATGCAGCCTATTAAGAGAACTGTACATGACAGTGCAGGATTTGGAAGAGTATATGCAAACTAGTACACAGATAAAGCAGAAACAAGCACACAAATATCATCCTATATACCAGCACTATCAAAGAGGTTCATCTACGAGTGGGTTTGCCTACATTTTGGGGACCAAATCTCCCCACTAGGACAGTAAAATATGAAATCACCTACATCACGGAGACCAGTCAACAGCCCTCACGAGGATAATGACTTACAAAACATACTGTAAAATTGTAAAAACGGTTTGTGTGAGTGTTATATTTAGGTGATAGCTAGCTACAGTAAGTATAAACAATGCTCAATAGACCTGTCAAGATAGATGGCATACTGAATGTAAAGCGGATGAAAAGGAGGCAGTGGGGTGTAGACTTACAGTCTTTACAATGGCATGCACTGCATAGATGTCATAGATCATGGAATTTTCACACAAGAAAATTTTTTCAGCTGAACGGGTATGTTGTTAAACAACCATACAATCCATTGAACACACTATAATTCTATCCCCCACAGCCTCGTTTTCATTCCTGTCAAAAATTAAATATGGTGCTACCCTGATTAAGGTCTATGAAAAGTCCTAAAAAAAATACTATGCTGTACCATACCATATTATATTATGAGTCATTCTATAATTGAGGGTACATTTCACAGCAGCAAAAAAGTAACAAAAAAAACAATAAAACAACTATTGGTTTCAGTTTATTTATTTTATCAGTGTAACATATTTGCTCATCTAATCATTAAATGCCATTTTGATGTTACAAAAAAAGAGATATTTTTCCTGATGAGATTTTCAATTATGTTACAGACAAACTATGCTATTACACACTGATTAAGTGCTACACTTTAAGTGACTCAAATATTCAATGTTTTTATTTTTTTGGTCTATTCTGTCAAACATACAGTGATCATTTTAAAAGACTTATTATTTAGATTTTTTTTTTCTTTCTTTCAGATATTTGTATAAAATTCTCAGCAAGGTCACTAAGGATAAGAACATTTTTTTATCATCTACTTTAGAAATAATTTTGATACTTGTGCAATGTCATGCAACCACAAGTGGTTGTAAACTATACCCTGAAATATTATCAAAAGCAGCAGTCTAGAAATTTAAAATGTAGAAAATCAGTCAAAACATAGTTGGCAATGACAGTAACATAGTTGACAGGTAACATAGTTGAAAATTTCACCATTTTGCCTCATAATTTCAATGGCAGGCCTTGTCAAATGTTATTTTCTTGATCATGTTAACCTCACATTTTAATATTTATTTGTAATAAAATTATAAGAAAATATTGCAGACCATAACAATGTATCCAACATAGTTGACAGGAAATGAATATGGTCCTTGACATTAAGTTATTGGAGATAAAATAAAATATATTTAAAAAAAAAATGAGGATATTTATTATAATGTGTTCAAAATATCTGCCACAGATCAAAATGACATCACATGATGCTGGGCAAATGATTTTGGGATAAACCATTTGACAAGAAAATAACATTTGAGAAGGCTTGCCATTGAAATTATGAGGCAAAATGGTGAAATTGTCAACTATGTCACTTGTCAACTATGTTACTGTCATTGCCAACTATGTTTTGACTGATTTACCACATTTTAAATATCTAGACTGCTGCTTTTGATAATATTTCAGGGTATAGTTTACAACCACTTGTGGTTGCATGACATTGCACAACTATCAAAATTATCTTTAAAGTAGATGATAAAAAATTTTAGTTTTCAGGGGGTGTTTGGTTAGTTGAGAGAATTTTTGCGGACATTAATTAAATGAAATATTTTCTTATTTAAAAGAAAATTAAATTTAAACTCAATCTGTTTTTCCAAAGTGTTTAGATTGTAGAAGTAGATTTAATAATAGATTTAATATAGATAATCTTGACTTTTACATTTGTATCTATTATTTTGACACTGAAAAACTGTAATTTAAGGGACATAAAGGCAATAAAAAAAAAAACTAAAACATCAAAAAAACCAGGATGCATAAAATATTGGTGTGATATTATAGTATGCATTTTCTTAATTGATAAAATATGACATTTCTAAATTGTTAGAAAAAAATATAATTATCATTAATGGACATGAAATGTATACCTTAAATTATATTTGCAATAAAAACAAATAGCTTACCTAAAGGCAATGATTTTGAACAAATGAACAAATACCCAAAGGCAATGATTTCGTATTTTCAACCCTCACACAAAAATGTGTGCATGAAATATGGAACGTACAGAAATTATGTAAATGGTTTAATTGATTGCAGTCAGAATGTCTACATCCTACTTTACCTCAAGACAATAAATTTAGGGCCTAATACTTATGTGTTTTTTTTAATTAGTTTGAGTTCATTACAAATTTGGACCAAAACTTTTTACTAAAGGACAGGATTTAAAAAATGTAATTTTCTACATATTAAGGGCTTATTTTGTACACTCACAGACTCACAGTTTTGAAAGCCAACAGTCAAAGTAAAACAGCGCCCCTCACTGGACACTAAAAGACGACGTGTCGGATTCAGTACACTGAAAACTAGGAAATTGTACACAAACTTTAAAAATGGTCTTTAATCCCCAAACAGGTGCACAAAAATAAAATCGTGTTATACTAAAAGTATAAAGTATAATTGGTTTCATAGCTATAGAATTAGAATTGCACTAGTCTGCGTTTTTTGTCAAATAGGCCTATAAGCCAGGAGAATTAGATTTAATAACCTTTTTGAAGTGAAATGGCGGATTATTAATAATTCATATGAACCTCTATATTGCTGTCGGCGGTCAAGGTAGGGAACTTGTTTGATGAAACAGTGAATGGGGGTCAAGGCATTCGCATCATGTTGGGGATTCAAAAGAATCTGAGGTTGCATACCTAAGAGGGAAAATTATACATATATAAAATAATGTTTATTAAGGCCTAATTAGTTGTTTCTGTGACCTTGACTGTAAAAATAATACATTTGCGCAGTGTAATATTTCACACAAACTCATTATAATTCCATGCTAATTGTTATACTTACAATATTATATAATGTGTTTGATCTTGACTTGATCACTGTCCTCAATGAACTTGACTGAGTGATAAGCGTAATCGAATGGCTCACGTGATGTGCAACTGTGCCTTTGGACGCCATCTTGGCTCAACGTTCGTAATTCCGAGTAGATAGCGTCGTCCTTCCTGTTAGATCCGTAATGACATCAGTTTCCTGCATGTCTTTGCAGTTGCTCCCTGGTTACTTCAGGAGTCATGAACGCTGCTTCGCTGGTCCAGAGGCTAGCAGGGATATCTGGAGCTCTTGCAGTCTCAGCAGGTGCTTATGGAGCTCACGGTAAGTGTCCTTTCTGGTCGATTGTATTTTGTTTGGCTAATGACATTGCCGCGTTAAGAAGACTGACAATATTGCACGATTGGGCAACGTGACCGAGCTCACGCCAGTGTATAATTATTACCTCAAAGTTTGAAGCTTTTCTGCAACGCTTTCGTGTGTTTGTTTCTTCTTGGACAGGTTTCCGACACAGTGAAGCGAGTGATTACCAGAGAGAGGTGAGTGTATTTGGCTATTAATATTCTGTGTGTTTATCACTTGTTCATCTTGTCAAAATTATCCTAAAAAACTGTTACACAGAAGACTTGGGTATAGAAGCCCATTTCCACCACATAAGAAAAAAAATCATTCTTTGTTAAATCATAATTCTGACATAAAAAGACATTATGACGCAAGTCAAAGCTGTGAGATAATTATTGCCCTAATTATAACAAACATTTTTCATGATTTTGGTATTATATTTCAGTTATGCCTTAGTATTATAATTCCAAGTATATAATTTCATCTTTATAACGTTATCTATCTCATAACTATTACTTTTTATCTCTTAAGTATGACTTAGCATCTTATAATTTCAACTTTTTATGACATGCTTTTTGTTGTGCTGGAAATAGTGGGGCTGGGGTAATAATGCACAAATAATGTCGATTTTTTTTTTGTAACCTACATTAATAACAGCTAAGCCAGAGGCAGCATTATGAATCTTTTTGTTCTTTTTGTGTCTTCAGTTGTACGAGACAGCAAACAAGTACCACTTCTACCATAGCCTGGCATTGTTAGGAGCCGCTCGCTGTGGGAAACCAGCTCTGGTAATCACACCTCTCATCATAACTCTTATTATATAAACATTTTAAGCTCTAAACTAAAATTGTAGTTATGATAACTACTGAGATCATGGAAATTGAGTCACCTAGCTGTCTAAAAGTGTCCCAAATTTATCTGAATTAATCTTATATATTATACCCCTTATTTCTTTCATGTCAAAGATATGGCTCTCTGGAATATTTGATTGTGATTTTTTTTGATGAAATAATATTATCTAATGATTGATTCAAAACTGCATAATTGACAGTTGTCCCAGGAAACCGATTTCCTCCCTCTTTGGTCTCTTGTTTCTCACATTATTAAATAGTAGATAACTCAAATCAATATGTTATGTCCATTTATTCGATTATATGGTAAGCAGCCTTGTAAAAAGTCATTATTATAACACAAATCCCTTTAGGGACGGGGTTGATACAAGTTCCCTGCACTTTGTACATTGTTATTCTGTCATAATAAATAAATAGAAATCATAACTCGCCCTCCTTTCTGTGAAACAATAGATGAATAATTTCATCAGATTTCATGGCTACTTTTAAATGGTCATAAATAAAGATGTTTTATTTTCCTCATAATAATATGAAATCTGGCACCTGGCATCATATTTAATTTGTGACCATCTATCCTGTTGAAAACATTAAGTTTAAGTTAAAAATTCTCACAATAAACTCATTCTTCCTTTTGGTAATTTTTGTTAAATATTATTCCAACGAGTAACAGAAGAGTGACACTCATTATGCTCTACTTTACTTGACAACCTCTATGGGAACAGGATGTCTGTTGGTTTGGATGATTTGAAATGAATTGAACAAAGCATCGCATCTTAAGCAGAGACTGTATTGAGAATTGAATGAACATAAGGAAGCAATCGCATAAATTAACACACTTTTTTTCCTTAAGGCGGGCGCAATCCTCCTCACTGGCATGGGCTGCTTCTGTGGTCCCCTCTACCACCAGGCCTTAACCAATGACCCCAGCTTCAGCAAGCTGGCCCCAATTGGAGGCTCTCTGCTCATCGTTGGCTGGGCTGCAATGGCTCTTTGAACTTTGACTCCATTTGCAGACCTCAACCCTGTGATTTTAGCATTCTCAAAGATGATGTTCTGTTTTGTTATGTAAACAAGAAACGAGGAGATATGGAGTGGCTGAAGGAGAAAAGGGTGGAGAATTTCACATCTTATCTAAACCCTTTTCATTCACGTCTGGAAAGTGATGATAAGGCCTTGGGATCAAACGAAATTCTTTTTTTTCCCCTCCACACTGTCACAGGCATCTTTATTTTGTCAGCATGAAGAAAAAAAATCTTTTGAGAAGCTTTCCTTTGTGGCTTATTACCGAGAATGAGTCACACTCTGGGTTTGTTCATGTCTTGAAAGTGTATGCACATACGTTTCCTTTGTTTGAAAAAATAAAGCTGTCTGAGAAGTTGATTGCCAGTCTGACCTTCTGATATTGGTGGAAATGTCTCTCTGAACATCTCTCTCCCAGGTCAGCGATCTCAATAGCCTTCAGGCTTTGATCCTGTAAGAAGTTCATTACCGGCGACCTCACTTTTAGGGCTTCCAGTGTCCAAACTTATCTTTATTCAAATGAAAAGTGAAATCCAATGAGGTTCTAATTCCAGGGCCTGTGACTGTCAGCACATAGCTGGGTTGGGGACCTTTGAAAATTGCTTTATAAATCCTCAGGTCAATTTGCAAGGGCAGCTTCATAAGCCAACTCCATTGCGGAGAGAGGCTTCTATTGATGCCGCACGTCCCAATAAAGTGATCACACCACTCGTAAAACCCTCATTAACTCGGGCTATTAGAAGAGCCGTGCAA
Organism: Anabarilius grahami; assembly: GCA_003731715.1. Lineage (NCBI taxonomy): Eukaryota > Metazoa > Chordata > Actinopteri > Cypriniformes > Xenocyprididae > Anabarilius > Anabarilius grahami. Next base: position 3,226,398 of record RJVU01042551.1, read on the forward strand.
ATCAGGGCAAGGCAATCAAACTACTTTAGTCCCCTCCTCACTGTGCTGATGGAAGAACAAGAAATTTCTCTGTGCTTGCAGATAGATATACATGCTTATACTTGAAGGACTGAACAATATAAAGGCATTTTCAGCTATATGCATGTATAATTAGCGTCTCTCTACGGCTCTAAATTGAAGCCTGTTTTGAAAAGTTTTTTCGTTGTTTCCTCTTCCTCCTCCCTGACATTTCAATAGCTCTGGGAATTACACCAGTCGCTCATAACAGAAGTCTCCTTGTTAAAATCCATAAAGGCATATATATATATTGCGCTCTGCTTCACGAGGCCGTGTTAAGTGTCTCCTCTCTGGCTCTGTCTGGATAGATGCAGCCAGTAAAAATCAATGTTTAAAGCAACCAATACATTGCAGTGGCCCTGCGGTCGTTCGGTCGTTAAATTCTCATCGCGCTTGAATGATCTTTCTGTGTTTGAACCAGCATCTAAGGGGCAAGCAACTTTTAACTTGGTTTCACTACAGTTCGGTAAGAAGCGGCCAGTGGCAGTGAGGTAGGTGTTGTTAATTGCGACCCACGGGAGTTGAAGTCTCTCTCTTTCGGTATTCATGTGGCTTCACTTCCTCCCCTGAACACCAACTGACATTTTGCACTTACCCTCACTTGTGTGGGCAGTGCCAATTCAATTCCCAGTCTGATTTAGCGTGACCTCGGTTGTCGAAAGGGACGTCGTCTGAAGGTGTGGGAGGCTAGGATTTTTCGGCTTTGAATGAAATGCCCACACACACTGATATGATTACCCAAACTCTCTCTTTTTCCCGCTCCCTTTTCTAGGTGTCAATCATACCTGCACATCCCACAGAAGAGTGTTAATACAATTTCACTTCAACATGTCAGTCTCCTTTCAACCTCTGCATCCCCATTAAAAGATCATCATTCTTTCTGATGTGCTGCTTTCAAAAGCTGTCACTACATTTTTCATTGTTAAAATCTCATTCGCCAGCCTTTTTTGTGCTATAAACATAGCCACTGCTGTTTTGTGTGAAAGGCAAGTGGATTGTGTCCGTACAAAAGCTTGATTAAGGAACTGAATACAGATGAGATTTGTATTGTAAATGAATATATAATTATATGTGCATTATATTACAGGGTTCAGTTGTTAATTAGATGGTGTAGAGATGCTGGGGATGGTGCAGACTCTGCAGAGAGAACGAAGCTGAAGAAGTGAAGAATTAAAAGCACCTCGCTGTCTTTGGCCTCTGCCGTTTCTTCCACGGCATCAATTATCTGCGCTGTCAGCCTCTCAGATGCTGCTTCAAAGGGGAGGTATTTCAAGGTGACACCACAGTAGAGGGGGTCGGAATGGGACGGGGAGAGCTGGCGAGGGTTTTTGAAAATCTTTTGATCACTCTTCACCTCCTGGAAAAAAGTCTTAGAGCCGAGGAGAGGAGGAGTTTAAAAGCTGTCAGGGGAGCATTTGACTAGAGTCCACGGTGTCTGCCTTTTAGGGGGGGGGGTTGCAGACCAGATCAGCAAAACAGACAAGATACTGTAGGCTTATAGTGGGTAGTAAAGGATACACTCAATTAAATACAAAGCATTTTCCAGATAGTATTTTTTTGTTTTGGCCTTTCATTGGGTATCATCATAATATAATTATTTAATTGCTCACATTTTGTTCTTATAATTCATTTAGGAGTGGGATTCCACTTAACACTGATCCTAGCATTAAAATAAAAATATTTACCGTATAATATAGATGAGATATAAAATTTAACTAATTAATTAGGCTAATTATTGTTGTGAGACAAATAGTTTACTATCCTGTATAATTGCACCTAAAAATCATGGATAGATTTGTATCCCTTTTAAAGTACTACTAATCCCAAGATTCTCGGAGGAGGTCCATGATTTCCGGGAATAGTGTTGCCAGTGGGAAGGTGCGCGCAGAGGGACCTGTTGGAAATGACGGGAGCTGAAATCCTGTTTCACACAAGAAATCACAACAAACAAGCCGGGGTCTAAGGCAGAGAGCACCGAGCCAGCGGAAAACAGGGTGTGTGTAAACTATAAAGAACAAATGTCATCGCTGAATCTTGAGGTGTTTAGCTGGTTAGCACGTTAGCTCGCTCCACACCTGCTAGTCGGCTCGTTTGGGCTGCTTGGTTTACACGCATCTCAGTGGACACATGCTCGTTTATCACATGAAACATAATTATTCCCCCTCATACAGCACATGTCATGGGGAATTCTTGTTTAGATGATATATTTCAGAGGTCTCGCCATGTTTATTATAATAAACTGTAAAGTTGTGGTTCAGTTGTTTCGCTATAGAGACATTAGCTGGCTAATTAGCTGATTAATCTGCCCACTGACCTACATTCCACTACAGTCGCTATGAATAACTAATCTGCGTTTAACTATTTAGGTGTTATTAAAAATAATAAATAGCTTGAGTTGGGTAGTTATTGGTACTGAATACTGTAAATACGTTTTTTTTTCTTTATCAGCGGTTTAGTGTTTATTAATGTCGAGAAATGTTTAAGTAATACATAATTTAATAACAATTAAAAGGAATACATTTAATTAGAATCATTGATATTCGTATTGATAAGTGTGATGGTTTTGGGACAGTTTGGTAATATTGTTATGGTTTCTCTCAGGTAATGCTCAATGGAGACGCTCATGAGTGCCGTGGCCCCGCGTGCACCGGCGACGGTGAAGCGGGTGTCCGAGGTGGACTTCCGCTCGGGCACGACGCTGGAGCAGCTGTCAGCGCAGGTGCAGGAGCTCGTGCAGCTGGAGCAGGAGGAGTTCGGTGACCAGACCGCTCTTGAGGTGCACATGGCCAAAGACTTCATCTTTAATATGCTGGGTGAGAATGCCATAGTGAACACACATACATAAATATACACATAATATAAAAAAACCTTTGATATTTTTTTTTTATGTGCGTTTTCATGAACCCTGTGTAGAGTCACCTTTCTGTGTAAATTCTGTCTAGACATCATCATATTACTGCTGAAGCTGATTGTTTAAAAATGAGCACAGTAAAACCACATCATGATCATGATGAAGATGAAAGTTTTTATTTTATATGTGTATATATTTATGGGATATTTGTATTAGACTGATAAGCTTTATTTATCCAGGTCTCTGACCCAAGTGAAGCTGTTTGTCCAGCAGGTGTCTCTAGTTCTCCTTGTTCCCCCCCTCAGTAGTTCACACCAGATCTTTCTCAACACCCTTTTCTAATCCCTTGCTCTCATGTACACACACACAAACTAAATGTCATCCATTTTTGTATGACATAAGTGAGGGTGAGACGGATTTGCAGAACTGTATTGTTCTCTGAAATCATCACCGGAGCTGCTTCACATAATCCTGTCAAATGCTGGATTTGGTTACATTTTCTTTTTTTCTCTCTCATTCAATTTTTTTCCTCCCTTGCCTGCTGTTTTTTTTTTTTTTTTAAGCCATAGCCTGTTCTCTCTGCAGTAGGAAACCTTTTAGCCTGTAGCTCTCTTCTGTTTTTGTTTCACATGTTGCATTGTTACCTGTGAATCATTCAGTACTTGTTTTGTTGTTTACTTGTGGACCTTTGTTTACTGATGTGGATGGATGGATTTTTTTTTTTCTGCTATCCTGCCAGTGCAATGTTTGTTTCTTTTTGCCTGCCTCCTGTTGCTTTCATTTGTTACATCTTCCTTTTTCTCTCATCTTTAACCCCTTGATGTTCAGCCAAAAGCTTCCTACTTATTTTTTCCTGTTAGCTGTTTCCATCACTCATTCTCTAAAATATGCAGACATTTTCAAAGCAACATCCATCACACACCTACTGAGAGTGATGGGTAGACAGCTTTTTATTTTTATTCTAGGTAGGGTGCTCCTTAGCATTCATTTGGAATGTTCTGCCTCGCTATGTTTGATTGGAAAAACTGATGATCCACTTTTGATGACCCTTATCTGTCCATGAGTGTTTAATGTTAAGTTGCTTCAGAAGACCAGAAAAGAATAGATTCATGTAAAGCAAGTTCCTTGATTTAAATTGGCATTGAGCAATTTAATTATCATGATTTTTGTTTCCACACCTCCATGACCTGTGAACATTAACATGCCATGTGCATGCCAGCCTCTAGACTCACTACAATCCTGCAAACATATTTCTCCCAGAGGAGCTAATTAAACCGAAATGGTGTTAAAAATTTAAAGGGCAAAAGGGATCATTGTTATTGTAAAAAAACAAAAAACACTCTGCTTCGATGTCCTGGTGTGAAGGTCACAGGGTCCCTGAAACAAACACCGTAAACAATTTTAAATTGCGAAGACGCATATTGTTCTTTTTGTGTAGTTATATCGGCTTTTGCTGCCTTATTATTTTTTATTTTATATTCCTTAATTAGATAAAAATATGACTAATGGACTATATTAAAGACTGGTGTTTTTTCTCAGAATTGCAAGTATATATCTCACAATTCTGACTTTATAATTCGCAATTGCATATGAAGTCAGAATTGTGAGATATAAACTCACAATTATGAGAAAAGACAGAATTGTGAGATATAAACTCGCAATTCTGAGAAAAAAATTCAAAATGGAGAGTTTATATCTTTCAGAATTGAGTTTATATCTCACAATTCTGACTTTACTATTCACAATTGTGAATTTATATCATTCAATTTTGACTTTATAACTCACAATTGGGAGTTTATATCTTGCAATTCTGAGAAAAATGTCAGAATTGTGTGATAAAAATTTGCAATTGTGAGAAGCCATCTCATGGGTGTTTGAATCGAGATTGCAATCTTTTAACGATGCAGCTCTAATAAGCATTTAAATCGTGGTTGTCAAAAACTTGACGGATTTATTCAGACATCAAATTTTGAAAAACAGTAAAAAAAAATATTATATGTAATACAGTGCATATATTTATTAAAATGCTCCTCGTTATTTTTTTAGCTGACTGTCGAGTTTATGGTCATTGAATGGCTTTTCTGAGGTAAAAGTAACATGATGTGACATTGTTTACAAGCTGTTTCATTGTCGTCTTTCCGTGGTTGAAACACTGATTGAGCAATTACATGACAAATTATTCATTTCAGTAAGTTGTACTGTATCTTTCAACATACCTTCAGATGTTCATTCATATTTATTTTGTGCTGTAACTAGTAGTAAATTGTGAGAGGTGATCGGTTCACATGCCACATAAACCGAGGCGGTACAGCGATCCATCACACCACATTCCATTCATTCATCATCTGAAAAAAGCATAGACTAAAAGATCAATATCAGCTCATCAAAATGATAATTGATTAAAATATAGAAATTTATTTTTACCCAGCCCTAGTCAGACTAACAGACCTAGATTTAATTATAGCTCTGCTTCGTCCAGCATATATACACATTAATCGGACACTGATCATGTATGCGTCTGTTATGTATTTCTTGGACAGCATCATTATAACTGTACATTAAAAACATGCCTCTTGTTATTTAAACTCACAATGTTACAGTTATTTAACTTGGAAACATCACAGAATGCAGTAAATGTCCTATAGAGGTGACCGATTCCAAACTCCAATAGGCCTACATTATGTGTAACTCATTCTTTGACAGCAGTGCATGTTGGGCTCTGATATATGACTTGTAAGTGCGTATGCTGACCAGCTTCCCTTTGGCATCTGTCATGGAGAGAGATGTTTTGTATTTGTATTATTATTCTGTTTTTGTTTTAAAGTGGTCAATAATGGTGACTGTATGAGGGAGTGATGAGTGAAATGCACCTGGTGTTGATGGTTTCTGCCTGTAGGGACTGATAAACATAATGAATTAATTAATTAATATGCATGAACAAATTGGTAATAAGTAAAGCTGTTGCTACTTGTGTGGGACAACATGATTTTAACACCCCTATCAAGACACCAATTATTTTCCTTATTTCCCTAGTGAAGGATCGTCTTTAGATTATGGGTCATTAAAGCGCTATTAAGTAACACATACATATGGCAGCTATACTTAGAGTATTCAGTAATTGTCCTCCTCTCAAAGCATCTTTATAATTTGTGGATTGAATTTAAATTAATTGAGTGTGTGATAAATAATTCTAAAGAAATGTGTGTTGACCAATTTCTACCTTCATAAAATATTAAAAAGCAAGATGCCCGTTTTCATTAAAAAGATTCCACTTGAGATTAAATGTTCATTTGAAAGAATTTAAGGAGCTGAGCCACATTTGAAAATGAGAGCAACGGCTTGAATTGCAAAACAGAGTTGAGGGAGACTATCAAGTTATATCTTTCACTCTGAATGAGCAGAAATTATTTGACTTAGACTGAGAAGAGGTTTAGGGAGATTTCTGTCGTCTTAGGAAAAGCAGCATCTTCCACGGTTTCCCTCCCTTTATCTGCTTTTATCCCTCACTCACTTCAGAAACCAATTATTTAAATAATACAGCAATTTTTTAGTTGTATTTCGAGATTGTAGTCTTAGAGGCGTGTTTCTGGTAATATGATTTATGACATTGCCAACTGCTTTTACTGGATAATCCACTGTCATAGTGCAAGAAAGATCACTCTTTTACTATGACAGTGGCTCATCCAGTACAAGCAGTTGGCGAGGGTTTCTGCTAAAGGGATCTCTCACATCTGTTCTAAAGCCCTATATTCTTACATTATTTAAATTTTGGTTTCTGAGAAACACTGTAGATATTTGAAATCGAACAAACACACCCGTCCCTTCATTGCTCCGCCCCCAAAATAGCGAACAAAAGAGGTCAGGAATTGGATACTTGTTAATAAAATTTAAATTAAAATTTATATTCCACTTATTGATTCCTGTGTGCACATTTTAATGTGGTTTTAAACCAAGCGCAAGAAGACGCAAAAGAGAACTCAATTCAGCAAGTGTGCGCTGTTTTCTGTGCTGGGCATATCCAGAAAGCCTGCGCAAAAAGCCGCTTCTCATAGTGCACGAATACTGAATTGAGTTCCGTTTTGCATCGTCTTGCGCTTGAACGGACAAATACACACACAGTTATGTCAAAATATCCTTGTAAATACAGTGGGTTATTTCTTATTTGAATGTAAACAGTTGAGAAAGAAAATGCATGTGTAACAATAAATTGGATCCATGCATTAGGTCTTAAAATGACAGCAGGCTAATAAACCTGCTGCCGTCTGTGTCATTACTGTTAATCAAAGAAAAAAAAGCTAGTTTATTTATTAGTTGTTCTTTAGGCTGAAGATTTTTGTTCATTGTATTCAGCTGTAACAGAATGTCTTGCAAAAAGACAGAATAAATATGTTTGATATCTACGTTTGACTTTTTTTAACGTAGGAATAGATAAGAATCGGAAATCGCTCAAATTTAAATGATGCCCAAACCTAGCGAACACGCTGTGCAACACAGGCAACCACTAACAGCTGGTGCATCAGACAGCTCGTGCAAGTATGGATGAATAACCTATATATAATTGTTGATTCAACAACACATTCAACAGCATATCTTGAACATCAAAAAAATGTTATTCACACATCAAGCAGAAACAGAGAAACCTCTGTGTCTGTTTTCAGGCCTTCCCGCTCTCTAACATCTCTTCAGCGCTGGAAAGCTTTTCCCAATATTACCACGTGTTCTAGCTCTTGCCTGATCGTAACACTTCATCTTCCAATTATATTCCTCTGACCTTTTCCTCTTGGTAATGTTTCAGCCATCTCTCTTTGTAGAGTTTTACACTTGCTTTCAGCATTTTGACCTTAAATTGTTTAGACCTGTGATACCGTTGCCCTCTCCTTTTACTCCTCTCTACCCACCTCCCCTGTCTCTTTGAAGACTGGTGATATTATATTATATGATTTTTGTCATGAATCTTCTTCCTCTTTACAGGCCTGGTGCAGAAGGTAGACAAGCGACTACCGGTTGCCAATGAATACCTGCTGCTGTCAGGTGGGGCCAGGGAAGGTGTTCTTGACCTTAACCCAGAGTACCTAGGTGACTACGCCAAAGGTGTTGACTTTGATTTGGACTTCACTCTACTGGTGCCTGCTCTTAAACTGCATGACCGCAATCAGCCTGTGACACTGGACATGAGGCATTCCCCGCCATGCCATTCATGGCTGAGCCTGCGCCTCTGCGATCCTGCGATGTTGACACGTTGGCATATCTGCTGTCAAGATGAGATAAATACAGAGAATAAAGATGTGGAAGATGAGGAGGAAGAAACTGGCGCAGTACAAGGCTCAATCCCATCCCTGCAGCATCCTCAGTCATTAGATGGGTGCTACTTCTCTCCGTTGTTGGTTGCCGATTGGTTCTGGAGTGTAGTTGGGACAGCGGTGGAAGACTTGCGGCAGAATCCTCAAAGAGGGATTCCGGTTCCGGATCGTGTGGAGCGGAATGGTCCACTAACAACGCTGATTCTCACTGCAGGAACTAGCCGTATTCTCTACGACTTGCTTCCAGTGGTGTCGTTTCGTGGCTGGCCGGCCGTCGCACAGGGCTGGCTCACGACCAATCATTTCTGGGACGGTAAAATAACGGAGGAGGAGGCCATCAGTGGGTTCTACTTGCTTCCATGTTATTCACCTGCTGCCAGCCCCTCAACCAGACCTGACCGCGAGTGGAGACTTGCCTTCTCCCGCAGTGAGGTTCAGCTAAAGAAATGCGTGCCCTACCCAATGGCACAAGCCTTTCAAGCGGCTAAAGCTGTATTGTCAAGACTGTTAGCTCGCCCTCGCACCGGCCTTAGCCTCTACCACCTACGTACCTTGATGTTTTGGGCATGCGATCGCTTGCCTACCAGCTTCCTTAGCTGTCCAGATCATGAGACACCTGCACGGCTCTTCCTTGGTCTTCTTGATGACTTGGCTCACTGCGTTCTGGGCAAAAACTGTCCCAACTACTTCCTCCCCCAGTGCAACATGCTAGAGCACCTCACGGACAGTGCCGCCCTGTTAGTTGCGCGGAAACTTGCACATTTACGTTCTGATCCTGCAGAGCACTTAAGAGCAGCTTTGGAGCAAGCACAACAGGCATGCCAGCTCAAACGAGAGGCCGCGGGAGCTGGGAGCAATGGGCATGGGATATCATCTCCTAGCCATGGATATGGTGCAGGATCACCACAGGATGACCGGCTAGCACAGCGACTACAACAGCTGGTGACAGAAAACCCTGGCAAATCTATTTCAGTCTTCCTCAACCCAGATGACGTTACACGCCCTCATTTCCGCATTGACGACAAGTTTTACTGAGTGGACTGAGCTGGTTTACACACTGCCCAGTGTACAGAAACCCTTTATGACTGAACTTATAGAGGACATAGTCATTTCACTGTATTAAACCAAATTGTAAAATGATCTCCACAGAGGTTTTTTTCCCTTTGTCTCGCTCAACAAGGCTGACTACAATCAAAGTCACAAATGTCAGGGAGAACAAAAGTAACAGGGGGAAGGATAGATTTTATTTATGTGACTCAGATCAAATCAAAATATAATCGCATCCTGAGGAAATCCCCATTGACGGTCTGAACATCAAGTAGACTCGATCCAATTATAAAATTCTATTGAGTTTTGAGAGTTTTTTTTTTTTCTTTCTTTCTTTACCCACTACTCTGTACTACTGAGATTAGAAATTACTACTATTTTCTGCTGTATGAGGGCAGTAGAACTGGAAAACCAACTAGGCCAAGGTACATTATGATGAAACCGAACGTAATGTTTTGTGTGTGGAGAAGTTTGTGATTATTGATCACATACTTCTCTTTCTTTAGTCTGTCAGTTACCCTGCTTGCTCCCTTTCTCAGGTACTTTTTATTTCTTTCTTTTAACTCTTGAGTTTTGAGCTGTTCTACAGTCTAAAACGGAAAGAGAGAAAAAGACGAGGAGTAACTCGCAAATCCAGGCCTTGTCCTTTATGTATAAGAAGCTGTTGTACAGCCCGTAGAAACAATCTTTTTGAGAGAGAAAAAAAAAATACTGTGCGAAGATTTTTTTTGTTTTCTTTTTAGATTAAGTTAGATGCGGATGATGGTATTTCAAGGTTCAGAGACTGTTTTAGATGATATATAGTGATAGGTTGTACTAATGACACTGATGCTGATTGTGTATCCTCTTGGTTCCTCATTGAATTCTAATCTACACCTAAACAGTGTGTGTTGTAGTGTAAGGGCTTTTCTTTGTCAGTCATTATTACATATGTTTGAATAAAATGGTCTTTGAAAGTTAGATGTTTTCGAAAAGGTTTTGTGTTGATAAAGGCTTGCTGACACTGTTTGAACTGTAATAATAGAAAGAGTAGAGTGGGCAACAGAGGTTCAGAGAAAGGATAGAACGTGAAGAGACAGAGGACGTAAAGAGACAGAGGAGTGCAT
>RJVU01042551.1:3245657-3257200 GCA_003731715.1 Anabarilius grahami
AAAAAAACAATCAGGACACTTGGGGAAAAAAGAAAAGCAATTTGAGGGATTATATTTGACTTTACATATAACAGGTTTTCTGTTATCTGTCACATTTCAGCATTTAGACATTCAGCAGCCCAAGTGTCCTACTCACAAGTTAACTTCCTGGACAAGGAATAGCAGAAGGGCTAACATCTCTGTTAAAGGGTTAGTTCACCCAAAAATTTAATTTCTTTCATTAATTACTCACCCTAATTTTGCTCCAAACCCCTAAGACCTTCATTAATCTTCAGAACACAAATTAAGATATTATGTGTGTACAACCTCAGCTGCGTAGGAAACTGACATAAAAGGGAAGAAAGTCTTTTTTTGTTTGTTTTTTGCGCTCAAATAGTATTCTTGTCACTTCATAACATTAAAGTTGAACCACTGCAGTCACATTGACTATTTTAACAATGTCTTTACTACCTTTCTGGGCCTTGAAAGTGGTAGTTGTGTTGCAGTCTATCTGAGGTCAGATAGCTCACGGATTTCATCAAAAATATCTTAATTTGTGTTCTGAAGATGAATGAAGGTCTTACGGGTGTGGAACGACATGAGGGTGAGTAAATAATGACAGAAATTTCATTTTTAGGTGAACTAACCCTTTAAAAATATCAGAGTTAGNAGCACAGAGTCAGCCAACACTGTCTGAGGTCTCTAACAATCTGAGATTGAATGTTGGGAAAATACAGCGCTGTGGTTTACCAGCTAATGCAGCATGAAGCTCTTATTTGTAAACACAGCAAGTGTATTTGATGCCCGTAGGGAGCTAGTGTGGTTCGTATTAACGTAAGCGTATTGATTGTAACATTATCACATTTAGTCCATTAGCCACTGCTGGTGCGGCTGGACTTGTCGGGTCTCACAGGGCATTAACCAGTGTGCATGAGTGTTCAAAAAGATTGGACTATTGAGGTAAAGTCATCAGCCCATGAGCATTTTTATATAGCTTGCACACACTCACAGGGCTGTAGCTAATGAAGTGAATGGTGGGAATGATTCTGAAGAGGCCCACAACAATTCCAGTAGGTTTATTGTAGGATCTAGTACATCTAACTGAAAATATTTTACTAGCTGAAAAAAGAAAAAAAATTAACCACAAACATGTGCTCTATGTAATGCAGGTAGGCTATCAATTCTCCAGAAAAGTCTGATCCTCTGCTCTGCTGTGCATTCTGAAACTAAACAGACAAGAGTTTTCATGCGGAGACCGAGTCATGTTGACAGGAAAGAAATGAAAATCTGCTCACCCTACAAGAAATGAAAGGAAGGAGAAAGAGGCCAGAAACCATGTAAGGGTTTATCAAACAAGTCATTTTTAATTGTAACAGACAAGTTATGTTCCCACACAGGTCAGATAAAAGATGGCTGGGTTTACCACTCTGCCAGATGTTTGTTTCTCATGCATTCATCCAGAAAATTTGAAAAAATACTTTTTGGTTAACACTTTACAATAAGGTACAATAAGGTATCATAAACCAGAAATGAACAATACTTTTACAGCATTTATTAATATAGGTTCATTCATTTCTACATGCACATTTTTAACATTGCAAGTTGTATAAATTAACATGAATGTATTATGAACAATCAAGCTCATATGCTTCTACATAAGCAATTTTGCATTAAAGGTGCAGTAAGTGATTTCTGAGAAACGCTGTTGAAAGTAGATCAGACTGAGCACAACAACACACTTGTAGCCAATCAGCAGAAGTAGGCGTGTCCACTCATGATGGGGGAGGAGAGAGAGTGAGCAAGAGGGAGATTTGAAGAAAGACTGTAGAAAGAGAGATGGCTGAGAGACATTACAAAAAGAAAAGGTCAGAGGAGTATCACTGGAAAAAGAAGGTTTATGATCAGGCAAGAGCTTTAGGACCCACGTTAATATTAGAAAAGATTTGGAGAGACCTAAGTGCGAAGGCCTGAAAATGGACGCCAAGTTTGCGTTTCATATAACATTGATAACATTATTTGTTTCATATTAACAATCGATTACATTCAAGAAACATTGGCTACGTTTACATGCACACAAATAATCCATTTGTAATTGGATTGACGGCTCAATCGGATTTAAAAACGTTCATTTAAACACCTTAATCGATCCGATTGAGCTCGATCCGAATGAAATTTCGATCGGTTTGGAAGGGGTGGTTTATTCCTTTTCTAATACAATCCAGTCTCAACCTCGGTCAGTATTCACTACAGAAATTGAAAGTAAAAAGTGACGGAGCTGTCTGACGCTGCATTAACGGAGCATATTCTCTCAGAGACGAATTTCAATATAATATGCTGATAACGGTATATAACTGTCTTAATTTATTCCATTACTTCTCTTGTGGCCATACATATAGGCTAGTGAAACAAATGAGAATAATAGTATTTTGTGTTAAACAAGTTGTTTTTTTAAAGTCGGTGCTTGAAGTAAAGCTGCGCCTAATTTTCATTGATGACTGCGGTGGTAGGAAATATTATAGCCTACACTATTAATAATTTTAATTATAGGCCTATAATTCATTGTATAATAGACCTACAAAAATGTTTAAAACGTTTTCAAAGATAGCTAATAGCCTAATCTTTTTTTTTATCCTCACAGCACGTGAAGCCAAACCTTATAGTAATAATAATGGACTAGAAGAATGTAACAGGCCTACATTAATTGGAAATACCAAATCCTCTTAATATTGCCAAGATTTGATGCTTTTAACAATATCTCTGGCTATCGTCGATACATGATCATTGTCTTTGACGCAACCCGGGTTACCGGCGTGTGCAAAAGTTTTAATCGGAATGTATATAAAACACATATAAACGGATATTTGAATCAGATTACAATGTTTAGAGTACATGTAAACAGATCTGCAATCGGATTCAATTAATTCGGATTGACGAAAATTGGTGCATGTAAACGTAGCCATTGGTTTTGCTCTGTTTCCCAGAACCAAGATATGCTGTTGTTGTAATGTTAGCTATAGTAACAGGACAGTTTTGAGTGTCATTGTTTGTTTGGAGCTGCTGTGCTGCTGTTGGTGACTAACAACATCTCTTGCTTGTATATATTCTTTTGTACTGTACGTTCATTGTTTGTTCTTCCTTGTCATCTGTTTTTGTCGCCTTTGCATTATTTTTGGCAAAGCATTATTTTGCTTCACTTCAGCTATGATAAAGAGACATCCGTTTTTTGTGTGGTTGTGCATTGGGGGGCGGGGAGTGGAGCAATGAGGGAGGGGTGTGTTTGAGATGATTTCATATATCAACAGTGTTTCTCAGAAATATCTTACTGCACCTTTAAATATCCTTCAGTCTCAGAAACAAAGAGTAATTAAAACTTCAACTTAACACCAATAGAGACAAGATGAGACCATATTCACTAAAGTGTCTGTCACAGTATTCGCTGGAGTTTCTCAGAACTTAATACAAACAAAAAGTGTGAATGTGTGTATGTGTTTGTGGTGGGTGGGAATAGTATTCCCTTGTCTTCATCTAGACAGCATAAGGCAAATGGTGTGTGCGTGTGGTGCATGAGTATTCTCTACGGTACGTCTGCTGTGACTCAGGCGATGGGAGCAACAGAAGGCAGAGGCTGACGCTTCATGTCTCAGCACCCTCTCCTCTGGAGGATAATGAAGTTTTAAACTCACACTCAAGCAAGCAGGAACTAATGAGTAGTACAGAGACACAGCCCTCATCAGCCCCAAACTTTACATTCATACCACACTGTCCAAATCTCACCCTAACATCTGTAAAGAAATGAGTACCATAATTTGTATTGTTTAATAAAATCCGCTATTTTATTTATTTATTTATTTTATTTTTATTTTCTGAAGAAAATGCTAGAAGAAGGGGATATAATATATATTTAAATCACATACAATCACATGAGATTAAGATGTCATATTAGACTGATGATAATTATGGAGCAGGTCATCTTAATGGGGGCTGACATGTTGAGTTTACATGACCAGCCAAATACTAGTAAACAGGACCTTTTTTTCACACTGTTTCTGAACTCCCTGAAAACGCCTCCATTGTAGTGTTGAGTTTTCGTCTTGGAACGAACACATCATGATATTCCACATTTAAATAATTCCTGCCCAAGGCATACGCAAAATAAAGGGGCGAAGACTGGTTGAGTTAGTAATGTATTGAAACTCGCGGTTATGGTACACTCTAAAAAATGCTGGGTTAAAACAACCCAAGTTGGGTTGAAAATGGACAAACACAGCGATTGGGTTGTTTTGACCCAGCAGTTGGGTTAAATGTTTGCCCAACCTGCTGGGTAGTTTTATTTAACCCAACAATTGTTTACAAATTACTATATGTCTGGCTTAAAATGAACCCAAAATAGGTTGGAAATTAAAAATCAGACTCATAATTACTAGAGGCAACAATAATAATCAAAAAGATGAGCATTTATTAATAAGCAATTTAATAAATGTTTATTGTTTAAATATTATTCAAAAAAAGTATTAATAAATGTTTGTTTATTAAACATATTAATAAATGTTAATTTCCAACATATTTTGGGTTCATTTTAAGCAAGAAATACAGTAATTTTTAAACAATATTTGGGTTAAATAAAACTACCCAGCAGGTTGGGCAAACATTTAACCCAGCCACTGGGTTAAAACAACCCAATCGCTGGGTTTGTCCATTTTCAACCCAACTTGGGTTGTTTTTAACCCAGCATTTTTTAGAGTGTAAGGGCGTGACATTTCTGAAACATGTTCAAACCAATGGTTGACCAATCATAACACACTAGTCCAGCTGATCAATCAGAGCACATTGTGCTTTTGGGAAGGAGGGGCTTCATAGAGACAGAAACTAAACAGAGCATTACAGACAGACTGGGAGGAGAGGTGCTGCAACAATGTCAAATATGTGAAAAATAATGCATTTTTTGAATACTTAAGCATGAAAACCTATTCAAGTAGAGCCCAAAAACAAAAACTTTAAATAGGGCATATAGGTCCTCTTCAAATGTACTAATTTATATATACTACTTTATCGTGTTAACCCCCAATCATCTGACACTTTCACTCCTATGGCCCATTATGAACATATTTCTAAATTTGCACTGAATATTTTATGATGTTGCATCCACACCACTTCAGTGTCAGTCCAAGCCTGCGAAACATAAACAAAAATGACTGAGTGCACATTTAATTATTATATGGATAGCCTGAATAAATGAAGCACTATGAAATGACAAAGCTATATTAATGGTGACTCACACATTGACTATAATGGAAAATGCTGGAGGAAATGCTGTAGAGATGCATCAGTCAGTGCTGGCGAGATACAGATAAGACAAGGTATGAGTTTATCCAGCAACTGACTAAATGAACTTAGTAACTACAGATGGGCTGACAGTGATAATGAACGAAATGGCCAGGCAGTAGAAAAACAGAGGAAATGTAATTCAAATAAGTCTTTTGTCCCCAAGGAAAACAATGGGAAGAGATGAGACTGCCAAAAGCAAGCAATCACAAAGAGAGAGAGAAAGTAACCTACAGCAGCACATCTCAGGACAGGGAAAGATGGGGCAACATCCCGATCAATAAACTTTAATTGCATTCAGTGGAAGAAATGATCCACGTCATTATGCTCATCACTAATGCCTTCCATCCTTTTTCTTATCTTATCTCCATCACATGACCTTTGACCACCAATCAGAGCCCACAGAAGCTGGGTAAATGTAACAGGATTATACAAGATAGGCAAGTGGTTGTCAAACTGTAAACATGCATACTAGGGCTGCACGATTAATCGCATGCGATTGTCACGCGCATTTCGTCAGTAAAGCCGGTTCCCTGATTACCGCTAAATCAGCATCACCTGCTTTCAGATGGAGCGGCATATAATAGACAGAGCCGTAGATCACTGACAAGCCACGCAATATCGCGTTCATTATCGAAGGCGATTCATCTGCGATATGAACGCGATATTGCGTGGCTTGTCAGTGATCTACGGTTCTGTCTATTATATGCCGCTCCATTTGAAAGCAGGTGATGGCAATTTAGCGGTAATCAGGGAACCGGCTTTACTGACGAAATGCGCGTGACAATCGCATGCGATATATCGTGCAGCCCTAATGCATACATAGAAGAGGCTCTTTTTCATAACCCAGTGAGGTACATCATTGCCCACTACCATCATAGGCATTTTATAAGTGAATGAACACTCAACAACCACTCCATGTAAATAAATAGTGCTCTTCACACACAGTGCACTCTTATAAGCATACATTTTGGGGTAGAGTTTTTTTTTTTTTAAATACCAATATTCAGTATCCTTATTGAATCAATTATACGAGTACCAAGTATTTTTATAATATTAATAGGTTACACTTTATTTTGATGGTCCAATTTAGAAATTCTAACTTAGTAACTTTTCAACTACTTGACTCATTAGAATTAGAACTGTAGACTTTTAGTAGACTGTTGGGTTAGGTGTTAGGGGTTGGGTTAGCAGAATAAGTTGACATGTAGTTGCTTACTTATTGTTACTTATAGTCAGTAGAATGTCTGTTGGGGGAGTATCAAAATAAAGTGATAGCAGATATTGAGCAGACAGTCTATTACAGTTATTATTATCTAATAACTGCAAGTTGGCAGTCACAAAGTTAATTATAGTTAGTAGAATGTTGCTTTTCTATTGCTTCTGAGAATTCATATTTTCATTCACCGGAATAAAGTACATTATAAAAGACTTTGCCATTTTTCCCCTATAAGCTCATTGCAGTGCATTATGGGATTGTTTTCTCTATAAAGGATAGAGATATATAGGTACTACATTTGAATTTGAACGTACTTTCTGACTGTTAAAAAAGAACGTTCTATATAGTATGAACATGGGTAGTATGAATGGAATTCAGATGTACCACATTTGCCATGTTGATGTTGTCACGTGTCTTGCATAGTCACAACAGCACGAAAACCGCTGCTTTCCGCCATTTTCGAATCCTCTCCTGTGGCCTCATGGGATAGTAAAGTGTCCTCTGTATGCCTACTACAGAATTCAGCAGAAGCAGTAGGTCATCCGGGTACTTCTCGCCTACTGTTTTTCGATTACTATAAATTCGGACATACTACTCGCCTTGCATACTGTTTTTGGCATACTATATAATAGGGAAGTGTGCGACTTCGGACGCAGCGTGTGTTCCAAATGATGCACAATACACTATGCACTTATACACTATATACTTTTGCTCTACTTACTCAACCGTGTAGTGTATAATCTTTATAATCTTTATACGTTATAGTGGTCATTCATAAGTTATAAATTATAATGTCATTCAACATCTGAGTCTGTTAGCCCCTCCCCCTCATCTACGTATTTAAGGGTTAGTTCACCAAAAAATGAAAATAATGTCATTTATTACTCACCCTCATGTCGTTCTACACCCGTAAGACCTTCGTTTATCTTCGGAATACAAATTAAAATATTAAGAATACTTTTTGTGCTCCAAAAAAAAAAAAAAATATATATTTTCAACAATCTATATGAGCTGATTTCAAAACACTGCTTCATGAAGCTTCTGAGCTTTATGAATCTTTTGTTTTGAATTAGTGATTCAGATCTCCTATCAAACGGCTAAACTGCTGAAATCACGTGACTTTGGCGCTCCGAACCACTGATTCGATTCGTAAAGCTCCGAAGCAGTGTTTTGAAATCGGCCCATCACTAGATATTGTTGAAAACTAAATAATGACTTTTTTTGGCGCACAAAAAGTATTTGTTGCTTTATAATATTAAGATAGAACCACTGAAGTCACATGAACTGTTTCAAATATGTTTTTAGTATTTTTATGGACCTTGAGAGTTTCAATGGCTTTGCTCTCAATAGAGGCTTCACTCAGTCATCAGATTTCATCAACAATATCTTAATTTGTGTTCCGAAGATGAACGAAGGATTTTGACACCCGTAGAATGACATGAGGGTGAGTAATAAATGACATTATTTTCATTTTTGGGTGAACACACCCTTTAAAGCTGCGACAGTTGAGTGCATGAAGTGTCCAACATTCCACACTTTGTTTTTTTTTTTGGTTAAGTGCATCATCTGTATATTTAAAGTGTACTTTTTTATTTGGAATTTTCACTACTACTCACACTATTTATACTACCAAAGGGCACAGTGCATAAGTATGCGAATTGGAACGCACCTACTGCCTTAAAGTGGAGTTTTAGAAGGCAGCATAATTAAGATGGCTACCTTCTGGAACAGTGCCTATGATAGCTTTAATGTTCATTATGGTTTTGGAACAGCAACAATATGACTGTAAAACATAAAGACCTAAGACACACATTCATAAAAATAATACCAGCACAATATTCCTCAGGGAAGGCTGAAGGACAGTGATTAAAATCACTGACACCTACAACTTTCCTTAAAAGGGGGACAAAAACCACCTGTCCCACAAAATCTAATGACACCTGTGAGATAATGATAAACTCAAGCACAGAACCACTGATATCACTGAGAGAGAGAGAGTAAGAGAGGTGAGACAGAGCTAAAAAAGGTTACATGGGGAAAATAAGACATGATTATAGTAGTCACAGCCTGACTATGTCTTTCCACTTGATAGTAAACACAGAGAGAGTAAAAGAGAGCGATGAGCGATTTATCTCCCCCTCAGACCCTCACTATTAATACATGTGCATCTCTAATGGAGATAGATGTAGACCAGTAAAAGAGCAGAGGGGTAAAACTGAAAAAGAGACATGAGGGGGAGGGGGATAGAGAAGGATGAAAGATAAATGGAAGGAATTAGTTGTTGAGGGAGTGAAAGAGATGAACATTGCTGTGGAGGTGGAAAAACAAAAGTAAGTATCTCCATCTAACATGATGACAGAAAAATGACAAAACAGCATGTGAAAGATGTTTGACCTGGGCTGAAGTGGCACATATACAATTTTATATGATTAAACTTAACTATATCTGTATAGGTAATCATTTTTTTCCTTTTTTTTTCCCTAGCAAACATTGATGGAAGCATTAATAGCCTAATTAAAAATTCTTAAAGAAACTAGAATTCTGGTTTAAATTGTTTACTTTGCACTATGATATAGCACTAATAGAGACAGAGCGCTTTTAGTATAATCTGAAATCCACGCCCACCGGGGGGGAAAACAATCCAACCATCTCCATTGACTTTGTATAGCGTGAGGCTGCCTCCTTGTCATTTCTGACTTATTACAAAAAAACAGAACAATGCCTAAAAGCTGCTGTGTGACAAGGTGTACAGTTAACAAGCTAAAAAACCCAGAAATAAGTTTTTATAAGCTGTCGACCCCAAAAAACTAATGTTTAAGGACACAAAAGTGGATACATGCAGTGAGACAGATCGCAACGGGTCAAATTACTAAAAGAAATACACTGGAGGGGAACGTAATCGGCGACAACATATGCTAAACAAACAAACAAAAACAAACAAACCATTCATTATTTTTAAACATGTCAAAGAATTATTTCACCTGTCGCCAAATACGTTCCCCTCCAATGTAGTTCTTATAGTAATATGACCCGTTGTGCTCTGTCTCACTGCCTGTATCCACTTTTGTGTCCTTAAACATTCGTTTTTTGGGGTCGACAGCTTCTGGGTTTTTTAGCTTGTTTGCTGTACACCATGTCACATAGCAGCTTTTAGACATTGTTCTATTTTTTGTTATTAGCCAGAAATGACAAGGAGGCAGCCTCACGCTATACAAAGTCAATGGGGACTTTTGGATTGACCCCCCCCCCGGTGGGCGTGGTTTTCAGATTATGACGCGTGTCGCTCTGTCTCTATGGGATTAAGCCCCTCCTCATCTCATCTAATTGAAAATACATACACGTATACAGGCAGCACAGCTCACAAATAATATGGATATTTGTCCAGTCCACATTTAACAAATCCCAAAATGGCCTACACGTCCACAGGAACTACATAATTTGTAATCTTAGAATAGTAGTTTTAGAATTTGATGGAAACTATTCAAATACAATTAGAGCACAGTAAAATGAACTAGACTAATATTGGCCAGGCAGTTGAGTCAACTCTGTGAGCTGAGGTAAGGTTACACAGTGGCCTAATTACTCAGAATGCCCAGGGCTCAGTTCTGGCCCAGTCCCCTTTACCTGTAACAGGTATCGAAGCTGGCACTCTGCGGCTAGACATAGAAAACACACACACACGCACATGTTTGTTTTTGTGAATTGTGGGGACATTCCATAGGCGTAATGGTTTTTATACTGTACAAACCGTATTTTCTATCCCCCTACACTACCCCTACCCCTAAACCTAACCATCACAGAAAACTGTGCACACTTTTACTTTCTCACAAAAACTCATTCTGTATGATTTATAAGCCTTTTGAAAAGTGGGGACATGGGTAATGTCCTCATAAGTCACCTCTTTTTGTAATACCTATGTCATACCCATGTCATTATACACATTTGTGTCCTGATATGTCACAAAAAACACGCAAGATGGCGCCGCGCATGGCAGCTTCAGTGCATAGCTCTTCAGTGTTTGTTCTGTTTTTGTTCGTTTTTCCTGTTTTTTGTTTTTCAAACACCATCAGTTTTACCAGGGATGAACTGCTGAACATTCGGCAGTACACACCACAAAATCTTTTACCGGATTTCGATTATTCAGACGTTTTGTTGAACGTTGTAGTCGGCGCAGCGGCAGCGCTGTTAAGATGCTTCAAGACGCGCAGACGGGGAAAGCGCGCCGGTGCGCTCGTGAAACTCAGACAGCGCGGATTAAGAACGCCGCTCCCCAGCATCCATCTGGCAAATCTCCGCTCTCTTCCCAACAAAACAGACGAACTCCTTCTGCTCTCCCGGACAAATAAGGATTTTTCAAACTCTGCTGCTCTGTGCTTCACGGAGACCTGGCTGAACGACGCCATTCCGGACAGCGCGTTAAGTCTGCCGGGCTTTCAGCTGTTCAGATCAGATCGCGACGCAGAATCAACGGGGAAATCACGTGGCGGTGGGACGTGCTTTTACATCAACGAAAGGTGGTGTTCAGATGTAACTGTGTTAAAGAAGACGTGCTGTCCAGATCTTGAAACACTCTTCATTAACTGCAAGCCGTTCTATTCGCCGCGGGAGTTTTGCTCGTTCATTCTGGTGAGTGTCTACATTCCTCCGCAAGCGCACGTGAGCTCAGCTTTACAGATACTCGCTGATATGATCACAGAGAGCGAGCAACAACACCCGGACTCTGTTCTAATCATTCTCGGGGACTTTAATAAAGCCGTTCTCTCACGTGAACTTCCAAAATACAGACAGCATGTTACTTGTCCCACCAGAGACAGTAATACACTGGATCATTGTTACACAGCAGGCAGCTTTGGGGCTCTCTGATCACTGTCTAGTTCATCTCATACCGACCTACAGACAGAAACTAAAATCAGCTAAACCTGTAGCAAAGACTGTAAAGAGATGGACCACCGAAACAGAGCAGGCTTTACAATCCTGTTTCGAATGGACTGATTGGAGTGTTTTTGAAGCTGCTGCCAGCGAT
>RJVU01042551.1:3258911-3270160 GCA_003731715.1 Anabarilius grahami
TCTTGTCGCTGTCACTCTGTTGCACTGTGGAGCTTCTGTCACTAAAACAAATTCCTAGTATGTGTAAACAACATACCTGGCAATAAAGCTCTTTCTGATTCTGATTCTGATTCTGAAAATGCGCGCGCACACACACACACACACACAAACAATAATGGCCAAAGGCAGGCCTAGATAATGTACCTGAACTGTAAGAAATCATTTTGAGGAAAATCACTGCAGGCATTGAAGAGTTAATTTGCAAAAATTGATAAACGCCACGTTTAAAAAAAAAAAACTGACTGCCGTGTGTTATTGTCCACATAGCACGTTCTGAACCCTAAATACGTTTTGTCAAAAAAGTTGGTATTGTCCACTGTCAAGGCATTGCGAGTTCACGTTTAACAGCAGAAACCGACAAGCACCCTTGTTGTTTGGGTAAACAACCTGATAAGTTCATTTTAGCGAATCAGCGCGCAGTATTCAGGTCAGGTGACAAGACTGATAGTCACTTCGAAAAGACATGCTAGCTGAGGGGAGTTTTGTTTGCTTTTGTCAAAAAAAAACGACTGTTAAGAGTTATCTGCTTTTGCTAAAAAACAAACTTTTAATATATATAAAAAACATACTTTCAATGAACTTTAATTTTGTAAGTTACCTGTATTATTATTATTATTATTATTTTAGTTGTTCTTACTTAATCAAAACAACTCAACTGCAGTTTGATTGATATTACTTTGATTGATATCCACAATAAAAAACATGATTTATGAGAACTAATTAAATGTTTTTGCAAATGAACTCTTTGTATGTAGTCCAAGAAAGCTGCTCAGGATGAGGTTTGCAAGAAGCTTGCACATTATACTCATAGGCTACATGAAACATATAATGTTTCCATCCTGTTAGTGCATTTTGGGAAATTTCATAAAAAACGATAGATGGAAATGCCAAGATGTGTGTAAATTCTAAAAAATGTGCATAAAAACTAGTTTGACCAACTAGTAGACAGGAGTTAATCAATCTTACCTTTCCGATTCAAATCTACCAATCTACCTTTTTATGTAACTGATTTTAAAATGTAAGATCCAGCTTGAAGGGGGAAAAAAAATAAGAGTAGTCTAAGCAGTTTATGCAACCAGCAACTGATCTTGAGCTGTTAGCTATATATAGCTATTATAAAACATTTTTTTTTAATTATTATTATTTCTTATTATAAATTATTTAAATTCATTGCTTCATTTGAAGTATTTGATTTGCATGCACATACTTCCAGAGATTATGTAGATTGTTTTAATCAGTTTGGAAGTTCTGATTTGGAATGTATTTGTTACAATACAATAAAGTTAGTAAACTGGCATAAAGAAAGAAGAAAACAGTGGAAAAGTTTATTTGTGTCTAAGATTTGTGTGTGTCAAGTTTTATGGACTTTTAGTTGTTTTTCATTGTTTTCCTGTGTTTCTGTTCCTGTGCCCTTCTCATTGTTGTAATAGTTACTGATTTGGTTTCCCTCCTTCTTGATTCCTTTCACCAGTGTCCCCTCTAGTTTCCTTGTTAGCTCTGTACAGGTGCTGGTCATATAATTAGAATATCGTGAAAAAGTTCATTTTTTTATTGTAAATTATTTTTAAAAATGAAACTTTCATATATTCTAGATTCCCTACATGTAAAGTAAAACATTTCAAAAAAATTTTTTTTTAATTTTGATGATTAGAGCGTACAGCTCATGAAAGTCCAAAATCCAGTATCTCAAAATATTAGAATATTTCCTAAGATAAAAATGGATTTTCAAAACAGAAAAGTTCAAGTTCTTTAAAGTATGTTCATTTGTACACTCAATACTTGGTCGGCAGCACATATTACAGCAAATGACTTGCTCTAGCACAAATTACAGCATCAGTGAAGTGTGGCATGGAAGTGATCAGCCTGTGGCACTGCTGAGGCACTATTGAGCCTTCAGATCATCTGTATATTGTTGGATCGACTGTTTCTCATCTTTCTCTTGAAAATATCCCATAGATTCAGGGGTCAGGCATGTTGGCTGGCCAATAAAACACAGTAATATCATGGTCAGCAAACCACTTGGAAGTGGTTTTTGCACTGTGGGCAGGTGCTAAAGTCCTGCTGGAAAAGGAAATCAGCATCTCCATAAAGCTTATCAGCAGATGGAAGCATAAAGTGCTCCAAAATCTCCTGGAAGATGGCTGCATTGACTCTGCACTTGATAAAACACAATGGACCAACACCAGCAGACGTCACGGCCCCCCAAATCATTACTGACTTCAGAAACTTCACACTAGACTTCAAGCAGCTTGGATTCTGTGCCTCTCCAGTCTTCCTTCAGACTCTGGGACCATGATTTCAACATGAAATGCAAAATTTACTTTTATCTGAAAAGAGGACTTTTGACCACTGTTCACTGTCCAGTACATTTTCTCCTTAGCCCAGGTAAGATGCTTCTGACGTTTCTGTTTCAGAAGTGGCTTGGTAGTCCTTTTCCTGAAGATGTCTGAGTGTGGTGACTCTTGAAGCGCTGACTCCGGCTTCATTTGACTCATTGTGAAGCTCTCCCAAGTGTCTGAATCGGCTTTACTTGACAGTATTCTCAAGCTTGTGCACCTTTGCCTACCCAATTTCTTCCTTCTAGTCAACTTTGCATTTAATATGCTTTGATACATCACTCTGTAAACAGCCACCACATTCAGTAATGACCATCTGTGACTTACTCTCTTTGTGGAGGGTGTCAATGATTGTCTCCTGGACCATTGCCAAGTCAGCAGTCTTCCCCATTAGTGTGGTTTCAAAGAACAAGAGATACCTGGAATTTATACTGTAGGGATGGTCATTTAATGAAACTCAAATGGAAATATTCAAAAAAAAATTTTTGAAATGTTTTACTTTACATGTAGGGAATCTAGTATAAATGAAAGTTTCATTTTTTTTAAATAACTTACAATGAAAAAATGAACTTTTTCACGATATTCTAATTATATGACCAGCACCTGTATATTAAAGCCCTCAGTTTCAATTAGCTCATTGTCCTGTATTTTCTATGCTGTTGCATTAGTTTGCTCCTGTTATTTCTCCTGTTTCTGGTTTTGGTCCTCTTTGGCTGCAATTTGGATCCACTTCCTTACCTGTCCTGGTGATAAATTCAGATTTATTCTGGATGACAATGAATTAAAAAGGTTCTTTTAAAGACTGACCAGCACTTTCAAAACACATTTGACAATAAATGTGATAAAAATATGATTTAAGACGAGCACTGAAATTGAGTATTAAATCATTAAAAGCAGCTCTCAGACTTTCAAATTTGAGTGTTCCTGTTTCAGTATAAGGGGCTGAGAGATGATTTCTATAATTCTTGAAATAGAAGTCAAGTTCACAGATGTTGTTAGATTAGATTGTGTCTAGTTCCTTTAAAAGGAACTAGACACAATCTCATGCTTTTATTTATGTAACATGCTGTTTTTATTTTTGGACTGATACCATGGCATTGTTTGTGCTTTCACTCTTCCTTTTTTATTCTATCCTTCATCATTTTTTTTCTGCACTCTCTTTGTTCCATCTCTGTGTGGTTGAAGGGGAACATGACTAATTCTGGATCATTGCTGTATTTATTATTGCACTTAGGATAATAGGGCTGCGTTTCAAAAGAGGGAGAGAAAGAGAAAGAGGGAGAGAGATGATGGGATATTACTTATTTTTGTCCAACTCTCCTTCCTATTTTCAATCCCTCTATTCTAAACGAGTAAGCATGCTCCACCCACTAATCGTACTCCTTTCCCTGCCACCTCACTCCCACTGGAAAAATTGATTCTGCGCAGGGAAAGTCATTGAGAAGAAATGAAATACCACTAAATTTATGTGCATATACACATACACACACAAAGTGGATACAGTCTTTTGTGTACGCACACTCATGCACAAAAACACACGCTTCAGTAGGGCACACAAAAACCACAATACACACTCGCACGCACACAGAAACAAACGTGCACATGGAAATTGAAATGAGATTCTTGTCTGTAGAAAATGGGTTCTGTAATGGGGCGGCCAAACCCTGAGCCATGTTACGGAAGACAGAGCCATCACCGGTGGCCCTGCCGTCACTGACATTGAGCAGGGGAGAGAGGACAAGGAGAGAGGGATAGAAAAAAGGAAGGTAAGAGGAATGGCCAGAGAGATTGGCTGGAGTATTGATGTGGTAGAGCAGCATCTATGGGAATTTAAGGCCAGTCTGGAAAATCTATCTATCATCTATCGTTCGTTCGTTCAATAGATAGTTCGATCTATTGTTTGTTTGTTCGTTTGATCTATTGTTTGTTCACTCGATCTATCGTTCATTCGATCTATTGTTTGTTTGTTTGTTCAATCTATCGTTCGTTCGATCGTTCAATCTATCGTTCGTTCGATCTAACGTTTGTTCTATCATTCGTTCATTCATATGTTCTTTCGTTCAATCTATCATTTCTTCGTTCGTTCGATCTAACAATTGTTCTATCATTTGTTCGTTCGTTCATCTATCGTTCGTTCGATCTATCGTTCGTTTGATCTATCGTGCATTCGTTCGATCTATTGTTCGCTCGATCAAACGTTCATTTTCATTCGATCTATCATTCGTTCTTTCGTTCGATCTATCGTCCGTTCAATCGATCATTCATTCGTTTCTTTCGATCGATCGTTTGTTCGATCAATTGTTTGTTCATTCATTCAATCTATCGTTCATTCGATCGCTCAATCTATTTTTCATTCGATTGTTTGATCTATCGTTTGTTCTTTCGCTCAATCGACCACTTGATCTACCGATCTACCAATCTAACGTTTGTTCAATCGTACATATGATCTTTCGTTCATTGGTTCCTTTCGATTGATCATTCGTTCAATCTATTGTTTGTTCGTTGTATCTTTCGTTCTTTCATTCGATCTACCGTTTCTTCATTCGTTCGGTCTAACGTTTGTTCTATCGTTCGTTAGTTCGTTCGTACGATCTATCGTTCGTTCGATCTATCGTTCGTTCGATCTATCGTTCGTTCGATCTATCGTTCGTTCGATCTATCGTTCGTTCGATCTATCGTTCGTTCGATCTATCGTTCGTTCGATCTATCGTTCGTTCGATCTATCGTTCGTTCGATCTATCGTTCGTTCGATCTATCGTTCGTTCGATCTATCGTTCGTTCGATCTATCGTTCGTTCGATCTATCGTTCGTTCGATCTATCGTTCGTTCGATCTATCGTTCGTTCGATCTATCGTTCGTTCGATCTATCGTTCGTTCGATCTATCGTTCGTTCGATCTATCGTTCGTTCGATCTATCGTTCGTTCGATCTATCGTTCGTTCGATCTATCGTTCGTTCGATCTATCGTTCGTTCGATCTATCGTTCGTTCGATCTATCGTTCGTTCGATCTATCGTTCGTTCGATCTATCGTTCGTTCGATCTATCGTTCGTTCGATCTATCGTTCGTTCGATCTATCGTTCGTTCGATCTATCGTTCGTTCGATCTATCGTTCGTTCGATCTATCGTTCGTTCGATCATTCGATCTATCATTCGTTCTTTCGTTCGATCTATCGCTCGTTCATTCGATCTCACGTTCGTTCTTTCGTTCGATCTATCGCTCGTTCATTCGATCTCACGTTCGTTCTATTGTTCGCTCATTCGTTCGTACAATCTATCGTTTGTTCGATCTATCGTTCGTTTGATCTATCGTGCATTCGTTCGATCTATTATTCGCTCGATCAAACGTTCATTTTCATTCGATCTATCATTCGTTCTTTCGTTCGATCTATCGTCCTGTCAATCGATTATTCATTCGTTTCTTTCGATCGATCGTTTGTTCGATCAATTGTTTGTTCATTCATTCAATCTATCGTTCATTCGATCGCTCGATCTATTTTTCATTCGATTGTTTGATCTATCGTTTGTTCTTTCGCTCAATCGACCACTTGATCTACCGATCTACCAATCTAACGTTTGTTCAATCGTACATATGATCTTTCGTTCATTGGTTCCTTTCGATTGATCATTCGTTCAATCTATTGTTTGTTCGTTGTATCGTTCGTTCTTTCATTCGATCTACCGTTTCTTCATTCGTTCGGTCTAACGTTTGTTCTATCGTTCGTTAGTTCGTTCGTACGATCTATCGTTCGTTCGATCTATCGTTCGTTCGATCTATCGTTCGTTCGATCTATCGTTCGTTCGATCTATCGTTCGTTTGATCTATCGTTCGTTCGTTCATTCGATCTATCATTCGTTCTTTCGTTCGATCTATCGCTCGTTCATTCGATCTCACGTTCGTTCTTTCGTTCGATCTATCGCTCGTTCATTCGATCTCACGTTCGTTCTATTGTTCGCTCATTCGTTCGTACAATCTATCGTTTGTTCGATCTATCGTTCGTTTGATCTATCGTGCATTCGTTCGATCTATTATTCGCTCGATCAAACGTTCATTTTCATTCGATCTATCATTCGTTCTTTCGTTCGATCTATCGTCCGTTCAATCGATCATTCATTCGTTTCTTTCGATCGATCGTTTGTTCGATCAATTGTTTGTTCATTCATTCAATCTATCGTTCATTCGATCGCTCGATCTATTTTTCATTCGATTGTTTGATCTATCGTTTGTTCTTTCGCTCAATCGACCACTTGATCTACCGATCTACCAATCTAACGTTTGTTCAATCGTACATATGATCTTTCGTTCATTGGTTCCTTTCGATTGATCATTCGTTCAATCTATTGTTTGTTCGTTGTATCGTTCGTTCTTTCATTCGATCTACCGTTTCTTCATTCGTTCGGTCTAACGTTTGTTCTATCGTTTGTTAGTTCGTTCGTACGATCTATCGTTCGTTCGATCTATCATTCGTTCGATCTATCGTTCGTTTGATCTATCGTTCGTTCGTTCATTCGATCTATCATTCGTTCTTTCGTTCGATCTATCATTCGTTCTTTCGTTCGATCTATCGCTCGTTCATTCGATCTCATGTTCGTTCTATTGTTCGCTCATTCGTTCGTACAATCTATCGTTCGTTCAATCTATTGTTCATTCATTCGATCGTTCATTCATTTCTTTCGAATGAGTCGTTCGTTCTATTGTTCTGTCATAAATTCTGTCATTTGTTCTGTCATTCTATCATTCATTCTATCTATCCATTGTTTTTTTTTTTCTACCGTTGTATTGCTCTGTTGATGGTACTTATACAGTATCATGGTATTACCATCTGATACCATCACTATGACTTGTTACTACCTTACTTCAGCTTTTGTAAAGCAGAATAACAGCTGAATTTGTATTTGAACAACTGAACTGCATTTTACTGGTTTATTCGTGTGGGATATGCAAAAGAAGAATCTGATTGTAGAGAGAGAGAGAAAGAGAAAGAAAGGACACTGTTTATGCTTCTCTGTGTCTAGTCGTGTAATTGCAGCACAGAGACAGATGCTGGTTTTGTCTTTGTACAGTATATGGTTTGCTCTTTGTGGATACATATACTGTAAATATTTGTGAACACAAGACATGAACTTTCACTGTGAATTTATTGACACACATGAGTGCACTAACATTTTACGATGTCAACATGTCTGTGAAAAGTAATAGAAAACACCCATGACTGACAGGGACAAGTCACAGTCAAAGATCATAACTCATTCAACATCATACCAGAGCAGATTTTGCAGGCTGCATGCTGGCTTGCAGGAGAGAGAAAGAGAGGGAGGAGGGGGATGTAAAAGCTTTGTTGTATTTATTGTATTTTGCTCGGTACAATGACTCATCTTCCTCATTACTACAAAGAGAGAGGTTGGTGGGGGAGCTCAGGGACAGGTTTGTGAAATCAGGGAGCTTTAGTTGCTTGAAACAGTAGTTAAAGTTATAGAGTGCGTGTGTGGGGGCACCAGCAGGAGAGAGAGAGCGCACCAGTTCTGCCTGTCATCCCCCGTTCTGATGTACATACATCTTGCACTGTATTCAAGGCCGGAGTAGGCACTTCAAACACACACACAGACTCTACAGAGCGTAGTCGCACCTCAGATGCCACATAGTCAAGAAACAGCACCCAAACCCGGCTTTACACAGTTACACTCACACACATCTGTAGATCACACAAGCGTTCAAACAATCAATAGGTCCTTCAAACAGAAGTGTCCATAATGCCTCTGTAAAGCTGTTTAAGGACTCAACAAAAATGCAAGTGCAATTAGATCTATCTATCTATCTATCTATCTATCTATCTATCTATCTATCTATCTATCTATCTATCTATCTATCTATCTGTCTGTCTGTCTGTCTGTCTGTCTGTCTGTCTGTCTGTACTGTAAACATTTTTTTCAACTATCTTGTTGTATCATTCTGTCATTAGATCTGTCATTCTATCATTTGTTTGTTCTGTCATCCATTCATTCTATCGTTCTGTCTATCATCCTATCGTTCTGTTTGTATCTTTCTATCTATTTAGAGTTTTTTTGTTTGGTCTGTCTTTCTATCTGTCTGTCTGTCCGTCATTGTATCAATCATTCTGTTTGTCTGTTTTCATTATCATTTGTTTGTTTGTTTGATCTCTGTTCAACGTACGTCAGTAGTGACCGACGAATTGGGATATCGCCAGAGAGCCCTAACAGCTTAGAGTGAAACAAAAACAAGCCAATGGAATTGGCGTGCGATATTTGCATAATGCGCACCACCCCCACCAGGGGGGTATAAATACGGAAGCGAATGCAATCGCACTCTGTCTTTCGCTTCGGAGCCAACCTGTTCCTGCTATTCGACTGAGAGTGACTTCTCAAGCCTTTGAAGAGCCTTTGTTTCCAGTGCTGGTGTTAAGGCACCCTACAGCGAAGGCGCAAGCTTTCACAGAGTGAGCTTAACAAACTATTATACAGCTCTCAACCGCTGTTCAACTCCTTGCAACTTCCTCTGTTCGTGTGACTCAGGGAGTGGTGTACCTGCAGTCACATCGCGGCTGTTCCCTGTGAGCTTCAGCACAAAGAACAAGAGCTGAATTTCCCCCTTCTAAAAGAGCTTCACAGACGAACCCTGCATCTTTTTCAAGATGTCATTTTGTCTGTGCGTTACTGGCGGGGGGGCTAAGGGGTACGCTGGGATCCCCCCAATCGAGTGAGCCGTTGCGATGCAACTGTGTCTAACGGCCGCTGGCTGGCGCGGTGAACCGCGTCTCCCATCAGGTCGGCCTATTTGGCAACATGGTCGAGAGCTTCGCCCAGCAGTTCTCGGCCGCACAGAAGCAGACTGAGGCCATCAAACACATCTTGCCCCGGCGGTCCGCTGCTGCCTCCACTCCATTGCTGTGCAACCTCAGTCTGCTCGTCGCCGAGGGCATCCGCCTGCGTCGTCCTCCGCCCCTGCTAAGTCTGCAAAGCAGCAGCCTACATCCGCCGGTCGCGGACGCGGCGCCCAGCCCGCTCAAACCCCAGCCAAGCCAGGTGGCAAGAGAACGAGGAAGCGGTCCTGAGACGGGCGACCTGGAAGAGAGGATGTCAATATCTTCGGTAGATGATGTTTCTATGATGTTCGTCGAATGGTGTTCCTCTCACCGAGAAGACCCCCGATCATGTTCGGTCAGGTCTGTGCTTTCCTTCCTGCAAGAGGGCTTGGAGCGAAGGCTGTCTCCCTCCACCCTCAAGGTGTATGTTGCCTCTATTGCCGCACATCACGATGCAGTTGATGGTAAGTCTTTGGGGAAGCACGACCTGATCGTCAGGTTCCTGAGGGGGGCGAGGAGACTGAATCCACCTCGCCCTTCCTCTATACCCTCTTGGGATCTCTCCCTGGTACTCACATCTCTCCGGGGTCATCCTTTCGAGCCTTTGCAGTCAGTGGAGTTAAAAGCACTGTCACTTAAGACCATCCTCCTGGTTGCATTGGCCTCGGTTAAGAGGGTCGGGGACCTGCTCGCATTTTCGATCGACGAATCGTGCCTGGAATTCGTGGACGGCATCGCCTTGGCTTATCAGTCCCAAGGCGTGCCTTGCCCGTTCGGGTTAAGAGCTCACTCCACTAGAGGAGTTGCCTCTTCCTGGGCACTGGCGCACGGCGCCTTGCTGACAGATATCTGTAGAGCTGCAGGCTGGGCGACACCCAACACGTTCGCTAGATTCTATAGCCTTCGTGTGGAACCGGTATTAGCCTGTGAACGCAAAGAACCCGTTCTAGTGTCGGCTTGCAATGCCATTCCCGCCCTCTGGGCCGGATACGTGCATCCATTGCTCCAGTAGAGTTCCCCGCTTGGCAAACCCTGTCGAGTTCCTCCACCTCCCCTTGCAGCTCGGACATTGCGAAGTGTCCCCACGGTGAGCCCATGTCTTTCCCTTAGCAGAGCCAGCTCTGCTGTCACCTGTCAGATGAGTCTCCCCCTATCTTTAGGCTGGAGCCATCCCAGGGACTCCATATGCGTACTGCCCACGGCCAGTCCATATGTGTATTTCCATGTAATTCCTCCCCTGCAGGGTAGGTTGTGGCCTCCGCAGCGTCCCCTATGAGTTTGCTTCCCCAGTGTCTTAATGTAGTGGGTCTTGCGGAACAGCAGTAGACTCTCTCAGTGTAAGCTCGCCCCCTTCTCCGCCCCCCAGGTGCGTCGGGTGGCTGGAGCTTACGCTGGGCGCTGGAAGGGGTCAGTAACTGTGGCGTTTTATTTGGGATCCCAATTCATCAGTCACTACTGACGTACGTCGAACGTGACCGTATGTAACCCTCGTTCCCTGAAGGAGGGAACGGAGACGTAGGTCCTGTCGCCACAGTTTCTGTGCCTTCGCTGTAGTGCAGACTCAGGTTGTCTATTCAGTGAAAAACAGAGTGCGATTGTATCCGCTTCCGTAATTATACCCACCTGGCGGGGGCGATGCGCATTATGCAAATATCGCAAGGCAATTCCATTAGCTTGTTTAGTTTCACTCGAAGCTGATAGGGCTCTCTGGCGATATCCCAATTCGTCGGTCACTACGTACGTTTCCGTTCACTCCTTCAGGAAACGATGGTTACATTATGTAACCGAGACGTTTTTCTGTCTGTCTGTATTATTCTGTTTGTCATTCTGTCTAATAAAACAAACAATGTTTTTATTTTACTAAATATAAATCATTTTCTTGTAGGGGTAATGGTAGGGCTCGATTTAGCTAATTATAATCTTAGCACTATAATTTGTTATATATAAAGCGTTATATAAAACAATAGACATACTCTGTGTATTTGTTCTGCCATGTATCTGCTACTTTTGTCCAGGTACATGATGAAGCTAGTTGAACTGATGAAGATTTAACAG
>RJVU01042551.1:3270347-3309013 GCA_003731715.1 Anabarilius grahami
AGAATCACAACTTATGAAGTTATTTGCTGCTGTAATGCCAGTAGGGTGACCTTGAGATGTGGCTTTGGCAATGTGAGGACAAAATATCCCCCATAATATCCCAAGGGTCGTAAAACCTGAAGTCACCTACATTGTGGGAACCAGGGTTAGTTTTAGGGGCAGGTGGTAGAAAATATCATTATCTAGATGACTCAATGCAAGTCCTGACCATGATAGAAAAACAAGCGTGTGCTTTTGGGTGGAGGCAGGGGAGTGGATCGGATCGAGACTATTGAATATTTCAGAGAATCTTGAGATATTGATTAATCCGAAAAGAAAGTGCCTTGTAAGCTGTTGTCATCTGTCTTTTTTTGTAGTGTGCAGAAAAAACTGAGTGTGATACACATACATGAATCACCTCAGGAGAAACCGAGACAGAGAGAAGGGGAGTCTCTGTAAAGGTCAGTTGAACACTATCCTCTACTAAGGCTACATAAATCACTGCAGAACAAACACTTACTCTCAAACAAATCAAACAAGATATATCACTCGAAACCTGCACAGAATTGCCACTGTTTTTTGTGTAGCCACAGAAATCAGCAAAACAAATCATATTACCTTGCATGCATCACTGTACACATACATACGTGTTTGATCCTTTTTATTAGTTCTAACCTCAGAGAAGGGGGTGGGAGAAGGAGTTTTATCGTTAGTGGAAAATAATGAGAATCATTTTTCACTATCAAGGCTTCCCTTTCTCCCCTACACAACACACACACATGCTCCCCAGTGGACAGATGCTTGCAATTTCAAGTCTGTCGACTTATTTACATTTCTGGAATCACAGAGTTATATGAATATTCATATAATCAAATCTGCACATAAAGGCACATCCACTAGCTGACNGGTATGACATTATACACATGACATTATACAGGTGACTTATGAGGACATTACCCCATGTCCCCACTTTTCAAAAGTCTTATAAATCATACAGAATGAGTTTTTGTGAGAAAGTAAAAGTGTGCACAGTTTTCTGTGATGGTTAGGTTTAGGGGTAGGGGTAGTGTAGGGAGATAGAAAATATGGTTTGTACAGTATAAAAACCATTACGCCTATGGAATGTCCCCACAATTCACAAAAACGAACGTGTGTGTGTGTTTTAATCTACGCAATTAAGCAATATCAAAAGCAAGAGCTTAGTAGAAAAACAAAAAGTTTTTTTTTGTTTCTTGGAAGCAACATGCATAAAGGGTGTTTGTGGGGAAATGTGTGTGTGTGTGTTCTAAATAGTATGCCCATGGACCATTCACTAATGGTCTGATGCATGTATTGCACTCAAAAACTTCCCCAAAAGGAATGTTCTATTCTTATTGGCTGTCTTTATGCAATTTCCGTGAGTCAGGGTGCACAGGTTTTGATCTATCTGCCAAGATACAGTGTTTCCCATTCAGAGTTTCCAAGCTGCTTCAATGCAGGTAAAATCCAAGGTAAAATTAATCACTTTGTTCAGTTTTTAGTATGTTGCTTTGCAGTTCAGTATGTTTTAGGTGATGTGAACGTGTTTTTCCATTCCACTGTGCTACTTTTTCATTGATTTTCAGGAGACAAACACCTTTAACGTTGTACTCACGTCTCACGTCTTTTGCAGCATCTTGCGCATTCTAAAAGTGTAGTGCTCAAGTTAAAATTTCAATAAAGTTAAATGCACCTTGTGTTTTCTTTCTCATTCTAGTGACCTGCTTCTCACATTTTTAACCACAAAAACGTGTTCTGTGTGAATGGCCCTTTAGTGTGCCATCGTTGTGTTCCTGAATTGAAAATACCATTCATTTTCTCTATAGAAATAATATATTTCTTTTGCAGCATTTTAAACTATTAAAGGGTTAGTTCACCCAAAAATGAAAATTCTGTCATTAATTACTCACTTATGTTATGAAGCAACGAGAATACTTTTTGTGTGCCAAAAAAACGAAATAACGACTTTATTCAACAATATCTAGTGATGGGTGATTTTAAAACATTGCTTCATGAAGCTTCGAAGCTTTACAAATCTTTTGTTTCGAATCAGTGGTTTGGAGTGTGTATAAAACTGCCAAAGTCACGTGAACCATTGAAATTTCGAAACACTTATGACGTAACAAAGCCTCCTTTTGTGAAATCACGTGACTTTGGTGCTCCAAACCACTGATTTGAAACAAAAGATTCGTAAAGCTTCGAAGCAGTGTTTTGAAATCGCCCATCACTAGATATTGTTGAATAAAGTCGTTATTTAGTTTTTTGGCGCACAAAAAGTATTCTCGTCGCTTCATAACATTAAGGTTTAACCACAGTAGTCACATGATCTGTTTTAAATATGTCTTTAGAAACCCTCTGGGCATCTGAAAGTGTTAATTATCTTGCTGGTAATGGAGGCCTCACTGAGCATTCGGATTTCATCAAAAATATTTGAATTTGTGTTCTGAAGATGAACGAAGGTCTTACGGGTGTGAAATGACATGAGGGTGAGTAATTAATGACAGAATTTTCATTTTTGGGTGAACTAACCCTTTAATTTAGTATACACTGTTATTCTTTTGTTTATTACAATGAAGCTGTGGTAACACTTTAGTATGGGAACAATTCTCACTTTTAACTAGTTGCTTATTAGCTTGCATATTGGCTGTTTATTAGTACTTATAAAGCACATATTAATGCCTTATTCTGCATGACCAAATTCTACATCCCTAAATCCTACCCCATACTTACATCTTACTCACTATTAATAAGCAGTAAATTAAGAGTTTATAGAGATAAAAGTCGTAGTTAATAGTGAATGTGTTCCTCATACCAAAGTGTTACCGAAGCTGCTTTAAAACAATCTAATTTGTTCTGAAGAGTCGCTAACTAAAATGTGCCTTTTTTAACTAAATGTGCCTTGACATACTGAACTTTATTTTTTAAAAATCATATTTTGTAGCCAAATTCCAGGTATACAGTTGGAGAATCTGAGAATCACAGAAAAAAATACATTTTGAAATTCCTATGAAGAAAATAATTCCAGAACCATGCCAAAAGATCCCATCCTCAATTCTAAGTTTTTACAATTTTTCCCCCCTCATTTTATTGTTATGCTAACCCTAAGTATGAACATTAGTTATGCCTTTGCACTTAAATGCCATTTAAATTGCATATTCAATACTTTACTTACTCAGAAACTCTAGTGTCTCGGTGTCTGTGACATTTAAGTGCAAGTGAATCAGGCTCCTGGTGCCATGTTGTATTATTCAAAACAAGATGGAAAACACAAACCCGTCAGCAGTGACACTGATGACAGAAGCAGTCGAGATAGGACCCTGAGCGCTCTCATACATGTTTATGCAAATCATACACGCCCACACTCAAACACACTTCTCCAGAGATGACAACAGGGATTGGATGATTGAAGATAAAAGTCTGACCTCTCTGATCAGCCTCCGTCAGTCTAAGATGTGCCTACTGCTTTTTACATGAAAGCCACGTGCTATGATACAGCGACAGTTAAATCAAGCAAGGCCTTGTCAATATTACAAGTGACACCACAAATTCTGTGACCTTCTCAAAAATCAAATCCAATTAATTCCTCTCACATCATTGACCCATGTCATGATTATTTTAATCACATATTCTGTGACTCAGTACAGAACATTAGAGGCTATTACAAACACAATACAGTTGAACTTTTGTAGTAGTTGAATAATGAGTCAGACTTGTACACTATAAAGAAAGACAATGTCCCAAACTGCTTATTAAAGTCCCCCTGTAGTCAATCATTTTTTCCCTTAAAACTCATCTTTGATCACAAAAATGACATATTTGTTAAAAAAATTAAAGTGAAAAAAATTTCTTCATGCCTTAAAATAGCTTGAATGTAACTCTATACCCTTGCCTCATTTTATATACACAATATATACTGTTGCTGTAGTGACGAGCAATTTGGGTAACGCTTTAGATTACAGCCCGGAAAGTACTGCGTAATTACAATGAATTTACAGCGTAACTTTCGATAGTTATATTGTACCTATACAGTAAGTACGTGTAAGTATAGGGGAATAATATGTAATATGTACAGGAATAAAGGGGTAACAACCAGGAAAATATCAAATTATTTATACTGTAAGTATTTTAGAACTAAGTGGTACTTACAGTGTTATTATAGACAACAATCTTACATTTGGGAGCAATTTAGCCAGAAAATGCACTGATAAAGTTAAGGAAAGTGGAAAGAACTATTGCAATATTTATTAATAAATGGGGAAATATGCTTTTGTTTCATGTAGTTACAGAGTAAATATGACATTACGGGCCGTAAATTAAAGTGGAGCTTGTTACCCTCTTATTTCATGTAGTTACAGGGTAAATATGACATTACGGGCCGTAAATTAAAGTGGAGCTTGTTAGACTCTTATTATATGTAGTCCGTCACAAACACCCACGATTTCGAACCGCGGGTTTTAGACTGTCTTTGGTTTACTGCAGTTTCAAACATAAAATACTCAGCAATGGTGCTGACTTATGAATTTGCACATGGTTTGTCTTAAAGCATATTATAAACACTACATAGACATATAAACAACATTAAAAACGTGATTTTCACCACAGGGGGTCTTTAAAGGTGCCTCAGTGACTACTTCACTCAAAGAAGCTGACAATCACAGCTGTCAATCATGATGTCACTCCCCCGTTTTTATAGCATCAAATAACTAACTAAAACCAAACTTATTTAAAAAGAACACTTGATTAAAAATTACATAAAATGACAGCAACCATCTTTGGAAAAAGTGTAATTTAATTGTTTAGTTTGTCTCAAGTCCCATTACATTAGTCAGAGAGGACGGGGTTTATGACCTATACTGGGACCAACCATCTGGGGGCGATCTAGACGCTTTGGCTTCACTTTTTTCAGGACTTGATATCGGTAAATAGAGAAAAGTTGCTCCGACTCATTTGACATGTGTATGGTGTAGCTGGGAGTGAGTCTTCACAACTAGTGAGAAAGTTTGACATGGAGCAGCTAAATCTACAACTTCTTTGGAATCACCTGTTTTTAAACAAACGCCGAACAGAAGAGAGTCTGCTGACAAAAAGTGAACGCGACAGAGCTCGTAATAAAACCAGAATAAACATTCATAATTACTCAACAGGTGAGTAAGGTATTTTATTCAACAGATAAATTGACATATGTAGTTCTCTAACTATATTGTATTTCATTGTAAATTATTATCTATTATGAAGGGTCATTTCATTATGGTTGTTGTAGCGCTGTGCTAGAATTTATTTTCAAGGAAGTACCGTTTCTGTTACCATGTCTAACGTCTTCAGCTGTCAGCTTGAGATCCTTTTCATCTAATCTGATTATACAAGCCTAGTAGTGAATGTCTTATGAGCAGTAAGGACAATTTCTCTGTTTTTTAGTTATGAAAAATAACCATTTTCATCCGCACAGTCGCGCAGAGCCGAAGCAGAACTAAAACAACGTTTTTCCGCGAATCAATATAAAATCAGTATAAAACTTTGACATGTAGTTCTTCACTACAGTACGGAGCCCTGGACATGACATGCAGGAAAAAAAATAGTAGGCTAAATCGTGCGCACGATTTAAATTTTTTTCTTGCATGTCATGTGTGGGGCTCCGTTCTACTCTGGTAAGTGGACTTGTTTGATAACAGACATGATTCAGTCTGTTAGAATTGTTGAGTCCATTGTAACAGATCCATTGGCACACATCTTTCTCAGTTCAGTCATCTGCAACTGTCTGTCTGATATTTATTCATTCTGCATGCATTGTTGTTGTCTGTTAGTTTGATGTTCTTGTCTGTAATATTTTCTAAGCTAATTTTGTCGGCCTTTCCTTATGTGAGCATTTGAGCCTTTGTTGAGACTTTGCAGCAGTTGGTCATTAAACCATTTCTGATGTCTGTTGAAGTGGTCATTGACCGTAAACATGAGTGTGCATAATAAGCATGTTGGCTAGCTCTGTCAAAACTTGTCAAGTCACACCATCTGTTATGATGTAGTCTTGTCTCAGCCATGAGTTTACTAGCTTGTGTATCAAACAGCTGCTAATTATATGTGGGTGTATTGCAATACTTTCAAATTTTCAATTCAGTCAGATTCTCCAGGCTGATTTTAGTCTTGCATAGCAAGACCTTCAGACTGACGGCAGAAGGTCTGGACTCTATTGCAGCTTTCATTGGCCAAGGACCGCCCAAGAGGACGTTTGACTGACATGTAACACAACCAATCACAGTTCGTTTTGTTCTGCATCATGTTTAGACCTTCAGACTGACGGCAGAAGGTCTGGACTCTATCGCAGCTTTCATTGGCCAAGGACCGCCCAAGAGGACGTTTGACTGACATGTAACACAACCAATCACAGTTCGTTTTGTTCTGCATCATGTTTAGAGGCATGGAAATGTAAAGTTGGTGTCCCTACAATAACAGACCGGTGTACATCTAATCAATTATTCATTCAAGAACATTGTGCAAGTTAACTGAAACAATGGAGCCGCGAACTTCACATACTTTTGTAATTCCAGCGTTTAGTTGATCCTGGTAAGCACTCATTGTCACTGTTGTAAACACGATGGCGTTCTTCTTCCACAAGGGGGTTTGGCGTCACAGCATTTGTTTCCAGGCAGACCGTTAAAGAATACGTCACACAAGTCTCCCGGACATCCTGTAGAATTCAACCAACCAGATGACGACTTTGAAAATCCTGAAGTGTTTCCAGTTAAGTGTGCCAAATGCATCAGATGTTCAGCCAGCGGTCCATGGGCGTGATGTCTGAGGCTGAGACTAGGCTGATTGAAAGCCATAACTTTTGAGCTCATGGGTCTATTTGAATAATTGGTAACACTTTACAATAAGGTTCATTAGTTAAACATTAGTTATATTAACTAACATGAACTAACCATAAGCAATACATTTGTTACTGTATTTACTAATCTTTGTTAATGTTAGTTAAAGGAGCTGTATGTAAGAAATCTATTTCAATTAATCATAAAATGGCCCTGATGTGTCACTAGACATTAAGAAATCATGTTCATTTCAAATACTTATATCACTGACAAAAGTAGTCCGGCCAGGATATTGTCATTTAAAAAGTGGACTTGCAGCCCTCAACTGATGTTGATGTTGTCATTTTGTGTTTTGGCCTGACGCGCCTCCCTCCACCTATCTACCAATCACGAAGTCAGTAGTGTTTCGGGATCCGTGTTGCCAGCTTTGCTGTAACCTGCCCTAAGTCCAGTCGGATAAAAATGTCTAATGTTACTAAATCAAAAAGACCTCGTTATAATTCAGAAATTCGTCGTGACAAAGTCCGAAATAAAACCAGAATTTGTATTGGAGATGCTTTTGAAAGATGGAGACGGCTGAAAACGGAGAAGAGTTTGAACACAGACGCCAACGTTGCTAATTTTCTCCTGGACAGGTAAGATTCATCTATGCTTGGCTAACTTGTACTTGATGTCAATGGACATTTCATATATTCATGACAGTCGAACAAAGTTATGCATGTTTGTGCAAAGTAACATAACGTTAGCTCACATGGACGTATGCTCTGTCATTATGCTGAGACGCTGAGGAAAACAACATTAGCACGCCCATTATGGCAATTTGAAACGTAATTGAGACAGTAGCCTAATGTTACCTCAGTAAAAATGATTCGTCATTTGTTCTTCACGTATATCGTGGACTAAGTTACACATGCTGCAAGTTGACCTGTATGACCATTGCTAATGTAATTTAGTTACTCTAACAATATTTTCTGATGGAACTGAAAACAACCCTGTGATAGCCATTGGTGATATTGAATTTGTCCCGCGTTATAATTGCTGTGGCAAATGTTTTGGTTATTTGTTAGCCTACTTATGACAAAAACTTTAGTACTTGTAAATCGATTTTTTTTTTTCGTATTGAAAAATAAGGAATTTTTATTTTGTTGTTTATTTTTGTTTTGTTTTACTATTATCCTTTTTTTTCTCAGATTTTTTTTTATTGCATAAACAGAATTAACACAAAAAAAACTTACTGTGTACGTCTGTTCGTCACTTGCCATTGGAAGCTCATTGAAGCAGCCTACGTTTCTGCTGAATCCTGCAGCTCATCTGGCAACCTCGAGTCAGGGGGTAGGGGGAGGGGATACACCGCTCTACAGTATTTTTATAGTGATTGCAGTACCAGTTTAGGCCACAATCCTACATACAGCTCCTTTAATGAAAATACAGTTGTTCATTGTTTGTTCATGTTAGTTCACAGTGCATTAACTAATGTTAACAAGATTTTAGTAATGTATTAGTAAATGTTGAAATTAAGATTAATAAATGCTGTATAAGTGCAGTTCATTATTAGTTCATGTTAACTAATGTAGTTAACTAATGTTAACTAATGAACCTTATTGTAAAGTTACCGAATAATTCATTTAAAAAAAAATAAAAGAACAGCTAATAAAAGTTTGTGGTGATGCATGGCATAAAACTGGATTTTATACAGTTATATAATATATTCACCTTTTTTCAGTTAGATACTTTTGAACTTTTGTATATTTATAGTATGTTTCCGTATTCTCGCATCACATCCGGTTCAGGTTTTTTGTATGTGATTCGTTAAATATAAAGCTGTTTTACTCAAGATGCCTTCAAAGGAACGAGCAAAAATGAGCATGACCAATATCTGTCGCATATGCAGATTGATATCAAAAATTTTTTTTCTTTTTTCCTTCTCACTAACATTTAGATATTTTGCATAATACGACAACAATAAAAATAACTAGCTAGGTTAGCTTACTTAAAAGTCTATAGATATCGGCATCAGTTTATACTGCTGTTAACCCTTTTTCCGACAAGCGGATGGGATGAGACCTGTTTTCCTGTTTGTTCATGTGACGTTCAGCATAAAGCCTATAGTGGTGGGAAGTGACAGTGAATTTTACCAATAAAATGCCAAAAAATAAAAAAATCATGCTACACATACAGTAATCAGTTTTTTCACCAGTACATTTATTCGGCTATTTACTATTAGTGAAATAAATCACAGAAATGCATCTTTCATATTTTTTCCCCACTGCTAAATTGGACTGCAAAATGTGTATAGTTAATTGTAGTAATTTTTTAAAAATAAAATTTATTTTTCTTTTTAAAAGAAAAATAAACTTTTCTTTCATTATTTTATATGATATTGTATCTTCTTGTAGTTGTACACTAAATTTCGAATGGAATAAAACTGAAATTTGAAACAAAGTTCACCTCAAACTGGAAGAATATTGTATCACTTCTGTGACTGACAGAAAAAGAAGCTTTGCTAAATAGTTTTTGGTGCTATAGGATGCTGGAAAAGAACATTAGAGAGAGAAAGACTCGGATGAGGTCTGGGAAAGAGTCGATGGCACCATATCTGTGAACTGCTCTCAGTGGGACCAGGCTCTCCGTCTTCATTGAAGTCTGTACCAAGTGTAAATCCCTCTTTAAAAAAAAAAAAAACACCCTGGCAAGATGCCTTTCTTTCTCCCTGTCGCTCTGCTTTTGCCTCACTTTCTGGAGCATAAGCAACTAATCTCTATCTGTTTTGCAGTGATATGACAACCGAGCTATTGTCATTGTAAAGCCATCTGATTGGCCGAGCAGCTGTGTCTCATTCAGTATGTCTCCATGTCCTGTGTCTCTTAATTGCTTTAGGGGTTTCCACCACTCTAAAGATTTCCCTCAGTTCGACTCTAATCTGCTTTCTATTCCACTTTCTGTTTCCTCAACATCTCTCCTTTTCTTATCCTCTCATCTCCGTCTCACTCTCTCCAGCTTTTCTCACTTCATGAGGTTCACCAAGTATCAGTGCAGTATTTCACATTGACTTCTATTAAATTATATTTTTTTCCTTAATCCTAAACCAACACCTCATATAAACCTTTCTACATTTTTACATTTGCATTAAAAATATATAGTCTGTCATCATTTACTTGCCTTATGTCATTCCAAACCTGTATGACTTTCTTTTTCTTCAAAATACAAAAGAAGATATGGAAAACTTTATAATGGGGTCCCATTGTTAGTTAATGCATTAACTAACAATGAAACATACATTTGGTACAGTATTTTTTCATCTTTGTTGGCATTAGTTAATAAAAAAATGCAT
The DNA here is from genome assembly GCA_003731715.1 of Anabarilius grahami. Taxonomy (NCBI): domain Eukaryota; kingdom Metazoa; phylum Chordata; class Actinopteri; order Cypriniformes; family Xenocyprididae; genus Anabarilius; species Anabarilius grahami. The sequence continues at coordinate 3,280,476 of RJVU01042551.1, forward strand.
CTGTAAGTTCATGTTAGCTCAGGTCCATTAAATAATGTTATCTTTTGATTTTAATAATGTATCAGTAAATGTTGCAATTAACATTAACTACGATTAATGAATCATGTAGAAGTATTGCTCAGTGTTTAGTTCATGTTAAAAAATGTAGGCTAGTTAACTAATGTTTACAAATGAAACCTTATTGTAAGGTGTTATTGAAGATATTTTGATAGAGCTGTCTTTGTCCAAACAATGAAATTCAATGGGGACCAAATTCACTGAGGCATTTTTCAAAATATCTTCTTTTTTGTTTTACAAAAGAAAGTCAAACAGGTTTGGAACGACATGAGGGTGAGTATAACAGAGTTTTTATTTTTGTTTGAAATATCCCTTTAAGACATTGTCTGTTTCTCCCCGGTGATTTCAGGTTTTACTATCCATTCGAGGACATTTGGTCTCCACAATGTCGGCAAAACCTGAGCCACACATGCACACACAGCTGAGCTGGCTGCTTTTTTAGGCAATAACAAGACATGATTTGCTCCTCAGTGGACTGGAAGAGGCAATTACATTATCGGACCTTAGATGGATTTTAGAAATCGCCTGAATAACACTTCTGCTAAGCCTTTAATCCAAATCATGATAATGGGATGGTCGACTCCCTCAGCATGTACTTTTATGAGACTTGACCTTCCTTTTACACTGCTGGACTGCAAGAAACTTCTGGTCAGCCATGACTGGAAATGCATACATATCCGCACATAGTAGATATACACAAATTAGCTTGTTCAGTTGACAGAGTTGAACTATAGGTTATCCTCGGATCACCATGTTCTCCATTATCCATGTCTCCTGGCTCCCTCCCCAACATTTCTGTCTCTCTCCATGTAGTCTATTTATTTCTACACTCCTCATCATGATCCTTTCATCTCCTGGTTATAAAATGTTTCTATAACAGCAGGCCTTTTTAATCATACAAAAAAATAGCGTCTGCCTGTTAATCCTCTGACCAAATTAAGCATTTATGTAACACTCTTGAATACTTCAATTAAAAATAAAGAAATAAATCAAAATTTTTAAACGGCTCTTACTGAGGCTGGAAACTTGGCAATGGGATGAAAAACGCTCAAAGTGAACAAGTGAGAGAAAAACAATCCCTCTCTCTCATCCCTAATTCACATTGCAGAGTCTCGCAGAAGGACAACTTTCATAAGCGCTTTGATCTACTGGGAAAAACTAGTCAAAACTAATTCACAGACCAACTGTGATTCTCTCCATAATAGTGGCACAAATCATGTACACAAACAGATGAGGGAGAAAAACCCATCTGAACCTCACTCTGCGCTGATCGGGTGTGCGTGCACACACACACACACACACACATAATGGAGAGAATCACAGTTGGTCTGCGAATTAGTGTGTGTGTGTGTATTTATATATATACACTGTCATTCTAAAATTTGGGGTTGGTAAAATTTTTCAATGTTTTTGAGTTTAATAAAAAAAAAATGTGACATTAAAGCAGGCTCTATCACCCATAGTTCAAGCCAGGGTTGCCAGGTCTGTGGTTTATCCATAGTGGTGCTCTACTGAAAACGGCCAGCTAGGTGCACTTGAGAGTGCTTTGGAGGCACAGCGTTTTTCCAGCTGAGATGCTTTGGTTGCTAGGATTACAATCCGCGTTTTTGGCGGGGTTCCCCCGGTAAAATTCGCATTCCAGGGGCTAAATATGTTATGCTTATGTTATTTGGGGTTGCTTCAACCAAACCACGGACTTGGCAACACTGTGAGGGAGACACATACCCTCTTTTGTCCACTTTCAACCAATTCTGTCCTGATTTCTTCGAGAGGAGGGTTTATGGGTGGGTAAATGTATGTTTGTTTGTTTTTAATTTTGATCTAATGGACGAAATAAACTTGCGCATTTTACACTGAACAAAATTATAAATGCAACACTTATGTTTTTGCCCCCATTTTTCATACGTACACAAAAGGCCTATTTCTCTCAAATATTGTTCACAAATCTGTCTAAATCTGTGTTAGTGAGCACTTCTCCTTTGCCGAGATAATCCATCCACCTCACAGGTGTGGCATATCAAGATGCTGATTAGACAGCATTATTATTGTACTGGTGTGCCTTAGGCTGGCCACAATAAAAGGCCACTCTAAAATGTGCATTTTTGTCACACAGCACAATGCCAAAGATGTCGCAAGTTTTGATGGAGCCTGCAATTGGCATGCTGACTGCAGGAATGTCCACCAGAGCTGTTGCCCGTGAATTGAATGTTAATTTCTCTCCCATGAGCCATCTCTAAAGACGTTTCAGAGAATTTGGCAGTACATCCAACCGGCCTCACAACCGCAGACCACTTGTAACCACACCAGCCCAGGACCTCCACATCCAGCATCTTCACCTCCAAGATCGTCTGAAACCAGCCACCGGGACAGCTGCTGCAACAATCGGTTTGCATAACCAAAGAATTTCTGCACAAACTGTCAGAAACCGTCTCAGGGAAGTTCATCTGCATGCTCGTCATCCTCATCGGGGTCTCAACCTGACTAGAGTTTGTCGCCGTAACCGACATGAGTGGGCAAATGCTCACATTCGATGGCATCTGGCACTTTGGAGAAGTGTTCTCTTCACGGATGAATCCTGGTTTTCACTGTACAGGGCAGATGGCAGACAGCGTGTATGGCGTCGTGTGGGTGAGCGGTTTGCTGATGTCAACGTTGTGGATCGAGTGGCCCATGGTGGCGTTGTGGTTATGGTATGGGCAGGCGTGTGTTATGGACAACGAACACAGGTGCATTTTATTGATGGCATTTTGAATGCACAGAGATACCATGACGAGATCCTGAGGCCCATTGTTGTGCCATTCATCCAAGACCATCACCTCTTGTTGCAGCATGATAATGCACGGCCCCATGTTGCAAGGATCTGTACACAATTCCTGGAAGCTGAAATCATCCCAGTTCTTGCATGGCCAGCATACTCACCGGACATGTCACCCATTGAGCATGTTTGGGATGCTCTGGATCGGCGTATACGACAGCGTGTTCCAGTTCCTGCCAATGTCCAGAAACTTCGCACAGCCATTGAACATTCCACAGGCCAAAATCAACAACTTGATGTGTTGCACTGCGTGAGGCAAATGGTGGTAACACCAGATACTGACTGATTTTCGGACCCCCCCGGACTCCCCCAATACAGTAAAACTGCACATTTCAGAGTGGCCTTTTATTGTGGCCAGCCTAAGGCACACCTGTACAATGATCATGCTGTCTAATCAGCATCTTGATACGCCACACCTGTGAGGTGGATGGATTATCTCGGCAAAGGAGAAATGCTCACTAACACAGATTTAGACAGATTTGTGAACAATATTTGAGAGAAATAGGCCTTTTGTGTACATAGAAAAAGTCTTAGATCTTTGAGTTCAGCTCATGAAAAATGGGGGCAAAAACAAGAGTGTTGCATTTATAATTTTGTTCAGTGTACATATGAACGCAAGCGGAGACGATGGAAAAACATACGGAGAGCATCAGCTTTTGTTTCTGCTCTTATAGCCGCAAGACCAAACCGAACCGAGTGCATGTTAGAAATCAGGAATGGTGAGAGAATATTGTGCTAGGTACATTTTTCATCTACAAACCAAACTTAGGTCTTCAGCCGACAAAGGTCCCATAATGTTTACGTGTTAGGTCAGTAGGTGGAGAGTAGGCGGTCTTTTGTGGCTGTTCGAACACATTCGACCATATGAGCGTCTACACTACAAAATGCATTTTCAGCTACCTCTGGAAGTGGTCGAAAGTGGACAAGCTCAAAATGTTTTAGACCCCATTTACACCTGTATTTAGTGTCGTCCACTTGTGATCTGATTAATCAAAGTGCATCTTAATACCAGGTAAAGAGGGCCTTACTGTGTGAAGTTTTTGTGGTAAAGTAAATTATGGAAAATGTCCTAATTTTTTTCTTTATTTTCTATAACTAAACGTTTCTATCACTATCTTCTGTCTCGTCTCCTCTCTTTGATCACTGATATCTTCTCCTCTCTGTCTGTCTCAACTGAGCTCTGTTTAGCCCTCACACTTAAATCAGTGTTCTTTTGATTGACAGCTCAACAGATGGGCCCTGTATTATCCCATTAAGTAGATACTGAAACAGCTGGAGTCATCTCTTTAAAGCACAAAAACACACACGCATCTGGACACTGGGAGCGGACGGCGCTCTATGATCCACTTATGATCCCCCTGCAGTTTGTCATCAGGCTGCAAAGGCGGATGTGTCTCTTCTTTCCACCCCACGGGTGAGTGCCGGATTGAGCGATGTACTGCTCACAGAGCTGTAATATATTGCACAATGACTCTCATCAGTTCATTTACTGGGTGAGCAGTGATTGAGATGTTATATTATGTACCCGTCCTGCTATCTGCCAGCTAATAACTAGCTGCAGGCTAGACAGACTGGACACAAAAAAATAAAATTGCACACTTGCTTATGGTCACATTCAATGATAATTTCTCTTATTACAGTTTTTTTTTTGTGTCAACTGAGTCCAATTCAAGACATGCAAATTTGATTACATGTGGAGCATGTGCATTGACAGATTCCCATAGGTCTTGAAGTTTAGCACAGCTTCATGACTGTTAACACAGTAACACACAGGTTTATATCAACATTTAGCATGGTTGTTCTTACTGGTTTTGGGTTTTAAAGGGTTAGCTCATCCCAAAATGAAAATTACTCACCTTCATGTCGTTCCACACCCGCAAGACTTTCGTTCATCTTCGGAAGACAAATGAAGATGTTTTTGATAACAGAATGCTCTCAGATTCCTTTTCATTGACTGCCTTTGTAACTACCACTTTGACGCTTCAAAAACTTCATAAAGAGATTGGAAAACTAATCCATATGAATCGAACGGTTTAGTCCAAATTTTCTGAAGAGAATCGATCGCTTGTTAAGATGAAAAGATTTAATTTAGGCTTTTACTCTCATGTAAACATTGATCAGCGAACATAAGCAGAAGCTCAACCTAACTTGAATAACGCACAAGAACAAACCTCTTCCAGAAGCTCAAATGTGCTGCATAACCAATGAGGTTCATTCTCGTGTGTTACGCAGCAGAGATCTTTATCTAGTGGCATTGTTACGCAGCCCGTTTGAGCTTCCGGAAGAGGTTTGCTAGAGGTTAAATCATTTCATCATAACAAGCAATCGATTCTGTTCAGAAAATTTTGACTAAACTGCTCAATTCATATGGATTAGTTTTCCGATCTCTTTATGAAGTTTTTGAAGTGTCAAAGTGGTAGTTACTAAGGCAGTCTATGGAAGGAAATCTGGCAGCATTCTGTCATCAAAAAGAACTTAATTTGTTTTCCAAAGATGAACGAAAACCTTACGGTTGTGGAACGACATGAGAGTGAGTAATTAATGCAGAATTTTCATTTTGGGGTGAACTAACCCTTTAATTCTACCACTTAGGAGCCAGGATGGAGAAATTGCTCAACCTGGACAAAAGCGTAATGGACTGATGGTTGCTCATTTGAGTCTTGTAAAGAACACACCATGAACTATTGCCACTGAGCCCTTGAGCAAAGCACTTAACCCCGGAATGTTCCACATGAATTGTTCCTGCAATAAGTGTACTGTAAGAGGCTTTGGATATAAGCATCTGCTAAATCAGGGGCTTTTCAAACTTTTTAATGTCAAGGACCCCTTTCATAAAATTGAAAACCATTCTTTATATACTGTACATTTATTTTTTATTCATTTATTTAGATTTATTTAAATTTTATTTTTTAGAATAAAATCTACAGTAGTGTCCAAAAGTGATGTCTGGAGGGGATATATTGTTTTAATGACCCTACAAGTTCAATTAAACCATAAAAATTTGGTATTTGTCAGACAACATTATTTGTCAGAAAAGGCAAACTACAGCTACAGGTTTTGTTTTACTATGAAAAAAAAAAATGCATATAAAATTCTGGAAAATGTGCAAAATTATTTTGTTAAAATTTATTTAAAGGGATAGTTCACCCAAAAATGAAAATTTTGTGAGTTAGTGAGGTTAGTGAGGTCTGAACGCGCTCTGACAACGGAAGTGATGTCTCGCACTCATTGAAGCAAAGCGCGAGACATCACTTCCGTCAGCAGAACGTGTTTTCTGACCTCACTAACCGGATGCGCAGGGCAGTTGGACATAGTGGTGTTTTAGAGGTAAACAATTATATAAATACTGTTCGGTTTCTCGCACAAACCGATCGTTTCGTTACTTAGGACACCCTGGACACAGCCGCAGGGTTTAATTTGGATTTGTCTGTGCATGTTTTTTTTTACTCTTATAGACGAAGTTCCCATTGACATGCATTATACGACTGACAGACCACAACGGTTGGAGTTAAAATCATCATTTGTGTTCTACTGAAGAAACAAAGTCACTTACATCTTGGATACCCTGGGGGTTAGCAGATAAACATCAAATTTTCCCTTTAACAGCACACCCCCCACCCCTCAATTTTTTCCTCTCTTGATTTTTCTAGTACCACCTTCTTGCTTGAAAACCCTTGTACTAAATTGTGCTACTTAACTACTCTTAGAAGAAGATATTACTTCTAGAAGTGGATGCTTGTAGTGGCCTGGCTCGTGTGTATGGCTTGATGAAAGAATGAGGATAAGGCCATTTGTAGGTGTTAAGCTGATTTCCAGCAGGGAAGAGACATGAGCAGAACTGTGAGTAGCAGGCAGAGAGCTGATAGCATAGGGATGCAAGCACATGGCAGCAAGCATCCACTACATGCATGACATACATCCTGTAAAGACACGCTGGAGCGCGCACATGCACACACAAACACAATTCTGCACACACATGCATTAACATTCATACCTCATCAACACAAACCGTACGCACACCACCTCCAGCGTGCCTGTAGCACTTTGAGACCGTGTGTTCCTGTGGAATGCTGAGGCTGCTTCTCTCTTCTTTTCCTTTGTATGTGCTGGGTACCTCAATGAGGAACTTAGCTGAATTGAGGACTAGCTCATCCTTGTGAATCTTTAATGCCGTTTTCTTCTTTGTTCAGCGGATTCTGTGTTTTGTAATGTGAAACAATGAGAGAGAAATAGAAGCCTCTGCACTGGCTGAGATAACTTCACAAAATAAAAGTCACTACAAGACTTGTTCACTCAAGTGCAATTCAGTTCTGTAAAACCGAGAAGGGTGTCTTTAGAAACCTGATACTAGTACTGTTGTGTACAAACCCGATTCCAAAAAAGTTGGGACACTGTACAAATTGTGAATAAAAACAGAAGGCAATGATGTGGAAGTTTAAAATTTCAATATTTTATTCAGAATACAACATAGATGACATATCAAATGTTTAAACTGAGAAAATGTATTATTTTAAGGGAAAAATAAGTTGATTTTAAATTTCATGGCATCAACACACCTCAAAAAAGTTGGGATAAGGCCATGTTTACCACTGTGTGGCATCCCCTCTTCTTTTTATAACAGTCTGCAAACGTCTGGGGACTGAGGAGACAAGTTGCTCAAGTTTAGGAATAGGAATGTTGTCCCATTCTTGTCTAATACAGACTTCTAGTTGCTCAACTGTCTTAGGTCTTCTTTGTCGCATCTTCCTCTTTATGATGCGCCAAATGTTTTCTATGGGTGAAAGATCTGGACTGCAGGCTGGCCATTTCAGTACCCGGATCCATCTTCTACGCAGCCATGATGTTGTAATTGATGCAGTATGTGGTCTGGCATTGTCATGTTGGAAGATGCAAGGTCTTCCCTGAAAGAGACGACGTCTGGATAGGAGCATATGTTGTTCTAGAACTTGGATATACCTTTCAGCATTGATGGTGCCTTTCCAGATGTGTAAGCTGCCCATGCCACACGCACTCATGCAACCCCATACCATCAGAGATGCAGGCTTCTGAACTGAGCGCTGATAACAACTTAGGGTGTCCTTGTCCTCTTTAGTCCAGATGATATGGCGTCCCAGTTTTCCAAAAAGAACTTCAGATTTTGATTCGTCTGACCACAGAACAGTTTTCCACTTTTGCCACAGTCCATTTTAAATGAGCCTTGGCCCAGAGAAAATGCCTGCGCTTCTGGATCATGTTTAGATATGGCTTCTTTTTTGACCTATAGAGTTTTAGCCAGCAACAGCGAATGGCACGGTGGATTGTGTTCACCGACAATGTTTTCTGGAAGTATTCCTGAGCCCGTGTTGTGATTTCCATTACAGTAGCATTCCTGTTTGTGATGCAGTGCCGTCTAAGGGCCCGAAGATCACGGGCATCCAGTATGGTTTTCCGGCCTTGACCCTTACGCACAGAGATTGTTCCAGATTCTCTGAATCTTTGGATGATATTATGCACTGTAGATGTTGATAACTTCAAACTCTTGCAATTTTTCTCTGAGAAACTCCTTTCTGATATTGCTCCACTATTTTTCGCCGCAGCATTGGGGGAATTGGTGATCCTCTGCCCATCTTGACTTCTGAGAGACACTGCCACTCAGAGAGGCTCTTTTTATACCAATCATGTTCCCAATTGACCTAATAAGTTGCAAATTGGTCCTCCAGCTGTTCCTTATATGTACATTTAACTTTTCCGGCCTCTTATTGCTACCTGTCCCAACTTTTTTGGAATGTGTAGCTCTCATGAAATCCAAAATGAGCCAATATTTGGCATGACATTTCAAAATGTCTCACTTTCAACATTTGATATGTTATCTATATTCTATTGTGAATAAAATATAAGTTTATGAGATTTGTAAATTATTGCATTCCTCATTACGTTCCTTGTCCCGACTTTTTTGGAATCGGGTTTGTATATACTTAAGCCCTCATATAAACCTTTATTAAAATTATGGTTCCGTGGAAACATGCAAAATCACATGCTGACTGAGTAGGTACTACATTTGCATTCAAACTTATTTTGCAACCGTTAAAAAAGTATGGCTGTGTCCGAATCACATAATCTCTTGAGTAGGTACTTATTTTGAATAACAAGTACTTTGCATGCACTAGAAAAGTACATTTACATTTACATTTATGCATTTGGCAGACGCTTTTATCCAAAGCGACTTACATTGCATTATACTATACATTTGTATCGGAGTATGTGCAATCCCTGGGATCGAACCCATGACCTTGGCATTGCTAGTGCCATGCTCTAACCACTGAGCTACAGGAGAAAAGTATGTTCTATATAGTATGAATGTGTTTAGTATGAATGTAATCTAGACATACTGCATTCATCATGTTGTCATAATTACATGACCTACCAGTGTCAGTTGCGTCGTTTCACTGCCATTCATAAATCCTCTCCTGTGGCCTCATGGGATAGTAAAGTGTCCACCGTATGCACACTTCAGAATCTAGCCGGAAGTAGTCGGTCATCCAGGTACTTTTTCCCTACTCTTTTATGAGTACTGTGAATTCGGACATACAACTTTTGTCACATACTGTTTATTGCTTACTAAGTATGCGATTTTGGTCGTAGCCTATGTTCTGTATAGGATGAATATGGGTAGTATGAATGAAATTCGGACATATGATCATGTTGTCATTTATCATATGTCCTACCAGTGTTAGTTGCGTCGCTTCGCTGCCACTCATAAATCCTCTCCTTTGGTCTCATTGGATAGTAAACTGTCCATTAAATATGTAAATATTTTGAGAGCGTAGAGAGACCGACTCAATTAGATTGAGTTTGTTGTGCTTCATGGGAGTGGGTGGAGCTAAAGAGCTCTTGGTGCATTTTGCTTGTTTCAACTCTCTGTTTATTTCTCAACTTTTCTGTACAGCATCATGGGTAATGTAGTTTTTCACCAGGAATTCTGCTGTTAAACATGATTATTTTACAAATATGCTGAATTAATGTGGGCTGACAGTTTCAGCATAAGCAAATACTATCGATTAACAATATCGTAGCTCAAGGTCTGTCTTTAAAGGCTTATAATAGAGATGAGAAGATTACCAGTTTCACGATAAACCACGATAAAATGTCCTTAATTATCATTAAAACCGTGTCTGATTATCGCGATTTTGAACATTTGCGGCAAATCCTGTCCAGGCAGCATCAGTCTGACGGAGACGCAGACTTTTATACGAGAAGACATGGTGTAAGGCAGTCACAGCGCTCTGGAGATTCATCCCCCAAAAATCCTCCCTGCCACGGCTGCAGCTTCTCAGCAATGTCCGATATTGTACATACTATATTGTGTTATTGTTAAGCCTCACTAAAAGCATAAAAAACATTGTAAAGCACCAGAACGTTTTCGTGCAAGACATCTGAAGCCATTCGATAGCTTAATGGAGAAAATTAATGTTTGTTTTGTTTATTCTAAGTGTGCGCAGCTCTGAAAGCAGGATGGATTCTGCTTGGCTGTCATTGTTTTTAACCGTTCATCAGCTAGAAAAAAAAAATTCTGATAGTGATTCCAAAGATATCGTTTCTTTGTGCCGTTATTGTTTTAGTTGTGGTGCTCTGCTATTCTTGTATATGTAGAACAATTTTCAGAACTATATCTTTATCGTTATAGTTATCGTCCTTGGTGTGAACGGGCCTTTAGTTAGCTACTCCCCAACACTGCTGTCTGTGTGCCTACTGTACAGTTTAGTGTCTTTTTGCCTGTAGTTCATTGCTTGTGTTTGAAAACTTATTGCATTTTATGGGTTTTTCTTTCTCAGAAGCTGCTGCTGAGCCATTGCTCCATCTGAGATATAACTCACCAGGGCTCCTTCCTCCCACAGAACAATCAGAGCAGTGTTCCCACTGAGTTATACCATTATCTACAATTTGCTGCATCTCCACCATATACCAGAAGGATTGTGACTAAAATGAGGTAACGCATTTCTTGTGTTGCGATTGGATTTGGTGAGCATGCATCTCTTAAACCTTCATTTAGAACTGCACATATGTAATTTGTGCAAAACTAACACTGTAAAGTGTTACAATGGAAGTTGACAGACAATGACATTTTCTTTTGGCCTCTTCAATATCTACACTACTATTTAAAAGTGTGAGCATTTTGCCATTCTACTAATAAGTAACTTAGTAGACTGTGCTTAATATCAGCTAACATTTTTATTTTGATGCTCCCCCAACAGACATTCTACTGACTAAGTAACTTTGCAACTACATGTCAACTTATTCTACTAACCTGAACCTAACAGTCTACTAATAGGGTACAACAGGGCTAAAGGTGTAACAGGGTAAAAGGCGCATTTGATTTTACTTTCCTCTAAACCACTAGATGGCACAAAAACTTGCAGCACATTCCTAAACATCCATCCATTCAAAATGCTTGTGGAAATTTGGCTGATCCTTGACATAATCGAGGGCAGCAGTGCAAAGTTGATTTTGTGTTAATTTGATCTAATATTTAATGTTTTTTTTTTATATATTATTTTTCAAATGTTTAAGTAGCAAATGAGAATTGCAAAAATTATTGAATATATGTATTGAGACAATGGTCTTGTTAATGATTTTCAGTTTAGTTCAAGGTAATTAAAGCAACAGTTTTTAAAGGTGCTGTCAGTAGTATTTGAACTACGCTGTTGGACATTGTTGATATTTGAAATCAATCAAAACAAACCCACCCCTCTCTTCATTGCTCCGCCTCCAAAACTCACAATCCAATCCACCCCGCTCCGAGTCAGTCTCAAACCCGGCCCGATCGCTGCTGGTATGCGAGGAGAATGCACTATCAATGACATTAAACACCTCATTCTCTAATGGTCATCAGTGTGTAGTAGTTTAACTGCACAACTCTCACTATCTGGCCACTGTTACACACGTAATGCGAGTGGATGTCTGTTTATCACAGCTGACGCGCAACAAAATGCTTCACGAAAAATAAAGCACAAGTGATTGTTTTGAACAAGTATTAACTTAGACATTATTCAAAACATATTATTCTTGCTGAAGTATTTGGGTAAATTTTTTGTGCATTTTTGCCCCATGTTGGTGAGCCATAAAATGTAACTCTGTGTGTGAGGTAAAAGGTCCACCTTGCCACATCATACATTTATAATATTTTTAAACAAAACTAACAACTTTTATGATTTATTTTCACACAAAATCTGTTGCTCCATCAATGTTCAATAAAAACATACATATATTTTTTGCTGCAATCATACACTATGGGAGGAGTGAAAAGCACATTTTTTCTTAAGGTGTGCCTTTAGCCCCGTTGTACCATACTGTAATGAAAGTTAATTAACATGTAGTTGCAAAGTTGCATAGTAGTATGTCTAAAGTGGACTATCGAAAGTAATTTATTCCTGTGTTGGTAAAGCTGAATATTCAGTATCATTACTCCAGTCTTTAGTGTCACATAATGCTTCAGAAATCATTCTAATATGCTGATTTGCTGCTCAAGAAATATTTCTTATTATTATCATTTGTTAAAGTCCCCCTGTAGTCAGTAATTTTATCCCTTAAAACTCATCTTTGATCACCAAAATTACAAAATTAATTTCCTGTGAAAAAAAATCTTAATGCCTTAAAATAGCTTGAATGTAACTCTACACCCTTGCCTCATTTAATATATATGGATCTATGAATATGATAATTAGCCCCTCCTCCACTCACTCGCACGAGCTCAGACGAGATCCACGTTTTGTTTGACTACGTTATCAAACAGCAAATAATGTGTTGCTAATGTTACACAAACCATGTTCACATTCATGAGTCAGACAGCTGCCTTCTAACAATCAGTATCCTTAGAAACCCTTTGAATAACTTGAATAAAGGCATATAGTTCATCATAACATCATAATATGCATCATACACCCACCAGATTGCTAAATCTAAACCTTCTTTTGAGACTCCTTTGCGCGGTCAGTCAATGATATGCTAAAGCCCGCCGACACGTTGACGTGATTGGTTACAAGGTAGTTTGTGACGTCAGAAACACCAGCGATTTCAAACCGCGGGTTTGAGACTGTCTTTGGTTTACTGCAGTTTTAAAGAGAAAATACTCAGCAATGTTGTTGACTTATGGATTTGCATATGGTTAGTCTTAAACCATGTTAAAAACACCAGATAGTCATATAAACAACATTAAAAACTTGATTTTCATCACAGGGGGACTTTAATATTTTTGTGGAAACTGAAACTTTTTTTTTTTTTTTTTTACGATTCTTTGATTAATAGAAAGATCAAAAGTACAGCATTCATTTAATATAATATCTTATAATATCTCAATATGATGTCTTTACTGTCACATTTTACAATGTAATGTGTCCCTGCTGAATAAAAGGATTCATTTCTTTCAAATAAATAAATAAATAAATAAATCTTACTGACCCCAAATTTTTGAACTGCATGTGTTTAGTGGGAGACCTCCTTTCTTCCTTTTCTCATCCTTTCTCTCACCTTTCCCTCAGTTTTCTCCACCTTCCTAATGTGTGTCATCCATTTAGTATAAACAGCAGACTTCAATGGCTCAGCACTTTTCTCCCTGCCTCTCATTCTACCTCGCTCTCTCTGTCTTTCCACACTCCCATAGATGTTTACGGATTAAGCATTATGCTAATTGCCTCCACCCAGCACTGTCTTCCTCTGATTTCCTTTTACTTATTCTTGCCCTGCTTCCGTTCTGTGCTTTTTTTCCCCNGTTAAAAACACCAGATAGACATATAAACAACATTAAAAACTTGATTTTCATCACAGGGGGACTTTAATATTTTTGTGGAAACTGAAACTTTTTTTTTTTTTTTTTTTACGATTCTTTGATAAATAGAAAGATCAAAAGTACAGCATTCATTTAATATAATATCTTATAATATCTCAATATGATGTCTTTACTGTCACATTTTACAATTTAATGTGTCCCTGCTGAATAAAAGGATTCATTTCTTTCAAATAAATAAATAAATAAATAAATCTTACTGACCCCAAATTTTTGAACTGCATGTGTTCAGTGGGAGACCTCCTTTCTTCCTTTTCTCATCCTTTCTCTCACCTTTCCCTCAGTTTTCTCCACCTTCCTAATGTGTGTCATCCATTTAGTATAAACAGCAGACTTCAATGGCTCAGCACTTTTCTCCCTGCCTCTCATTCTACCTCGCTCTCTCTGTCTTTCCACACTCCCATAGATGTTTACGGATTAAGCATTATGCTAATTGCCTCCACCCAGCACTGTCTTCCTCTGATTTCCTTTTACTTATTCTTGCCCTGCTTCCGTTCTGTGCTTTTTTTCCCCTTCAATCTTTCCTTCCAAGTCCCTCAGGAACAGATTACAGCTGACTCTCTTGCCATAGAGAGGAGCCTGGTGATGACTAGAATGGATTTGGAAAAGAAGGCAGTTAGAAAAAGTATTTGGACTTTCCTGAGCTAAATCTTAATACCATCTTCTTGAATCTACATTTGTCAGAATGAGTGGGTGTGTATTTGTGTGGCTTGTGACCTGTTCGGAGGTGTCCCTGCAGCTAAGGACACACTTACAAAGTCTTAATCAGAAGAGTCTCTCCCTAGGCGCAGTGATCACCCTCTCAAGGGAGTGTATGCTCAGTGAACACATTTGAGGAGGAACTAACCTGCATGCGGCCTTTAGCGTCTTCCACTGAGAATTCACAGAGAACTGAAGTATTCACTCCCTAATCTCTCTGACAGACACAGTCTGCCTCTAAAGTAGACATTAACATTTAAATCTGTTCCAGTCTTTACATGAAATACAGATGACTTTAAGTGTGTCTGAGCAAGAGAATGAGAGAGGGGAGACATGAGCAGCAAATTTGCTGAAAGCGCTACGCATGACACTTTAATTTTATTTTTAATTTATATTTTATTTTATTATTACAATGTGTACTGGGTGAAATGCGGATCTTCCAAATAATAGTATTCATAGATATTCCTAATTGTATTTTATTTACAATAAGGGTTTGAAATTAACTTTTTCACTCATCAGCCAGTTTGGCTACTAAATTTTTAAGTTACAAGCCAGTCAGAACTTCTACTAGCCAAAACAAAAACATCAGAAATAAACCATTTTTATCAAAGTCACAGCTTAATTTAAATATATTTATTATTAAATCTGATTCTGAATCATTGTATTGCTTTCAGCTTTTCGACAGTCAGTCACTGTTTGCAGAGCAGCTAGAGCAGCAGCAGCTATTTATTTCTATTATAATAAAAAGCTAGACATTTTTACACCATTTTTTGAATTTTCAGAAAAATCTATATATATATTTTTTTTTTAACTCCTAGACCATTGCTCCAATTTTCATGAAAATGGAACCAGATCATCTTCAGACCATGCTGGAAAAAAATGGAATTCAAGTTGACTCATCAAACCATTCTCGAATAACGTGTGAACAAATTCTATGAAGAACATGCCAAAATGGATGCAAGGCTATATCTCCTGCAATGCTTTAGCATATTTAAGGCCCCGATATACTTGAAACGAAATTGAAGAACGAACTGATGTGACATAAGTACATAAGTACTTTTATGTTATAGATTCTGTCAGTACGCCAATGTTGTATGTTTCAGTGTATATCCAAACGTACAAAACTGCGTGCATAAACATTACGTATGAATGCTATTTAGCTTGGTCTATGTTTTTTATTACCTGGAAATATTTCCTATTCAACACTATTTAATACTGAATAAAAATATATTTCTTTCAGCTCTGTGTGCCATCTTGAATGAAAATTATTTGCACTATAAAAGATATGCAAAGCTGCTTCACTGCATTTTCATGCCTATGATGTCTAAAATTGCCCTCTAGGTAGGAAGCTCAATATAGTGTTTGACACAGAACCTGTCTGTTCGGTTGTTTGGAACTTTTTGTAATTACTGAATTAGGGGCTTATGAATGTTTGTATGTTAGTGCTTTATAATGCTTTCTGTATTCTACTGTAGTCATGAAGTGAAGTCCATATAACAGCAGGGTTTTAGTGCTGTGTTTTAACAGACTGATTAAAATGGAAGAGGTCTGTCCTCTTTGCCAGTGCAGTCTCCATCCTTCACTGGACATGCACTATTAAAATGAAAGCATTCACATTTGCCAAAAAGGAAATACGTTCGTTTATGCCCTACCCTTGAGTAAGACCCAAAATTTCGTCAAAGACATCACAAAGACTGCAGCAGTAACTTTTTTAGTGTGCAGACACATACATACATAAAAACATATTTATTTTTCAGTAACAGAAACTTTCTATTGACTTGTTTATGTTTGGCAACAATTCTTTTAACCTTTAAAGATGGACTGTGTAGCTTTTCATTTCTTAAACAACCATGTAGGAAGACACATCATGGCCATATTCCAGGATGACAATGTCAAGATTCACCAGGGTAAAATTGTGAAAGAATGGTTCAGAGAGCATGAAGAATCATTTTCACACATGAATTGGCACCTCTGAGTCCAGACCTTAATTTCATTGAAAGTCTTTGGGATGTGCTGGAGGAGACTTTATAGAGTGCTCACCTCTTGCATTGTCAATACAAGATCTTGACCAAAAATTGATGCACCTCTTGATGGAATTAACATCACAACATTTATTTCCATTGAGAGGTGCATCAATTTTTGGTCAAGATCTTGTATTGACAATGCAAGAGGTGAGCACTCTGTAAAGTCTACTCAGAGCTGCCAGTTCGTGTGTGAAAATGATTCTT
Organism: Anabarilius grahami; assembly: GCA_003731715.1. Lineage (NCBI taxonomy): Eukaryota > Metazoa > Chordata > Actinopteri > Cypriniformes > Xenocyprididae > Anabarilius > Anabarilius grahami. The sequence goes on from RJVU01042551.1 coordinate 3,297,094, forward strand.
CATGCTCTCTGAACCATTCTTTCACAATTTTAGCCCTGGTGAGCTTGTCACTTTTAAAGGATATTATAGAAAGATAAAAGCTGTCAAATTTGAGACAATGCTGTTGATACAATGGAGAAAACTGACAAACATACATACACTTCAGGCTCTCAGGTTCTCAGTTGACTATAATCACCTCTTACAGACAACCTGGTTACATCATGTTAGTGATTTGGAAAAAAATTAAATCGCTACATGTAACTGTTCATGTCATGGTCATGTCTTAGTTTTCTGTGTATCTTTGTCCTTTCCCAGATGTTTTGCATGTCTTTGACTCTTCTCTGTCCAGCATCACTACAGGATGTCATAGTCATAACTCTGCTGATTAAAATGGCTTTGACTCAGTGCCTAGAAAGAAAATCCTCCACCGCATCAATAAGAGCTCTGGCGGTGGAGCAACACGCAAATAGAGGCGTCACAGCCCATGACTAATTCAAACTTGCTGTGGGTTATAAAACCTTATTATAACATTGATTTGAATTAGGCTGCTGGTGAAGGAATCAGAGCCCCATTCAACCTGTGTGCATACTGCTGGTGCTCAGATAGCTAAATGTTTCCCCACTGAACTGAGGCACCGAAGGAGAAAAGCAGGAGTGAGGTATTAAAATCAGTATTCACAACTTGTTTTAAAGGGTGTTTTTAGAGCATTCCTGTCCTTTAAAAAGCGGTAAAAAGCTGCTGACGCAAGTCAGTTTCTTGGTTTTCTGTCTAAGTTGAATGAATTTTGTTTTTATCAGCTCAGACATGAATATGAGGGGAAATGTGATGAATTGAGTGTGAAAAAAGGGAGAGGAATAGAGGTGGGGCATATAAAGAAAGTGAGGAAATTTATTTTGTATTCCAGGTGACATTTGAGAGACAGATGGGGATGATTTAAGACCAATAGTGGCAAGCAGAATTTGTTTTTAATTTACCTTGTCCTCCTTGCCTAATTCTATCAGGGTTTGTCATTCTTCAAAATGGAAGAATTGGCTCCCTTCTAAATTAGTGACAGTGAATTTGAATTGAATTGTCTCTGTCTGTCTGTCTTTATATTGTTCTGTTGCTCTATCTATCCATCCGTCAGTCCTTCTACCTATCACTCTATTGTTCTATCGTTCTACCTACGTTCTATCTATCATTCCACTTAACATTCTATCATTCTATTGATTGTTCTAGCATTCATTATTCTTTGTAAGGCCTGTAATTTTTTTTTTGGGGGGGGGGCAAACTGTGCTTTTCTAGTTAAAAAATATAGCTATGTGAACTTTGCATATTTCATTCTTCACAATTATCAAATTTGAATTGCAATCCTACGCCTGGTTTGCTTCCTCAATTCAAATTCAGGAACTGAATTGTTATGTAAAAGGCATTCTGAATTCAATTTTGAATGCCACACAGCACTTGATATAGGCATGTATATTAAAAGACTCATATTGCCTTTTAATACTTTGATTAAAACTGTAAGATTTGGGTTTGTAGGATTTATAATAGTTCACAACACTGTATCCAGTGTTTTATTTAGTTAATATCTGTTACTTTAAGTGGCATGTGTGTTTGTGGTACAGAGTGTAAATAAGGACTCGCTCTTGCTCTCTCTCTCTCTCTCTCTCTCTCTCTCTCTATCGCTCTCTCTGTCTCATCTGTCGCTTTAAGGAAGCATGAGGCAGGTTTAATTTTTTAACGCTCCAGACCACAACGGCACCCAACGAGGAGAGAGAGAGAGAACAGAAAAGGGGGAGGGAAAAGAGGAATGAGAGGGGTGGGTGTGAGGACATGAAGAGAAGGAGGGCTTTTGAGTGATCGGAAAAGAAGGAGGGTTCTGAGTGACAGAGAGGGAGGGCAGAAAAAGGTAAGGGGAGGGTTTACAAAGAGATGGAAAGAGAGAACGAGGGAGTAAAGCAAAGCATGTTGCCAGTGTTGGCTCCGTAACTCACTGTGAGCGGGGACGGGAGGGAGAGCAAAAAAGAGAGACGAAGAGTCACACATTCACACACTCTCTCAATCACTCTCATACACACACACACACACACACATAAACTCTCTCATTCTCACACATATTCAGAGGTGCCTTGCTAAGGAGACTCCGTTACGCTCGCCTGCAGGGGTGAGAATACTTTCAGCAGTGAAAACAGAAGACAGGAGTGCTGGGGCAGCCAAGAAGGGACCTTCTTTAAACAGGACCTTTGCAGCATGTGAAGCTGGACGAACAGATATGTGCAGCATCTATCCTTAACATTCCTCCATTTCATCCCTCCATCTGTGCCTCCCTCCCACCTCTCCTCTCAAGTGGTGTGAAGGACACAGAGCTACGGGTTCCTCAGCGCTCGCCGCCTGGTTGCCTTACGGGAGTCTGGGGGAGGCTTGGTGCTCCCCTCCGCTCTCCTGCACTCATTCGTTCATGAATGTCACCTCTGTCTGCAGAAGCCGCTGGAATTTACAAACCCTCTCTCGGGAGCTTGGGGAGAGGGAGAAAAGGGGAATGGACTGAGAAGGGAGAGAACTTCCGATTCCTTTCATCCTAATCCATCTGATCACCCAGAGATATGAGGTCCAGGGTTGACGACACCAGTTTTTGACTTTTACTCAGCTTGTCTGTCTTTGTTTTTCTATTTTTGCAATCATAGTGTCATGGATGCGATACTTTGGAATCAGGTAATGGAGTTTCACTGAGATTGTCTCAGGATATTGTTGCTTTTCTCCGTTGGATCTGTATTTTTTTAGCTTGTTCGTTTTGTGCATCCTTCTCTGTTTTACGGGGATCCCACTGATATGTGGAACCATACGGATAAAACGATTGGACATTTTATGCCTTTTTTCTGAACTCTCAGAATGATTTCTGATCCAGGTGATTTCTAAAGATTGATCCCAAACTAAATTGTTGAAGGGACGTGAGAGGCCAGGGATTCTAGGAGCTTGGGAATAGAGCCGGACAGAGAGAGGATGGTGCTGCTGTGATGGCTTACTTTTTTTTCAGAATTCCAGTACGACTCCATGGATCATCTGCTGACTCTTTTCCAGTCCATATGCTGTGCAACGAAACCTGAAATACAACAAAGAATCCCAAAAACAACAGCTGCCCTTCATCAGGATCACAACACCAGGAATTCTGCGTTCCAGGGACTATTTTGATAGCCAAAGAAACAAATAAAGTTTATTGTGAACTTCACAAGTGTTTTGCCCCTCCCCCTTTTAACCCTCTAAACCAAGCCCCTTTTTTGTTCTGCATCCTGCAAGTTGTGACGCATTCTCCCCTTGGTTATTGTGGGAGACCCCGCTGTACTCCAAACATCTGCCGTCTCCTGCTCCTCTCTTACGTGGCCCTGGGTGATCGGACAGGTGGGCGGCCCACTGACGCCCTCTGCACCCCAAGGGTGAGCAGGGCACAGCAAAATGGCTGCCCTCGCCAGCTCGCTGATCCGACAGCGCAGGGAAGTCAAGGACCCCCAGGCCAACCGGCAGGTCTCCAACAAACGTAAGCCTTGTCCCAAGAGCAACAAGTCGCTCTGCCAGAAACAAATCCTCATCCTCATCTCCAAAGTCCGGCTTTGCAGCAGTCGAGGAAGAAAGCTGGAAAAAAGACCCGGTGAGTTGTCCAAAACACCCTAAAACCAATCTTCAAATCTGCCAAATTCTGCTCTATTCTAAGTCTATCCGTTTCCACTGAGTTCAAATAGTGAGGGTGGCATTAGCAAAATGTATAAATAGAACTGACATGGGCATAAGAAGTAATCTCTTTGAGTTATGACATGTTGACTGATGAAAGATTGGTTTTGAAGGACCTCTGAGATCATGGTAGTTCACAAATGAGGCTAAGATCTTTTTTTGACTGTTCAGAAAGTATGAATTGATCAAAACTAAACCAGTCGGGGTTGTCCTTGCTTTTGGCATGACATTTACCAAATTAAATAAATCATTTACTCACCATCATGTCAATGTATGGCTTTCTTTTGTCTGTAGAACTCAAAAGAAGATATTTTGACAAGGTTCAGTCTTTTTTTTTTGTCTTTTTTTTTTGTCCATTCACTGAAAGTCTGTGGGGTTCAGTCTTGTTTTGTTGAAACAGCTGAAACATTGTTCAAAATATCTTCTTTTGTTTTCCACAGAAGAAAGTAAGTCATGCAGGTTGGGAACGAAGTGAGTGCATGGTTGAACTATCACTTTAAGAATGGACATTTCCACTGTGTGTCATAGTGTGTATGAGTGAATGTTATCCTTGAGACTTTGAAGGTTGACTATTGTCTAGTCTCTCCTGAAGAGCGTTTGTTGATATAGTTGATATCTGAGTCTGGGACCCAGAGCTGCACATGTCAAGTCAAGTCAAATTTATTTATATAGCGCTTTTTACAATTGGTAATTGTTTCAAAGCAGCTTTACATATTAGAAGCACAGAAAAAAGATAAGTGGTTAAAAATAAGCTGTACAAGCAAGCGTGGTAATATGTAACATATACAAGATGGTGCTACATTAAGCCAATGTCGGCTGACTCCCAGGGGTGGAAAAAAACCCCTAGGAGAAAAACCCAGTGTGGTAACACTGGGAAAAAACATGTCACTTTGTAATTGTTCTGATCATTTCGCTGCATGTCTCTGTATGCTTTTGACAACACCTGTTAATTTACGATCACCGATGAACCCGATACACGCTGCGATCCTATGCACGCACATAAAAACGTCACAGCCTCATTTATGAGCGGTTCCAGTCTTTCCCTCCCCTCTGTCTCCCAACCCACCGCTAGAGATCATGTGTTTGTGAGGGTATTTGCGTGCGTTTGTGTGGGGGTCATGTGTTTACATAATTAACCCCTAAAGAGACATTTACCCTATCTGAATAAATGATTTAACTGAAGAGGCAGGTACAGGACTTGAGGCTTTTATTTAAAGATATCTTGAGAGAACAGATGTGGAAAAGAATCACATCAAACTGTGTGTCTTAATCTTTCCTGAGGGATCATGATGCATTTTGCAAAGACTTTTCCCCCCTTTGAGTACAGTCAAGTAAGCTTTATTAAAAGTTTCATTTCATTTAAATGTGTATTTTTATTGATGAAATAAAAGCATAATTTTGCCCCTACATAATTTTATAGTTTTTTTTGTATGGAAACACAGTTAGAGTGTTTGATAACACAGTCTGTAGAGTTTGATAAAGTGGACAAATGCTAAACTGACATCTACATTTTTTCATTTAGCAGATGCTTTTTTCCCAAAGTGACTATCCCAAGAATTCTGTCTTAAGAGCCACAATTTTAAGTATAAACTACATTATAAAATCTAGAGCAGAAGTTAAAATTATTCATAAAAAAATATAAGGTATAGGAAGTGACTGTTTATGGTTGAATGAATATGATTTTGCAGCATGCATCTGACTCAGTATAGTTTTTATTGTTATATATATTATTTTTTCATTTTAATTTCAGTTTAGGTTTTAGTCATTTTGTTATTTTTTAAATTATTTTTGTTTGTCCAAATAGTTTTTTTAAATTGTCTATATAGTTTTTAATTCTTAATTCAGTTTAACTTTTTTTTTAGTACATCAAGTTAAAGATACCATAGCTACCAGTGCATTTTTGCCTTTATAAATACCTTTATGAAATAAATTGTTTTAAATAAAAAAAATAAAAAAGTTAAATAGAGAAATATACAATGATGGTAAAAACAAAGTGATACTTTTAAATATTAAACGAAAACCTCCAGTGGGTGGCGGTAAGTCACTGTCTTTATGAGTGAGTCATCGAGTCATTCATTCATTCAGTAACGAAGCAAGTGGCTGTATTTATGAATGAGTCGTTGAATCAATGACTCTCACGATTCGTTTAAAGCTGCAGATTTGTTCAGGAGACCAAAGACTTTATAAACAGTCTTAAAGGGACTTTGCTGGAGAAGAACAACAGTTCTCCTGTGGCATTCGTTGGAACTATTATTTTGTTTCAAAATAGAGCAAACAATACTGACAGGACTGTGTTTAAAATGTACATCACTTAATATCACCTTTCTGTTTGTTGAACTGTATATACTCGGTTTTAATGTTATTTTAAGGAAGCGTAGAATGATATGAACGGAAAAACTCAGTATTTTGTTTGCATACCCCTCTGTCACCTCTCGTACCTCTATGGGTACGCGTACCCCATTTTGGAAACCACTGCATTATGATAAACGATTATTTCTAGGGCTGGGCGATATGACGATATTATCGTATATCGACGATGTCTTGCAAGTATCGCGATGTCGATATTAAAAGTCACAGACGATAATCGCCAATATTGAGAAAGAAAAAAAAATCTAATTTATTTAACATAGTCCCGTTGTTACCATTCACATATTTATTCACATGCAATAGCATAAATTAAATATTTTGTAGCCTATAGTAGCTAATTAATAGGGTTAGGAATAAAAAATCTATTCTGGAATCACATTTAGGCCAGGAATCGAATAGGCCTAGGCTACTCTTTATAAAATTAACATTTAGATTTTGCTTATTAACAATGTATTTTTATTTTTAAAACATTCAAGCATTCCCATAAATACAGTTTTGTCACACATGTGTGTATAACAGACTATATTGGATTCGTGTATTGACATCAACCTAGGCCTATACCCGCAGCGTTAAAAATGTACATTTCTGTTTAAACCGACAAGATTGTTAAATTAGAATTAAAAGGCTAAATTAAATTAGAATGGATAGCCTAAATGTCTATGACTCATTAAAAATAACCACATTTGTTTTCCAGTGGTTTCGTTTTACACGCGCAAACAACAGAAAAGGAGGATTCACATCACGCACATGCAGCGCAAAATAAACTCATATAGCCTAAATAAAACAAATAAATACACAAAATATATTCACTTAAACAAACGAAAGAAAAAAAACTGAAGCCATATGCTGTTTTAATTGATTTATTTTTTTGCAACGCTCTCCACACAAACACGTTCAAAAGGAAACTAAGACGGAAGAAAGCGGTAGGCCTTCCTGTTTTCTTTGTGAGTGTACACTGATATGATTAAACTCTTTACAGTTTATGTATGACCAAAAATGAGTATTTTAAGTTGTTTTCACTGGTGTAAGGAAGCAGTTCAAGTGATCATGCCGGCACCTCGTGCGCACACATGTCAATAGCACTGCTTGACATCGCAGCCTGTTCATTATCAACATAAATGAAACATAAAAATTCACAAACAACATTTGTAATGACTTATTTTTCCCAAAAAATAATGATTTTTTATTATTATTTCGTTATAAGAGGCCTGTAAGGCGCTCTAAAACATGAGAAAAAATAACCTTTCCGTTTTTGGTCATGCAGAACGAATCAAATTGTTTTTAATCGCTTTAGACAAATAACAAATACATTATAGCTTAAAGGTGGTACAGAGGATGTTTTGTTTTATACATTTTTGCAATATTACTTGAAACTGTCTTTACTAACTGATAAAAGACTATTTATTAGGTGCACTGAAAGGAATATTATTAATATACATCATCTGTGCACGAGGTAGGGCCTTAAAAACATCAGCCAATCGTTTACGCGATCATCGCGTAAACGATTGGCCCTCTGGCTTGTCAATCACTGCCATTACGTTCCTTGTGAGAGACGTGCACGGATTGGCCCTCTGGCTTGTCAATCACTGCCATGACGTTCCTTGTGAGAGACGTGCGGCTGCGCGCTCCAGTAACTTTCCACACTCCACAGGCGCCGCATGCAATGTTTTTGTCAGGAGACAGGAGTAACAACTGCAGATTATGAGTTACCTGCGGTGAGTCCGACATAATGAATCCACAAAGTGTGTGCGCGGCTTTAAGTCGCTTAACGATTGTAAGGCTGATTATGAATGTAAATTGATACTTATGACTGATCGCGAGCCAGAACCAGTTGCGTTCAGTCTGCGTTACAGTCGGTGTTCAAATTCCATGTAAAAAGTATATAAATCTGCTTCAGGAGCAGGAAAGAATCGCTGTATGTTGAGCACAGTCTTAGAATGTTTTAGCTAGTCGTTAAATGTGTGCACGGCTTAATAACACAGCGAATGCCAGTGGTAACACTCGTGTTCCAATACTCGTGCACGAGTTTTGGGATGCGTTCACTCGAAATGGAGGGGGGTTGTTCTTACGCATGTGCTCATTTCAAAAACTCAGTCGACGGAAAAGATCCTCTGTACCACCTTTAACTACAAGTTTAAAAAACAGCGCTACGCGTTAAAATGAAATAAATTAAACGTATCATCATGAAATGTGTCCGATGTTTCTCTTCCAAAAATGAAACAGAAACATCGGACCTTAAGAAAAATAGGCAAGACACATTTGACATCAACATGCATCATTCTTACAATCACCACCAGAATGTCCTTCACAATGAACTCCGTTAAACTCTGATCAATTCAACAGCACGAAACGAGATTCATTTCAAACACTTGATAAGAGCAGTGTGGAAATGATTAACATAACAACAAAGCTACTGTTTTATATTAAAGCACAAACTAAGAAAAGAAAAACAACCCTTTAACCTTTAATTCAATTAAGTTTATGCCTACTACTGATTTGCAGGCTATTGTCAGATAAAGTGCAACCAAACTGATGTGTGTTTACAGTGCGTGTCGGCTATGTTGTTTCGCTCGGGAAGGCAATATTATCGGATATCGCGATATTTTTTAAGGCGATTATCAATCAAATATTTTTTACATATCGCCCAGCCCTTAAACCTAGTAGTGAATGTTTTATGAGCAGTAGGATAACCATATTCATCCGTACAGGCAAGTAGAGATGAAGCACAACAAAAAAAATTTTTTTTAGCTTCAGTTATAATAATAACACTTATTTAACTTCATGATCCCTCTGGCTTTCTGGTTAAAACATGGGAAGGGTTTCATCACAGTAAATGGGTAATTTATTTTTTAATGCAAAGTACAGTATTTTGCATGACCTGAAGGAACATTTAATGCAATTTTAAAACAGAACCGTGAGCTTCCCATGGCATATTTCAAACACAGCTAATAATGGTTTGAAGAACTGCCTAGGATTGTGTTTATGTTGCTTATGTAGAAGTACAGGTGAGACAGTATTTCTTCTCACTAGAGTTAATTTTGGACTAGATTACGGACTAGACCAATGATTGCCAACTTGGGGTATGTGTACTTTGTATGTGTACCTTGGGAGATACTTAAGCAGGTTGCAGGAAATACTATATATATATATATATATATATAATAAGTCTGTTTTTGTTTAAAAATAAAGTAATAATGGTGATTTTTTTAATAATATCAATAATAATCCCGATGATGGTGTTGATGAAGGGGTAGTTGAGCCAAACTGATAGCATTTTGTGGATACATAAAACAAGAAAAGTTTGGAAACACTGAACTAGACTACTCTCAAACATGGACCCATACAGTATATTCAGTCATTCACAAATCCACTCTCCTGAGGGTCCCATCTTTCCTAAGAGCCCAGCTGTGTGTGTGTGCCACCATGGTGGGATATTTATGACATGTGTATCTCAAGTAAATCACAGTAATCGTCATGGAAACCATACTCCCGTAACACGGCATCTGCTGCCGCAAAGTGCCTCATGCCAAGCGGTAATTACGTCTATGAAAAATGATGGCAGTTGGTGGTATTTGGCGCAGTAATGGAAGAAATGTTTTCTGTCATTTTGGGGTGATATGTATAGTTTGGGCTGTTGCAGTAAAGCTCACATCCTGTGCTTTTGTTATGCTAACGGTGACTGGATGATTTTGCTTGCCTTTTGATGGAGAGGATCAGAGAGAGAGAGAGAGAGAGAGAGCACTTATATAGTGTTACCTCTTCAAAAGCACAGTTTCACCTGTCAGCAAAAAACTAGAGAGAGAGAGAGCTGCTTAGTGTGTACTTCATGGAGTGCTGTCTACTTCTGTAGTTCCCTTTTCTGAATAAGAGCATCTTACACAAACTTCAAGCCATCTTTCTTTATATTTCTGCTTTTTGTTTCTGTATTATTAAATATGTCATGCCTTGGGTTGTCCACTAAAATAAAGTTTAAATAATTAGCTGTTGAAATAAAATCTTGTGGCTAAGAGGAATGTTTGGTGTGTTCAGTGCAAGGGGTCAAATTGACGGGCATTTTTACATGTAAATCAGTAACTGTGGAACATTTCTTTGGCCAATTTAGTCTCAGTAAGGTAATATACTTTAATTGGAGAGAATGTGCAAAAAAGTCACCTTTATTAGTAAACTACTGTAACACAGTTCGTAAGTACGGGAAGAAGGAGGCGGGAACCGGCGAACATTCAAACAAAACTTTAATATATAAATAAACCAAAAACCAAACGAAAGTAATGCCGGCAGACCCTCGCGGACGTCTGCCGGCCACACAAACATAAAATAAAGTCCAGGCCTGGTCCTCTCTCGTCCGTTCACTGTCGTCGCTCCTCCTTTTATGCCTCCGGAGCTCCTCCGTGAGGGACTCGAGGCCGGTGCGCCTCACAGGTGACGATCATTAACACTCGCGTCACCGGCCTCGCGCCGTTCCCTCACGGCTCTCGCCCGCCCTGCTCGCCACAACTACTATACCTTATTTGTGGAACATTACAAATATATACACTCACCGGCCACTTATTAGGTACACCTGTTCAACTGCTTGTTAATGCAAATATCTAATCAGCCAATCACATGGTAGGAGCTCAGTGCATTTAGGCATGTACTGTATACATGTGCTGCATCCCAATTCACCTACTTATACTATGCCCTAAAGTATGTTCTGTTTTTGTGAAGAAAAAGCGTGTAGCTGAAGAGTAGCCAAGTTTTGAGACATACTACTTCATCATAATTGCGTCTTTAATGGACCGCTCTGTCTCTTAGTTAAGTGCATCCTGTCATCACTTAAACTGCCCTGTCAATCATCTTGTCACAGTAAAAATCCTCTATATTCAATTTAATTTTATTTCCTACAATTTCAGCAAGAAATGTAGTCGCACGTTGATCTGCCAGTCATGGGTCTTTCATGCGGAGAACTCTCCTTGTGTTTGCAATTTGCATAATAATGCATTTAAAAGTCAATGACCAAACATACCATTACAAAAGTTCACAATGCTGGTTCGAGACCTGTTTGAGCTGAGAGAGAGGCAACAGTAACTTAAATAACCACTCGTTACAACCAAGGTCTGCAGAAGAGCATCTCTGAATGCACAACATGATGAACCTTGAAGCAGATGGGCCGCAGCAGCAGAAGACCACACCGGGTGCCACTCCTGTCAGCTAAGAACAGGAAACTGAGGCTTCAATTGACAAGCTCCCCAAAATTGGACAATAGAGGATTGGAAAAACTTTGCCTGGTCTGATGAGTCTGGATTTCTGCTGCAACATTCAGATGGTAGGTCAGAATTTGGCTTAAACAAAATGAAAGTATGGATCCATCCTGCCTTGTATCAATGGTTCAGGCTGCTGCTGCTGGTAGTGTAATGGTGTAGGATTATTTTCTTGGCACACTTTGGGCCCCTTAGTATTGAGCATCCTTTAATGCTACAGCCTACCTGAGTAATGTTGCTGACCATGCCCATCCTTTTATGACCACAGTGGACCCATCTTCTGATGGCTTCTTGCAGCAGGATAACACGCTGTCACAAAGCTCAAATCATCTCATACTGTTTCTTGAACATGACATTGAGTTCTCTATACTCAAGTGGCCTCACAGTCACCAGATATCAATCCAGTAGAGCACCTTTGGAATGTGATGGAACGGGGGATTGGCATCATGGGTGTGCAGCTGACAAATCTGACAAAGCATCATGCTATCATGGCAATATGGACCAAAATCTCTGAGGAATGTTTCCAGCACCTTTTTGAACCAATGGCATGAAGAATTAAAGCAGCTCTTTAAGGCAAAAGGGGGTCCAACCCAGTACTAGCAAGGTGTACCTAACAAAGTGACCGGTAAGTG
>RJVU01042551.1:3309061-3334686 GCA_003731715.1 Anabarilius grahami
ATCTTTTAGATTTAAAAAAAAATCTAAATAGAGTTTAGAATCTCATGATGTTGACTGTATGACTGATTAAATCTGCATCAGTTTTCCTGAAGTGTTGTGTCAGGTGAGATTAACAGAAATTAATGGCCACCGATCACCAATCACAAAAGCCCACTCAGCATTTAACAAGGTCATCCACATCCCCCCATCCAAACACTGCAGCAGAACACACACACACATCTTGAGCTGTGAGTTCATTTGTCACTTTTAAATAGTGAAAGGGATTTTAATCAGGAAACTGTAATAATGCAAAGTGTCCTAATCAGAGACTCATCACACACACACACATACACACATTCTTCACCCACAGGACAAGCTAAGCATGATGCTTTTGTAAAGATTATCCTTTTAGCTCAAGTGTGTGTGTGTGTGTGTGTTAGGCGACAGGAGGACAACTAGCAATTGATAATGGATATTTGTATGCGTTGCGGTGTTTGCAGATCGTTGGAGCACTTCATTGTTACTGGGTGATTCATTCGTCTGCACAGTCTGCCTCTTATTAACACCCTCTGATTCATCAATAACACTCCTGTCCTGCTCTCTTCTTTTCATTCATCTTTTTTTCCAACACTATCCATTATAATTCCTAATCTCACCCAGGACCATTGCCACGCTCTCCTTCTTTCTCATTATCTTAGTGTGTAGCATCTCTTCTTATTGTGTGCCTGTCCTCTTATTCATGCTCTCCTGTGTTTTCTCTCTCCACATTCTTTTAAGTCTAAAGTTGTAATGATGTCGACTGGGTAGGGCTGTTTGTCTCGTGTTGACAGTGGCACAGACAGTCATTGTGACTGTATAATGGGGAAGTTGTCTGCATTGTTTCTGGGCTATTGTCCTGCTGTTATGGGGCAACTGTAGACTACTGCCTTCAAGCTCATTCCACTGTGTGTGTGTATGTGGATATAATTCTTTCTGTTTGGCTGTTAGCAGCCCAGGTGACATGTATTCACCTATTGTGTTTCTCTTTTTTTTTTACTGCATTGTGTGCTCAAAGATTAACAGCTTTACTATAATGAAGTGTTTTGTTGGTCTGTGTTTGGCTAAAGGGGTTCTTGGTCATCATATTTTTACCTGTTTTATATGAATGGTAACACTTTACAATAAGGTCTCATTTGTTAACAATAGTTAATGCATTAACTGACATGAACTAACAATGAGGAATATATTTTTACAGCATTTATTAAACGTTGTTAATTAATGAAAATGATTATGTTTATGTTAGTTCACAGTGCATTAAAAAATGTTGGAGGACTTTTTTACATGTTCAACTTTCTTTAACATGTAATATTTCCGTTTGAGCATGAAAAAATCTCTGCAAAGTTATAAAGCACAAAGTCACTCCAAAGAGAGTTCTTCAGTGCGTACTGTTTCTGAACTCCCTGAAATGCCTCCATTGTAGTCTTGTGTTTTCTTCTGGGAACGAACGTGTCAAAATATTCCTCATTTAAATAATTCCAGCCCAAAGCATATGCAAAATAAAAGGGGCGAGACCTGGTTGAGTTTGTTAGTAGTGTGTTGAAACTTACGGTTATGGTAAGGGGTGTGACATTTCCCGAACACTGGAAGCGGTTGGCCAATCACAGCACACTAGTCGAGCCGACCAATCAGAGCACACTGTGCTTTTCAGAAGGAGGGGCTTCAGACTGGAACTAAACAGAGTGTTACAGACAGGGAAAAGAGGTGCTGCAACAATGTCAAATTTTAGAAAAATTAAAATTTGACAGATACAACATTTGATTTATTATATGTGAGATTAACATGAACTAACTATGAACTAATGCTTCTACAGCATCTATTAATTTTAGTTAATGTTAACTAAAATAGTTGTATTGCAAAGCGTTTCCTTATCAATAAACCAGTGGCATCTGTGAATTTACAGTGTCACAAATCTAAAATCTCCCGTGAGGGTTATGATAAAAGAATATCTTATGACAATCCTTCATAAAAGGACTCTAATATGCCATAATGTATAGCCTATAGTGTGAGTTTATGGGATTTAGTGGTGTTTTATTGAATAGTGCTTTTAAATCTGTTATTGGAGCATGTATAAATGTTAATGCTGGCCTGAAACTCTACAACATCCATCATAAGCTCTGCTGTTTGATAGATAGTGTTTCCTCCTCCTCTTTATTTCTTTCTGTCACTGTTTTTTCCATCCCTGGATAGTGGTAGGTCACTGCCTAGTGCTTTGTTTTATATTGATTGAGTGCTAGATGTTTTTCATCAGGCACATATAAATTAAACTGGGGAACCAGAGTCTGGGTGACCTCCTTGCTTCTCATAAAAATGTTTGTTTGTTTGTTACATTGTTATTTTAAATGTGTGTTTTGGTAATTTGCTGTAGTAAATTTAGTTTACTACAAAACATATTATGTCCCACAGAAAGATTCTCTGAAATGTAAACCCTAAAGAAGTTAAAGCTGTTGGAAGTTTTTACCAGTTCCATGTTTACATGCTTAATTTGACATTATCCATAATATAAGTTTCTGTCTATAGTAATGTCCTAGAGAGTTATAGTTTTAAAGGGATAATTTTTTCATAATTGACTCACCCTCATGTTGTTCCAAATTTGTATGACTGACATTCTTTTGTGAAACACAAAATAAGATATTTTGAAAAAATGTTTAAACTGTTTTACCAATACAATGAAATTTGATAGGGTAAAAAAAAAAAAAAAGGTTTTTCATATCTTAGTTTGTTTTCTGCAGAAGAAAGAGTAATGCAGGTTTTGAACTAAATGAGAGTAAATGATGACAATTTTATTTTTTTATTTTTTATTTTTTGCTGAAATATTATTTTTGCAGAATAATAAAGAATTTTTGGACACAGATCAGCTAGCTAAACACAAACAATGACAGCAACCAAGAGCCTCATCAATTAAAAAAATGACAAATGCTGGAAAATTACAATGTGCGACCGCATAAGTCAGCATAGCAGCTCTGCACCATATGGTGAGTATCATTTCTTTATATTTCACATTTTTTTGGAATAAAGGATTCAAAAAGGAATGTCAGTAAAAAGTATAGCAAGTCAACCAAAATATTTCAGGTCAATCAGCAAAGGCAATTTATTTCCTGCCACTTTTATTGATTATGAAAGTAGCGATTTTTGGGTAACACTTTAGAATAATGGTCCATCATTAATGTATGGAACTATGTAGGAAGTAATGCAGGACTAATGAGTAGTACTACATTAACACTTCAGCTACTACTATTAACTAATATAGAAACAAGCTTAACTAATCAGTAAGTAATATCAAATTTAGAAGATAGTTCCTTATTAGCTCATCAATAATTACCTAATGAGATTAGCATTATTAATAACTATTAACTAACTAACAAATTGTAAAGAACATTATTGTGTGTCTGAGACGTAATCAGTCATCATTTTTGCTCTGAATACAGTCATAAAATGCATCACTAATTACTCAAGTGTTACCAGTCACTATGCAGGAACTACTAGTGATCAGGACCATTATTTTAAAGTGAAAAACATCTTTTTCACTTTAAAATAATGGTCCAGATCACTAGTACTTCTTGAGGAATGACTAGGTACTTGAGTAATAAGTGATGTATTTTATGACCATGTTCCGAGTAAAAAAGGACAATCTTCAAGAACTACTATTGATCTGGACCATTATTTTAAAAGTGAAAAAGATGTTTTTCACTTTAAAATAATGGTCCAGATCGCTAGTAGTTCTTGAAGATTGTCCTTTTTTACTCGGAACATGGGTAATTAATGATGCATTTCATGACCATGTTGAGAGTAAAAAAATATAATTGCTCACATCTCAGACACTTTAATGTTGTGATAATTAATTAATAAGTAATTCTTTATAATTTGTCATAGTTACCTATTAGTTCTGAATGATGCCAATCTCATTCTGTATTCACTGATTAGCTAATAAGGAATAATCTTAGTCCTAAATTTGATATTACTTACTGATTAGTTAAACTTATTTCTATATTAGTTAATAGTAGTAGCAGAAGTGTTAAAGCAGTACTACTGATTTGTCCTGCATTACTTCCTGCATAGTTACTTATTAATGACGGACCATTATTCTAAAGTTTTACCGATTTTTGTATCACCACAGAGCATATTGGCAGCTTTAATAGATGTATGTTTTGGCAAATTTATGCTTGACAACCATGTCGCCAATGTACCTGGTGTCACAGTTATGTCTGACAGGTGATCTAGGTTTTAGCTGCAAAATGAGTGGTTAGCGCTGTTCATTCACTCCACCCACCTACATTTCCTGCTGGTACTGAGACTCGAACCCACAACCTTTGTGGTCACAAGTCTGACTCTCTAACCATTAGGCCACAACTGCCAAAAAAAAAAAAGTTACTGCCAAAGATTATGATGTTTCTTTTCAGCCAATGAGAGATGTGTATTCCTGTAGCTTTTCTGTACCAGAAGCTTGATACATATTAACACTTAACAGCCCCTCTGGCAATATTATGTCAGCACTTGTGTCTGTTTTTTTCATGCTTTTAGAAGCAGTTGATATGCAGAGATTAACAACACAGAGGAGTGATCTGAATGCCTGAGGTGAGATCATGAAAGGTTTTTGTATGACTCCTGGATGTGGTTGTAAGCAGGATCCAATATTTTCTCCTTTGTCAAAGGGACAGAGACATACTGCTGTTGTTATGTATGTGTGTTTTAGTTGGATTAGTTTGTGGACTGTTAATGTGACCTCAACGCTTTCCTGCCAAGCTCGCAGAGAGACTGTAGCAGAGGTCACGCACGTAAACAGAAACGCACTGAGACCATCTTCTTTTTACGGTGGTGTAACCCAACACAAGATGACCAACTTAACAAGGGAACAGGCATCAACAATTTAAAGCATCTACAAACACACAAACACACTGATAGCACCTTCTTTTTAAGGAGTAGTGTAACCTTAACCCAACATTAGAGAGAACAGATGTACTGAACAATTTAGATCACACACAAGGCGAAGCTTTTCAAATTTTTTTACCCATAACCTGAGGTTTGGATCAGACCAATTGTAATCATTCAGATTTGAATTGAGAATGCCTTTTCAATTCATTTCAGATTTCAAATTCTTTTTGAATTGAATTAGCAAACAGGATGCTGAAATCCAATTCAAACATAAAATGCCCCTATTATGCTTGTTCGAATATTAGCTCTTATGCAGTGTGTAATATAGCTGTTTCAAAATTCAAGTGAACGATAAATGGAGTTATTGTCTCCTTAAAGAAAGAAATGATTTCTGAAACGATCATCAGCAATTCCAGTGTTATCGACATGTTCTGCGCTGCCAAAGTAAATCCACTTTGATGTACTACAGAAGCATGAGGACTCGGGCTCAAATTGATACAGAAAAACCGACGGCATTGTTCGTATCACTGTGTATCAAGTGCTGAGGAAGCCCCCGGAGCTGAAATTTAGATATTGTGATATTCATTTTGTTTTTGACTAGGGATATTCATTTCATTTTTTTTTTTTTTTTCGGACTGTTAACCGATCATTAACCATTAACCGACAAGATTGTTAAATTAGAATGAAGTAAAATTGGAATGGATAAAGTGTCTGTGACCCATGAAAAATATTGAAAAATGAAAGTGATTGCGCAGGTGATCAACTTGACAAAGTTAAGTTGACATCGCAGCTTGTCTATTATCAAAACAATTATAACAGAATACAGTTAACAAAACATATAAAAAGTTACACTGCTCAATTTAAATAGTCCATAGTACAATCTGTGCCATTCAGCGTGACCACCACCTCACTGTGGGCCACATGTGTAGGATGATATTGGATACACAATATTGGAACACGAGTGAAGCACAAAGCCTAGTTTATACATAATAAATAATTAGTTTAGCATACAAATACATTGCGATTATGAAACATCTGGATTAGTGCTGAGTAAACATAGTAAACGTTTTAAAATATCTTGAAAAATTACTTTAAAACTTAAATTACTTTTTAACTGATAGTATTAACTGGTTAACATATTTACTGTTGGTTAATGATTAACTAGTTAATTATGAGCATCCTTATTTCCTGACAAGCGCTGACCAGGTGAAAAAAAAGTACACTTCCATAATGTACTTAAAGTGCTCTATTTTCGTGCACTAATTTTGTACTTAATATACAAAAAATTCATCTTTAGTACTTCTTAAGATAATCTTAAGAACATCTAAGTGTACTCAACTGTGCTATTTTGAGACACCATGAATATGAACTAAAATGTGCTTTTAATATACTATCTCTGTATTTAAAAAGTGTATTTAGTTACCACTTATAGCACACTTGAACCCATAGTGTTACTACAAGTGGTAACTAAATGCACAAAATTAGTAAGTAGGAAAAAACAAAGTACAAAATTAGTGCGTGAAAATAGAGCACTTTAGTATGGAAGTGTTCTTTTTTTTTTTCACCTGGGTGTAAGCGGTTGACCAATCACAACAGACTGGGCCATCTGACCAATCAAAGCAGTTTATGCTCTCGGAAAGGAGGGGTTTAGAGAGACTGTATCCTTTATCGAACCGTTTGAGACACTGTGAGAAAAGAGAAAATTAAAGTGTTTTTTTTTTTTTTTTTAGCTTGAATGTAAACCTATTGTAGGAGACCTCGAAAACAAAATTAGGAACCTTTAAAATAGCATAGTAGAGGCACTTTAAATGTAAGGAAGCAGAATTGAAATCAATTAAAATTAATTAATTGACAAATATGACTACATTTTAAATTGGTTTGTCAAGACAAACATTGAATGTTGTTTAGAAAAACTGCATAGATAGATTTGAAATGCCACAAAACTTGAATTTATATGATATATTTTCATCGTATTTAATAAATTAAACTTTTGTTGACCAGGGAGGAAGAACTCTTAAATTCCCAGAACCTAAATTTGTTTTTAATTGCATTACAGTAATTCTTCTTTTTGATGTTCCAATTGAATATAAACATATACTAATGTGTGTAATATGCTGCACTTGCCGCCTGTAATGCATTTTTTATAACTTATTTCTTCATGTTTGAATGCAACTTTTTCGATTTTGTACCTTAAATAGAAAATTCTGTAGCTCAAGCATCATGTGTATTTCCTTTTCTGTAAAAAGAAAATGGATGTGCATATGTCAATTATAAGTTTGCTTAGTTTACTAGAAAAATATTTAGACAGGATTTGAACCTGTGTCTCCCGCGCATTAAATAAAAGCTGTATCACTTGACTAACACTTTCTCACGCATATAATAAAGTAGTCACTTTTAGTTGGTTATTACAGTATATTGACTTAACACAATTAAAGAATTCATGCTCACAACAAACCTGTTTAGCACCTTCCCATGAGCACTCATTCCCCTTTAACACACACAGACACACTTGATGCATTTAGAGCACGGTGTCCTAAAACAGAAAAGTCATTGTGTTCCAGAGAGGTGTTAGGTTGTTGGGATTTGAGTCTCAGGTTAAATCTCTCTGTGGATCAAATATACAAGCGTAGACAGAAAGACATGCACACATGCATCCAAACACTCACAGCACCTCATACAAGGAAACTCACATGTCGTACATTCCACTAGAAGCACCTGCTGGGCCGATTAATCCGGTGTCTCTTGTGTGTGTGTCAGTGCTTATGTGCATGTGTGTGTACTGCTGCTCACATTTCAATTTTACAAGGCAGGTTTGATAACAGGTGTGTTGGAGAAGGGGAAAGACTTCTTTTGAACTTATGTAACACACACACACTCATAGCTAGCATATGTGTGTATCAGTCGTTCAACAGTCCGTGACTTTGCCCAGGTCATCACGTTCTTTTGTCTCTCAGGTTAAAAAAATAAATAAACAGACCACCATGACATTGACTTGCAACCCTGTAAGAAAAAAAATCCTTGGAAAAAAGGAGGTACTGGTAGTTTTCTGCAAGGACATTATCTGTTAATTTTACAGACATTTCCTTCAACCTAAAATACAACACAACGCAATGCATAATTCAAAATATTGGTAAAATCAGTGCAGAAAATTTATTTATATTATAGCAGTACATTGGGTCCTATTTTTACAAAATTGTCTTAGAGTGTAGCTGTTAGATCGCAACCAAGATAAACTCTCTCAGAGAAGTTGCATCTCTACATTCATCCATTTTTAAACCAGTCCAACCATCAAAGCATCATTTACAAATTCACAGCATTCAGGAAGTTACTGTTGGACTTCAAATCATCTGCTCCCAATGTTAGGAATAATCTGAATGTCCTTTCTTATTAGGACTATATAGTTGTTCCAAACCAGTAAGACCGTTGTTAATCTTTGGAACAAGTATTCTCATCGCTTCATAACGTCACATGGACTATTTTAACGATGTCTTTACTACCTTTCTGGGACTTGAAATTGGTTATGACATTGCCGTGTGTAGGGAGGTCAGAAGCTCTCGGATTTCATCAAAATATCTTAATTTGGGTTCCGAAGATCTTATGGGTTTGGAATGACATGAGGGTGAGTAATTAATGACAATTTTATTTTTGGGTGAACTAAACCTTCAAGTCTATTTATATGCCAGTCTGCACCATTTTTTAAATGTTGGTCCATTTTAGTTTTTTAATATTGGCTTTTAGCTGTTGCACTTGGTCTAGCTGTTTTTGAATGTAACATTAAAAAAAATAGTAGCCTATAGCCTATATTTTATATGATCAAGGCCGACCTAAAGTTTGCAGGATAGCATATAATACCCTCACATTAGGCTGACACCAACACAATATTTAAAGGGGCTATATGTAAGAATTGTCATGCATTTATCACTTTTTTATTGCCAATGTGTGAACAGCTTGTAACAAAAATGAGACATTGCCCAACCTCTTAGGTTGTCTATGAAAGCCCGTAGATTGATTTTTATGTGAGGGAAGGATGCAAAAGTATTTCCAACTCATATTTACTATTTTTTATTTACAAGTTTATTTATCTGAAGTTATTTACAACTTATACTATATATTATTTTTGCAGTGAGAATATTGGGGCATGGCATTGAATCACATTCAGTCTCTTGAGTGCACAAGTTCCAACAAGAGCAATAAGTTGCTGACTGCAGTTCCCTTAACCGCCGCCGGTGTCGCTAATAACAAGGGTTTCTGAATTCTACATAGAGCGTATCAGGTTGGTAGTTGTTGTGTAGGTGGCAGCTGGATGTGATGGTATTATATGCTATCTTGCTGACATTAAAATAATTGAACATATGTATTATCTAAAATGTCTAGTGAAGTAGTTTTTCACATGATTTAGTTGTTTTCTTGCTGGATACATTGTTTTTTTTTTGTTTAATTTTGAATTATAAGCTCTATTACTTGAATACGTCCTTGCTCATAATTTATCCAAAAGGGTTAGTTCACCCAAAAATGAAAATGATATCATTAATTACCCACCCTCATGTCATTCCACACCCGTAAGACCTTTGTTCATCTTCGGAACACAAATTAAGATATTTTTGAGATATTAAAATCCGATGTCTCAGTGAGGCCACCATCGCCAGCAAGTTAATTTCCTTTTTCAATCCTCAGAAAGGTACTAAAAACATATTTAAAACAGTTCATGTGACTACAGTGGTTCAACTTTAATATTATAAAGCAACGAGAATACTTTCTGTGTGATAAAAAAAAATAAAATAATGACTTTATTTAACAATATCCAGTGATGGCCGATTTCAAAGCACTCCTTCATGAAGCTTTGACGCTTTATGAATCTTTTGTTTCAAATCAGTGGTTCGGAGCACCAAAGTCACGTGATTTCAGTAAACAAGGCTTCGTTACGTCATAAGTGTGACGCATAACATTGGCAGTTTGATACGCACTCCGAACCACTGATTCGAAACAAAAGATTCGTAAAGCTTCGAAGCAGTGTTTTGAAATCGGTCATCACTAGATATTGTTGAATAAAGTCGTTATTTTTTTATTTTTTTTGGAGCACAAAAAAGTATTCTCGTAGCTTTAAAATATCAAAGTTGAACCACTGTAGTCACATGAACTGTTTTAAATATCTTTTTAGTACCTTTCTGGGTATTGAAAAAGGAAATTATCTTGCTGGCAATGCAGGCCTCACCGAGCCATCGAATTTTATCAAAAATATCTTAATTTGTGTTCCAAAGATGAATGAAGGTCTTACGGGTGTGGAACGACATGAGGGTGAGTAATTAATGACATAATTTTCATTTTTGGGTGAACTAACCCTCTAAGTAACACATAAATGGTATGGTACGTATGCCTGCTGTGCAGACTGACTCAGACACGTGTGTGTTCATGAGCATGCATGTGTGTGTCTCCTGGGTGATGTATGTGCGTGCAAAGCGGTGAGTGCAGTTGCATGTAGACGCTGGTTGTTGTGTGCATATATATGATTGTGCGTACAGTATGTATGTGGTTTGCATGGTTGCGTACTGTGGAGTCAACAAATTTAAATATAAACATAAACAAAAATTTGTTTTTTTTAGAAAGGTTGTGATATAAAATTAACAAGCTATATTTAAACTCCCTTTAAGCTCTCACACGCAAACAGGTTCACTTCATGCACATAAATCTAAAACAGTTGAACATATTCATACTGACAGATAGCCCGTAGGGTTTTCAGTCTTTCTGTGGGAAAACATTTATCGATATATTTCCTGAAAAAAAATGAGGGATGAGTGAAAAATGGCAAAAATACGATCTGCCCATCCATGCACAGAAAGAAATAAAGATGTGTGTATTGATCACAAGGAAATGAGCAGCTTTTGGCATAACTGTAGATAGTGTGTGGTAAACAACTTTTGTCTGTCTGCCTGTCTGTCTTAAAGTTTATCAAAATTCCAAATATGTGATTGTGAACCATTTTTTACACTCTCCCTTTTTAAATGGGCATTTTGCTGTTGTTTCTCTTCTCTGTAAATTTATCTCGAGTGAAATGAGAAAATGTTTTGTACAGCTGCCCTGTCACTCAATAACAGCCTCTTTGCAAAGGCTACATTGCATTGTGTCAGGATCACAAAGGAATCTGCACTGAAATGTGATGCAAAATCTTTCAAGGTTGGACTGATGTGATCAGGGACCTTGTTAAAAATGGTGTCCCCACTTCCAGAAACAGCATGGCATTTGGCAGCAATCTGGAAATGTTTAGTTATATACCAACAAATAACAAAGTTTCTAGTTTGACATCAAATTATTTTATTTCAAAAGATTTTTTTTTTCTAGGCAGACTTGAAGAATGTCCAGGTACATGCACACACATGATAAGTGAGCTCAGTTTAGCCTTAGAGGCAGGATAGATGTAGTTCCAGTTCATTAAGGCTAGTCTTAATTAATTCAGAAGATCCAAATGATGTCTGAAAATTCAATTCAGGGTTGATTTAAACACTAGTTTACCCTTTGGGTAAATCTATAGAAGGTAAAGGGTCGACAAGTACATCTTTCTGTCCCTAAATAGAGGGGCTCAAGCATGAGCTCCCCCCGGACACAACTATAAAGAGAAATGGTGGAGTGAAATAAGGAGGTGGTTGGGAAAGGAATAAGTGGCTATTTATATGCATTTAGCATTGTTTTCCCTGGACGTATGTTAGACTCCATTGAACATTTAAGTGGCATCACTTTACCTACCTCAGTGATTTTAACAGACTCTGATTGTACATTCTTCATAGTTTTGTTGTTTAGGTGTTTTGTTGGACAGGTCATAAATGCTAATCACTACTGTTTAGTTTCTCTCAAATAAAAATGTTTTATATGAATATATTTCATATTAAAATAAATCAAAATAGAAAACTGGTATTTTAAAGATGACCTATTATGCCCCTTTTTACAAGATTTTTGCATTCCATGGCACTGCTTTTCCATTATTTCCTATGTAAACACACTAAACAGACCATGTTTTTTTTTTCCTCACACTCGGGGCCATTCACACACAACACCAAAGCGTAGTTTTCCCAAGGCTAGCGCATTTTTCCAATTGTTTTTAATGGCAGCGCTGAGTTTTTTAAAACACCAGCAGCATGACGATGTGCTGAGCGTCTATTTCACGCTGAGCGCTCTGTTTTTGTACGGTCAAGAGTGAAAGAATGTTCAGCTTTTGGTAAACTTTTGGTCACTTTTTACCTAGTCTCGCACAAAGCCAGACCTTCAGACTGACGGCAGAAGGTCTGGACACTATCGCAGCTTTCATTGGCCAAGGACTGCCCAAGAGGATGTTTGACTGACATGTAACACAACCAATCACAGTTCATTTTGTTCCGCATCATGTTTAGGGGCGTGAAAATGTAAAGTCGATGTCCCTACAATAACAGACCGTCATGCATCTATAAATTATTAATTCAAGAACATTGTGCAAGTTTACTGCAACAATGCAGCCACGAACTTCAAATACTTTTGAAAATCCAGCGTTTAGTTGATACTGCTAAGCGCTTGTAAACACGACCGCGTTCTTCTTCCACAAGTTGTTTCCAGATAAGTGTGCCATATGCATCAGACATTCAGCCAACGGTCCGTGGGCATGACGTCTAAGGCTGAGACTACGTTTTACCCAGCTGTCCAATCACAGTGTAAGAGGGGCGGGACAAATACCATACCAACCAACTGCCACATCCTGCTGGTACAGTGACAACAGACGACAACAACGCAACAAAATAATCAAAAATTAAGAGCGAGCAAATATTTCAAATACTAAATGAGATACTAGTAACACTTCCACGGATATTTCGTTTTATAGCATATAACTTCTCAACTGAACAAATGCTGTGCCGCCAAAGCGTTCACATGCGCCCGTGGCAAGTGAACACATGGGGTTAATGGGCAGATTCCATCACTAGACGTGGGCAGGGCCTGTTACATTGTGACGTCAGAATGTATAGAAAATGCGTACAACATTTTGAGACACTGTTTATGATTTCTGGGGAATATAAAAAAAGGAGTGGATGGATTTGTACCATTATAGGGTGGTTGTGTACACACACTGCCGACACACGTTTATGTTCAAAAATCATGTAAAAGTGAATTTTGCATAATAGGTCACCCTTAAATTGTAATGCAGTGGCTATAAGTTAGTATTTCGTCATTGTAATGTATATACAGTAAGAAAGGGAGTATAGTGTGTGTGTGTGTTGGCTGTTATTGGATATTTTCTCTTTAAAACTCTCTTGAATAATTCATCCCCATTTTGATTCACGTTCCGCAAAAAGTTAACACGTTCATTAACTCTTTGTTATTCCTACAGCTTCTCCTCTGTCCCTGCCTGTGTTATTCCCATCCCATCTCAACGTCTCGAGATGTTAGCTGGCAGATTGCAGCTCCACTAACTTGAATCTCTCTCTTTATTTCTCTCCATCCTCTTCCAGAATTCATCTATCCATGCTCGCCCGTCATTAATCTGTTTTCCCCATCTTCATTTCTTGTTTGATGGAGGAGTGAGAATGTGTGCGTGGACCCCCCGAGTTCTGTTTGTGCTGACTCAACACACGTTCACTTATAACTCAGACTCCTGTCACAGACTGATTCGCAGAGGTTGGGATTTCGTCTAATTGCATTGTGGGGCCCCCTGCGATGGTTCTGCGGATGAGCAGGGCCGCTCTGTGCTTTCAGGGACTCCCTCGTCAGCAGGAAAAGTGATGGGCGGTACGGCAGTAAGGGAGGAGGCGTGGTGCGGTCGGGACCAAAGTGTCTCTGTGGGAGAACAAAGTGTAATTAAAAGACTCTTAATGAATCTATTAATGATGAAACATCCAGGAGCCCGTCTGTGTATGTGTATGTGTGTGCATTCAGCATATGCTAACACCACTTCAATTTCATATGCTTTCTGCATGGATGAATAATTATGCAAGAGTACATTCTCAGTACTACAGCTTCCTTAACTTTTGCCTTATATGCTAACAGTT
Organism: Anabarilius grahami; assembly: GCA_003731715.1. Classification (NCBI taxonomy): domain Eukaryota; kingdom Metazoa; phylum Chordata; class Actinopteri; order Cypriniformes; family Xenocyprididae; genus Anabarilius; species Anabarilius grahami. The sequence continues at coordinate 3,322,951 of RJVU01042551.1, forward strand.
CAAATCTAATTAATGCATTGCACGCCTCACTATTCTGGAATGTGATTTGTGAGGCTTCGTGGGAGTTTAAAATCTTGAGTCACCCTTTTTCACATCTGTTTGTGTTTATCTCACAGTTTTTCTTGCAGAAATTATGGAGTTTTGTGGTAAGCAATAATGTTTTGAAGGTTTATGTCATTTTTCAGTGCCATCAAATTCAGACTGCAGAATTATGGTTAACATTTTAGAATACTGTTCCGTCATTAGTGAATAGGTGCACAGGAACAAATGAGAAATGCATTATTAACACTCTAGTAACTACTGTTAACTAACAAGAAACTCTGATTAATGAATTAGTAAGTAATAGCGCTTAGTTGAGTGTGGTAGTTCACTATTAGCTAATCAGTAACTAACTACTGTTTTCATACCTCCCAGAGGACTAGTAAGAACTACTATATACAGGTTCATAATTAATGTGAATAATGCATAATGTATAATTAATTCTAAAGTGAACATCATGGTAACCCAGTAATGACTGAAGTATTACCAAATCCATCTAAAGGAATTACTGTCCAAAGCCTTACAAAAAAGGATTTGGTAATACTTGAGTCCTGACTAGTGGGTTACCATGATGTTCACTTTAGAATTAATTGTACATTATGCATTATTCACATAATTATGAACCCGCATATAGTAGTTCTTAGTAGTCTTCTGGGGTGTATGAAAAAAATAGTAGTTACTGATTAGCTAATAGTGAACTACCACATTTGACTAATCACTATTACTTACTAACTCGTTAATCGGAGTTTCTTGTTAGTTAATAGTAGTTACTAGAGTGTTAATAGTGTGTTTCTCATTTGTTCCTGTGTAGTTATTCACTAATTATGGAAAAGTATTCTAAAGTGTTACTGAATATTGTTCTTAGAGAAAAGCTTTCATTAAAGGGATAGTTCACTAAAAAATAAAAATTTTGTCATCACTTACTTGCCCTCATGTTGTTCCAAACCTGTATGAGTTTCGTCTGTTGAACACAAAAGAAGATATTTTGAAGAATGTTGGTAATCAAACAGTTGAAGGTAGCCACTGACTTCCATAGTAGGAAAAAAAAATACTATGGAAGTCAATGCTACCGTTAAATGTCTGGTTACCAACATTCTTTAAAATGTCTTCTTTTGTGTTTAACAGAAGAAAGAAACTCATACAGGGTTGGAACAACTTGAGGGTGAGTAAATAATGACAACATTTTCACTTTTGGGTGACCTATCCCTTTAAATATGAGTAAACAGCATTGACATACTCCTTTATGAACATACAATGAATCTAGTTGTCCTCTTTACCAACATTTATTTAGATTTATATTTTGTCTGCTTCTACAAACATTTGTGAAAGAATGGGTCACTCTCAGGAGCTCAGTGAATTCAAGTGTGGTACCGTGATAGGTTGCCACCTGTGCAATAAGTCCATTCCTGAAATTTCTTCACTACTAAATATTCCACGGTCAACTGTTAGTGGTATTATAACAAAGTGGAAGCAATTGGGAACAACAGCAACTCAGCCACGAAGTGGTAGGCCACGTAAAATCACAGAGCGGGGTCAGCGCATGCTGAGGCGCACAGTGCGCAGAACTCGCCAACTTTCTGCAGAGTCAGTAGCTACAGACCTCCAAACTTCATGTGGCCTTCAGATGAACTCAAGAACAGTGCGTTGAGAGCTTCATGGAATGGGTTTCCATGGCCGAGCAGCTGCATCCAAGCCTTACATCACCAAGTGCAATGCAAAGCGTCGGATGCAGTGGTTTAAAGCACGACGCCACTGGACTCTAGAGCAGTGGAGACGTGTTCTCTGGAGTGACGAATCACGCTTCTCTGTCTGGCAATCTGATGGACAAGTCTGGGTTTGGCGGTTGCCAGGAGAACGGTACTTGTCTGACTGCATTGTGCCAAGTGTAAAGTTCGGTGGAGGGGGGATTATGGTGTGAGGTTGTTTTTCAGGGGTTGGGCTTGGCCCCTTAGTTCCAGTGAAAGGAACTCTTAATGCTTCAGCATCAAGACATTTTGGACAATTTCATGCTCCCAACTTTGTAGGAACAGTTTGGGGATGGCCCCTTCCTGTTCCAACATGACTGTGCACCAGTGCACAAAGCAAGGTCCATAAAGACATGGATGAGCAAGTTTGGTGTGGAGAAACTTGACTGGCCTGCACAGAGTCCTGACCTCAACTCGATAGAACACCTTTGGGCTGAATTAGAGCAGAGACTGCGAGCCAGGCCTTCTCGCCAGTGATGCCTGACCTCACAAATGCGCTTCTAGAAGAATGGTCAGAAATTCCCATAAACACTCCTAAACCTTGTGGAAAGCCTTCCCAGAAGAGTTGAAGCTGTTACAGCTGCAAAGGGTGGGCCAACTCCATATTAAATGTACATGTTTTTTTTTTGCAAAGATAAAAGACAAAATATATTTGCAGTTACATATTAATTCAATTCAATTTTAATTCACATTTATTTGTATAGCGCTTTTCACGATACATATCATTTCAAAGCAGCTTTACAGAGAATGCATGTCAACATTACAATTTAAAGAATGCAGTTAGCAAATAATGTAATAATTTAAGCAATTAATTTACAATCACTGTTGGCAGTTTAACTGAACGTAGAAGGAATTAGGTCCTGGAAAAATGAATTACAACAATAATCAGGATATAGAAATTGCAATGTGCATCTTGATCCAGATGATTGCGTCTTCTGAAATCCTCGCAGGAGTTGGCACGGTCTTCTTAAGAGGCTGGATCCAAACTGAAGGTCATGTTAACAAGGTCATAGTCAGGTGTATTTAATAAAAATAAGAGTAACACAAAAAATATAGCTTGTTTTGTTTTGTTACTTTCGTCCCAACAGACGGGGTCAAAAGTAACAATGTGCAACTTATGTTCAAAGTAAAATTGTTCTACATTTGTACAAAATACCACATGGTATTGATAGATCACACTTGTGAGTTATCGACCACAACAAAAATTTATATCTGTCTAAAACATTATCTTTTAAAATTACATTTTTTCTGAAAAATTTTATTTTCGCCCCTGTTCCCTGAACACCAAACACCACACGTAAAACAAACAAACAAACAAAAAAAACTGTGGTCTCAGGATAAGCCAGGGTCTGCTAAAATTGTAGGAAGTTGGAAAATAACAATGTCTTTTCTGTTAACCAAATGTACCGCCACATTGTTTTTTAATCTTCGCTATTGCTTCAATGCAAATGAACAAGCACGCCGTTATCTGTTGCTCAGTGACGTGTATGTTCAAGTAAGCCAGATATGCGCAGATTCTGCACAATACACTGTATTTAATATATCATGATGACTCACGAGTTGAGTATTTGCACTAAACCTGCGCAGATTTGACTTACACAAATGTAACCAGCAAAGTGAGTAAAAGACGACAAATTGGCTAAGGATTTGACAGCCTTACCCGCCACAGTTAATTTTTACCCGCATTTGGCGGGTTGGCGGGTGTTAATTTCAAACCCTGCTTATACATAATCATATACTTGTTCATATTCAGCCCATGTTGGGCTCTTATTGAACTCTTGTGACAGATAGAAAGGCTGAATAGCTTACTGTTTGTCAGCTTTGAAGGGGAACCCTAACAGAGCCTCCCCATGTCATCTCATTCACCAGTAGCTCTTTCCAAGGTCACTGACTGTATGGTAAACACAGCGTCTGAAATATAAATGACTTTTTTACTGCAGGTCACCCTGCCATTGTTCTTAATACGTTTTTAAGCTTTGATTTGCCATATAAATGTTAAATGGCAGTCAAGGGAGGAAGCCGAATATGTGTGTGCTTACGGAGGGGTTAGCATAGCGTGTCGCTGCCCTGTGGAGGGCAACGATTTTGAACAATGAAAAACCGAGTGGGAAAAATAAAAGAATGCTTTGGATCAAATAAATGATGAAGGATTAAATACTTAAATAAGTATATTTGTTTAATTGAGGCAATAAAGTTTTAAATGGAAGAACAACGAGAATCTGAGATTACCAGACAAATGTTATTGAATAAGTATTCAAGGCAACTAAGTAGATTAGTCCCTATATCTGTGAAAAGTGTAATAATAAACAAACAAGATATCACATTGTAAAAAAGTAGTCTGTATGAAGCTTTACTTGTAAATATAAAAATACATTTCTAGCTTTGACTGATTTTAAATTGTAATTTAGGCCACCCCTGAAATGGATCATTGCATAGACATTACCTGAGTAGTTTAAATACACTATCACTCAAGGAAATGCATTTATTATATAAATAACAGAATAATTTCTGTTATTAATTACTCACCCTCATGCTGTTCCACATCTGTAATACCTTTGTTCATCTTCAGAACACAAATTAAGATATTTTTGATAAAATCCGAGATTTTTTTTTATCCCCAATACAAAGCAATGTAATTACCACATTCAAGTAAAATAGTCAACGTGACTATTTTAACGATGTCTTTACTACTTTTCTGGATCTGGATATCTTAATTTGTGTTCCAAAGATGAACGAAGGTCTTACGGGTATGGAACGACATGAGAGTGAGTAATTAATGACAGAAATGTAATTTTTGGGTGAACTAACCCTTTAACTTGATGCTGTAAAACTGAATGTATGAAGCAAACTGTTTGCTGAAGTAACCACAGCATTAATGACAACACTGAATTAAGAGCGTATGGTTTATCAATCATATGTGGTTTATTAATAAAGATGTGGCACGCCTTGTAGCTTCTCGTCCGATGTGCGTCGACAAGAGGACTTCTAGTGTGTACATAAGTAACTGCATCTGTGTGGCTGATTCTGAAACTGCATTTGATTTTAGTTACTTGGTCTGCGGGCCGTAAGGAATGATCAGGCCATACGTTGTGCACCCTTGATATTGTACTGCATATCAGAAAAACGTTGCTTTAGACATTTGCAGTGATTATATTAATGTGTCTAAATACCTTCTGAGGTGATTCTGGGATTTTTTTTAAAGGGTTCTTAAGAGGGATTTCGACAGCTGAGATGAACGACGAGACGGTCTATTTATTCCTATGATACCAGCTAAGAAATACTTTACCAACTAAAGCTAAGTAAAAGTCTTTCTTTTGCTCTAAATGAGCTTATAACAAGGACATGCTGTTTCAGTATCATTCAAAAAAACTTTCTCCCTCTATTTTTTCTTTCAGTGGAAAGCACTTTTTTNTTGTTTCGAATTTCTACTAAGAGAAGTTTACGCTATATTTTACAGTTAAAAAGTTTTTACAAAAAAATTCATTGTAATCCTTTGAATGTTAACTGAGTTTGCCCTTAACAGTTATTGAATTGTAAGGGAAAATAAAATCGTTTGAATGGAAAAATCTAATTATTTGGTTGAATGTGCTGTTGCAAGTTGAGAGAGAATTTTAGTTGAATAAACAAATTTTAGTACAGATAACTTGAAAATTTAAGTTATCGTACTTCAACTAATCTTTACAAGTCCAGGTTAGTTGAAATAAGTTGTTGGGCCAACTATTTTAACTGTGTCAACTAAATTTTTTAAGTTGAACATACTTAGTAGATTAAGTCAATAAAACTTAACTGAGTCAAAGCAAAAAGATAACTAAAAAAAATAAGTTGAGTGAACAAATTTTTTTTTACAGTGCACAATGTTAAACATTAATCACGTCTTCATGTGATGTGATAACAGATTCATCATGAGTGATTCAATTAAGCATTGATGCCCTTACACTCACACATATCACACACATGCCATCTTTAGCATTGCAGCTTGTCCTAAAGATCAATATCATTCAGTGATAGATTTGTTTGTGCGTGTCAGTTTTTGTTGATTTCCTTCTATTGCATTAGCTTGTTCACGTAGCTCTCTTCTTTTTAAGATATAATTGCTAATTTAGTCTACATTTTTGTATGAAATTATGTAGTATATCAGTGACTTGATCAGTGATTGTCGTGTCTCCTCAGACCATCACATGTAGTTCATCATATCACAATTGTGTTTCTGATGCTAATGTTTGTTTGTTGCAATAAATGATGAACAAATGAGTGAAAGGCTGCTAATGGGACCAAAGAAAAGAATAAGGAAAAAATTTGATTAATTAAGGAGTACCGACTCATGAGATTAAGCTGAGGGTGTGTGGTGTAAAAGATATGACTACAGACTGACCTACAGTGAGAAAGGAAGAGGTCAAGATGGGGAGAAAGGAAAGGGAAAAGAGGACAAGGAGAGAGAAAGGGAAGGAGACAGCAGTACGTAAAGAAATTGGTCAAGGAAGAGGTTTTTATCTTTTAACCTTTAAACAATACTTTTAATACTTTTATTCGCTAAAGATGAATTAAATTGATCAAAAGTGAGAGTAAAAACTTTTAAATGATACTTTAAAATATACTACAATAGAAAAGTAATTTTTTTATAAATTGTAAATATTTCACAATGAATTTTGCTTCTCAATAAAATAAATAATATTTTATTTCAATGTGAAGCAAAAGTAAAAATGCTATTTGATTGAACTACTGTATGTATTTTCCCATCACTGTCATAGTATGTACTAGAGTTGTCAAAAGTACAGACTTCGGTACCTAGTCGGTACTGAAATTTTAAAAATGTGATGCTTTGAGCGCTGTTGAGCGGATTCGTAAACACCTCTGCTTGGCCATTGTGTTCACGGCTCATCAGATATGTCTGTGACTGGCTTCAATGATCAATGCTGTAAAAACGTTGTAAATAGTCATTAATGACGCTCTTCACCGAGCGCTTACACAGATACACACGGGAGCGTTTGAAAGCAGCCGTCTATTGCGGACCAGTCCACTGCTTTCATATGCTCCCGCTTTCAAAATGCTTTCAAATTCAAATACTTCCGTGTGCTTTCAAACGCTCCCGTGCGTTGACCATTGTAGCCAATCACAGACATATCTGATGAGCGCGTCAACACAATGGCCAATACAAAACTCGTCCATACTGAAGTTTCCACTGCATTTCAGAAACTGCGTTCACACTACACAACCGAAAATGCATGTCACATGACCATTCATGCACACTGGGCATGCGCATAGTGTAAACAGTTGCCTATTACTCTAATAATATCTTACCTCCTGCGCATGCTGGCAGCTGCAGTATTATAAAATGTAGAGTTTAAAGGGGTGATGAACTGAGAAATCAAATTTTCCTTGAGCTTTTGACATATAAGAGGTCATCATACTTTAAGAATATCCTGTAAGTTTTAGAGCTGAAAACTTCCTTGTTAGTCCAATAAAAGCTTTAATTGACACCAGGCCCAGCAAACGACAGGATTTACAAAGTGGGGATCTATGACGTCAAAGGGCAGCAAGCACCGCCTCCGCAGAAGAAGATCAACGCCTACTTCATCACTGCCTGTTTAGCCCCGCCCACCGATTAGAATAGGAATAGAATAGAATAGGTTGCCTGAGTAATATAGGCCTATGTGGTGCTAAACCGGTTCGAGCTACCAAGCAATAAACATGCCGTTGAGGATTACAAAATATTGTGCAGTGCCTGGACTCGACAGTAATGCAACAACATGTAAGCAACTGTGTTAAATCTAATTCCTGATCTGATATGTAATGATTCTTGTACAGTCAGATGTTCTTGTCTGTGTGTCAGTAAATCAAACCTGTAACTATACATCAACTTGCGTTGTTTCTCTTACTAGGGTGAAAATAATCTGTTATTTAAACGGTGATTAAATTATATTAGATAAAGAAAGAGATCAAAGAAAGCCCCCTTTGCAATCTTTGGAGCAGCGCTTGCTGAAGCTGTCAATCAAACAGCGCGAGTTTATCAGTGACTGACTCCCATTTTATTCAACGAATCTTTTAGTTATATCGCGTTTGCACTGTTAGTGAAGATGAAAGCATTTGTTAGTGTACAGAAATTGAGTTGCAATGACGAGATCACTGCTTTCATTCGCTCAACAACATACCTGTGATCAGCTACAGTGTTCATCTCTGCAACCTTTCATGCCACAATCTAAATGTAATGCAACACTTTTCACGATTAGTTAACCTTGAGAGCTGTAATAGTAAAAAAGCGCTAAAGAAAGAGAGTAATACTAAGTTATTTCAAATGGAAAGTTTTTAGCCAATCACAGCAGTGGGCGTTTACACAGAAGTCTCACAGCAGACACGCCCCTTAAAACAGAGCGTTCAAGCCAGAGGGCTAAAATCAGGGTAGGAAAAATGCCTTTTATTTATAAATGATGACAATTTTGGATGTAAAAAGCATACTAACATTATAAGTGCACCCAAGGAAACGTTATAAAACAATAAACCAACGCAGTTCATGACCCCTTTAACTGCACAGTGGCTGCTAAAAACAACAACAAAGTCAGAAAAGCTTGCAGTTCCGCCTCCGTGTTATTGTTTACATGGTCTTCGAGGCTGGTCTGTTACAGAGCCATTTTGAGAGACGGCACTGGTCTGTCGTGTTCCGGTAGTGTAATGTGCGCAGCTACGCCTTCATTTTCAAAAGTCTCAATTTTCGTCCGATTACACTGGAATGCAATCACAGAGTTTTCAAATTAAAACAGGGTTTGCAGCGTTTCCAAAAGTCTCTGTTTTTGAGGGTCGGAAACTCTGGAGTAGCATAGATGCTAGGACTATAACTTATGTGTTTTAAAAAAGAAAACACACTAGTGTAAACAGGGCCTTAGTCCAAGTGATTAGGTTCTTTTGCAGTGATGGTTGTCCACTTCAGGTTAAGTAGTGGGATGGGGGTCAGAACATGTTGTGTCTTCTGTCGCTGTAGTGATGCCGGCAGCTTGGGTTGATGTCGTTGCATTCTGACATCTCCGGCTGCCTGCCCAGCATGTCGTGAGCGAGTCCTAATTTAGAACGTCAGAATTAATATATACACACAATCATTAGAGCGGAACATTATGCACATCTAAACTCTAAAAGATAAGACACAGAAGCAGTGTCGGGGGTAATGTATAAGTAACGTGAGTTACTTAATCTGATACTTTTTTTAAGTAATTAGTAAAGTAACTTGTTACTTTTAAATGTACATATATTACATTTATATCCAAGTTACTTTTTCAAATATGTAATGTAAGTAACAAGTTACTTTGTTTTCCCATTTATTGACTCTCCAGCTCTCCACGTTCATGGCGTTATGTGCGCTGTGTGTAAACATGATGGTTATTGTAGTTCTAGACTGAATCTGTTTTGTGCAAGTGAGATGAGTAAATATTACATTTAGTGTTCCTCAAAATGAATAAAAACAGTGAAATTCAAACTATTACGAACTTCAAAATATTACGCAAACCTGCAATAATTATGTTAAATAGCACAAATATACCTTATGCATTTAATCTCACTTTATTAACCAATGTCTTTGCTGCTGACCTTCGATGATCAAATTCATCCATACCGCAAAAATAACTTTAGATAAACATCACATTTTTTGTTTCATTTTTTTATTTATTTTTTTATTGCTGAAGGAAGAGTGTTGAACTTTCTTCTCTTGCATCCTATTCTTCTGCAATCCAGAATGGCAGCACAACTGAAAAGTTTGTCTGAGATGCGCCCTCTACTGTACCAGCGTGAAATTAGTTACTTTTTTAGGGGGCAACACAACATTGTAACACGTTACTTTTAAAAGTGACTATCCCCAACACTGCACAGAAGTGAATAATAACTCTGAGTGCTCTCTTTTACTAGACTGGGTAAACCCAGCCTGATCTGCCGGCGATTTGATTTCGCCCGGCAACTCAGTCTGGAAACCCGTACATTCATTTCTACTGCGTCTGTTACACTTTTGCGGGAACCAATCACAGACTGGCTTATCCACCTTGCTCGCTATTGGCGGGTATAACACGATGACGATAGAGAAGCGACGGCAAGCACGACCGTCAATCCAATTCCTTTTAACCTCTCGACGATGCTGAATGACTTCTTTAGTTTAGCAAACAAATCGCTCGAGTGGGTGTAAATACCACTCACTTTCATGGTTTTTTTTGCACAACCTGCAAAAATCGCTCGATGCCATTGCTGCTTTTGCAAACCGCTGATCAATGCTACAAACCAATACAAACTAAACCTGTCTGAGTTTTCGCGTCGCTTTGCAAAGTACGTCACCCGGATCGTTGATCTGATTGGTTGAAGGATTATCTAATTGCGCGAATAATGTTCGTTGATCATGCCTCTTGTGCAGTAGAAAATACATACAGACTCTCCAGACCAATGTTCAATTTTAAATTGAGCTTGGTCTGGTGATAGCCAGTCAACTCTTTTACCACACCAAAGTTAAAATTGTTGTAGAAACAATTTTCTTTTTATCAGAAATTTCTAATAAATTTTACAGTTAATTACAAAGAAAGGAATTACAAAGAAATGTACCTAGAAACTGCATAGCAAAACCATAACAACCACTCAGAACTCACAAGGCAGAACATTTTGCACAGGCAGCACCACACACATTCAGAAAATGTAAAATCTTGTCTTAAAACTGTGATTTTGTAAATGTTTATCCCTGGATTAGAGTGAAAACATGTTAGTCAACCTGAAATAGTATTGCTGTATGTGAATGAAGGACTGAGTAAATGAAAGTGAAGGCAGGAACAAATACGCAGCCCAGCTGTTTTCTTGCTTTTATGACTTCTGACATCACCGCGAGCGAGACGGAGCAGGAGTGGCAGAGATGAAGAAGAACACCTGATTAGCATTGTGTTCATGTCCCACTGCCGTGACTCTGACTGGCTGGGAGAGAGCAAAAGAACATGGGCGAGAAGGGAGGAGAAGGACAGAGCGAGAGAAAGAGCCAGCTCAGCGCTTTCCAGAGGCCAGGGCGCAGGAAAGAAGAGAGGCTGGTGGACCTGGGAAGAGAAAGAAAGCAGACATAGGGCCACACACATTTCTCACAGGCTAATTGCTTCTCTCTCTTTTCATCTCTTTCTATTTGCCGACACTTTGGCTGAGGTTAAAACAGCAGGATGGCAGTGTCAGGAACAACTGTTGTTCTATAGGTAAACTCTGTCTTAGTCTCTGTGTCTGTGTCTCGGAGGTTAACAATAGAACAATACTTCACGACAGTATAGAGCAAGGGTCCTCGCAGCACATCATGCACCCACAGTATTTTTTGAAGTGTAAAATAGGTATATATGTGTGTATATATTTATAAAACGGTTAGTTCCTGTCCTTGATTCTGATTCTGATGCTTCACCCACTGGTTCTGTGTATCACTACAAAACACCCTTAGCAACGTAAACTGTTCTCAATTGATATTGTTCATTGAAGCTTACTGTATTATGTAGAAGAGTATTTTGAGAAAGAGATCGAGTGAGCGAGTTTATTACCTGCATTCAGATTTAGCATTTTACTTCAGGTCAGTCCTATGTTCATAATAAAAAATCTGTTTAAATGTCTGATGTATTATCTTGTCCTTTTAACAGTTAAGGGGTTTTTCCGTGACTGACAGCGCTAGTCAAAGCATTTGTCAGTTGCGTCTTGTTCCGTGTTCACAACAATTCAGTCTTTTCAATGTAAAAGTCTTCGCTACAGACTGACACACTCATAAAGACAGTTTTTGCCACCATCTAATGCATAATAATGTAACTTCTGTTGCTGTTCATGGTCAGGGACAATTTTTTTCTGGCGGAAGGAAGGCTTTTAGTGAAAGTTTACTTCATGAAAGTTGCATTGATACAAATTTTGTATCTCCACTTTGCGTCGTGCCTAACAACACCTGTATATTCACGATACAGCACAGCCTCTCATACCTTATTGC
>RJVU01042551.1:3344403-3355794 GCA_003731715.1 Anabarilius grahami
ATAATATAATAAAATATAATATAATAAAATATAATTGGGTGTTGGCTGTGACTCCATGACTAATAATATAATATAATATAATATAATCAATTATAATATAATATAATATAATATAATGATGATTTGGTGCTAAAGAAACATCTTGTATACACGCACACTATACATACTCTGTGTTTGTTGTTTTTTTTTTCTTTTTCTGTCTTTTACCTTCACAAGGTTTCTCTAGGCTCTAAGCTCTGCATAACTGCTGCAACAATAGACACTTTGCCTGTCATCTGTGATTTTAATGGGATTGCTTAATATTTAATGAGTAGTCTGTGTTTATACTTAAAATCCACCTCAAAAAACCTGTGGGTTATTTTTGTAGAAAGTTAGAGAACACATTAAACTTCCACACACATTTAATATGACTTTACTTTGCTTTAACTTTATTCACTTTACATTTCAGTGCACATAAGTAAACAGTTCTGTGTGAATATGCCAGTTTAGTTACTATTAGAAATTCAGCAACTGTAGTTCCAAGATGAGTATTACAAAGAAAACACACAGAGAATTATAATAATAATATTATTAATAATCATCATTTATTTAATTTTTTTCTGAGTTATTTATTTTATGCTAAATTATATCATGGTTATGAAAACATGTTTGCATTGACGTTTAGTTTCTCAAACAGTTTTGTGAATGTGAACTTAATGGTTTTATTATATACATGCTTTAACACAGTGACATGTCTCATAATATTGCCTTAACCTTCCTGTTCCATTACCAGTGTCCCACTTGTGCTGTTTTATACAGACCGCTAGGCACTTCCCTTACCAGCTGTTATAGTTCATTTAAACATTTATCACCTCCTTTCTCCTTCAAAAACCCATAAAGCCAGAAGACTTTTTCTACTTGGTCTAATATTTAGCAACCTCTGTATAGACCTTATGCACCAGAGAAACATTCGAAGGCATCGCTGTCGAAGAGTAATTAGCTGGTGAAGTAGATTTACTTACTGTAGAGTTAACGAAAGATATCATGAGCATTGCAATGTTTGCACAGATGTCATAATAAATGTCAGTAGACCGGGAAGATTTTAAAAGGAGTGGTTCATTCACAAATCTGTACAATCTTATCTCCATGCTGTGGAAATACACTGGCCGGCCAAAAAAAAAGTCACTGTTTGGATTTTAATAGGAAAATACTTAAGAGTCTATGGATGGATCATTATTACAGTGGTTATTATCTTTCTAGCATCTTATATGTTTGGCAAAGGTTTTTTTAACCCTAAAAGATGGAGTGTGTAGATTTTCATTTCATAAATAAAAATGTATTAAGATGTATCCATTAAGATGTATGGCCATGTTCCAGGATGACAATGTCAAGATTCATCTGGCTCAAATTATGAAAGAATTGTTGGGAGGGAGCATGAATAATCATTTTCACACATGAATTGGCACTGACCTCAGTGTAAGTTTTTGGGATGTGCTGGAGTAGACTTTTACAGAGTGCTCACCTCTTGCATTGTAAATACAAGATCTTGACCAAAAATGTATGCACCTCTTGATGGAAATAAATATGTTGTGATGTTATTTCCATCAAGAGGTGCATACATTTTTGGTCAAGATCTTGTATTGACAATGCAAGAGGTGAGCACTCTGTAAAGTCTACTCCAGCACATCCCAAAGACTGAATGAAATTAAGGTCTGGACTCAGAGGTGCCAATTCATGTGTGAAAATAATTCTTTCACAATTTTAACCCTGGTGAATCTTGACATTGTCATCCTGGAATATGGTCATGATGTGTCTTCCTACATGGTTGTTTAAGAAATGAAAAGCTACACACTCCATCTTTAAGGGGTTAAAAGAACCGTTGCCAAACATATAACATGCTAGAAACATAATAATCACTGTAATAAGGATCTATTCATAGATTCTTACGTATTTGCCTATTAAAATCCAAACAGCGACTTTTTTGTTGGCCGGGCAGTGTATAAACCAAGCAACAGAATGCTGAAAAAGGTGGGGCTACTTAAGGTCTATAGCAGAGCAGGACATTTTTAACATAGAGCTCATAATATCCCTTTAAAAAAAATTCCATGGCAGTACTATGATACAATAATAAACCATGCTACTGATTAATGTTACACAGTCCAATTTTATTTCACATGTCAACAAATCTTTCATCTTACTTGTGCTCTGTTTTGCACCTCATTATCGAGTTTAGATGAACCGTTTCACCGAACTCTCATGTGTAGTTTGTTTTGTTCACTCTCAGAAAAAAGTACAAAAGCTGTCACTCTGATACCCTTTCAGGAGGTTCTAATATGTACCATTTAGGTACAAATATGTATTGTTCAGGTGCTAATATGCACCCTTTAGGAGTAAATAAGGTACAACGGTGTACATTTTGAAAGGGTACCACCCTAGTGACAGCTTTTGTACCTTTTTTATGAGAGTGTTAGTGCTGTAAACTAGTGCTGTAGATACAAGAAAGAACAGCTCTGAATGTTTTATTCCTGTCATTTCACCACACTGTCCAATAGAGACAGAAACAACAACTCATCTCCTCAATGTGCTTTGTAAACACGGATGGTTGTATTTTAGTTTGTTATGGCTGACGTTGTTCAAGTCTTTTGAGGTAAGCTGTGAAATGAAAGATTTATCGTCTGGTTTGTGCTTGTTCGTGTGTGTGTGTGTGTGTTTTGGTTTCAGTCTTTCTTTATCCAGTCATCCTAATATAACCTCCACTTCTGATGTACCACTAGCTTGTATCATTCAAGATGCATTTAGATGTTTCCTTTTTAGCATACATAAGTGTAATTGGTCCTACTCATCCCGCTCTGAGCGGGATTCGAACTGTCGTCTCAGGCATGGGAGGCCGGCTTACTAACACTTTATGGTACATAAAAACCGCAGCGTCAATGAGAAGCGTCTCACTGCAGCCTGTGGTGGACATCCAACCCAACTCATGTCGACCTGCAGCCAATTCTTAAGATTTTATTGGTCATGTCAATCACAATACTGATTGCCTACACCAAACACTGATCCCTAAACCTACCTGTCACTGTAACCTTAACCAATGAAATTAGCTGCAGGGTTGTGATTTCTGGTGAACTGGTTTGGGGATAAAATTGTGCTTCCTCGTTAACTTTGAAACAAGAAGAAGCATTGAGAAGACTTAACCGTCACAACTAATTATTTTTCATTTACTTCTTATATTTCTCTTTTTATGACAGACCACACTAAAAAAAACCCACTCAGAACATACCCTTACGCATAACAAACCCTTTTAATCTGGAACCTACATACTGAAACCCACCTAAAACATACCTTTACGCCTGAAACCCACTCAGAACCTGCCCTTACGCCTAAAAACCCTTTCAATTGGAAACCTACACACAACAAATCGGGTTTCCGGGGCAGAACGGGGCTGGGGAGTTGCAAGGTGACGTATCGGGCGTGACTTCTGACATCACCGTTGGAAGTGGTTGTCCGCAGGATGCAGTGAGCCCTACTTGGACTGAAGCGCTAATGCGCCTCTTTAGGCCAAGGGAGAGAGGCACAAGCTCAACTGCCGCTCTAGGCAAAGCACTGTTGTGCTGCCCCCCACTTCACACTCACAATTGAACAAAGCCCGGAACACACCAAGCCGACGTTCAGCCATCGGGCAGTTTTTGTTTGTCGGCCGATTAAGTTTTCCCAGTGTGTTCCACACCATTGGCTGAAGTTGGTCCTCGTCGGCTTTTTTTTTGGCCGATTTAACATGTTGAATGTTGACGGAACGGACAGAACGGACCTGCTGCTTGGCCGTCGGGGCAACTTTAGACCCAGACGCTGCCGACGTGAGCCAAGTCTGTCTGTCCCGCAGTCTGCTTTCGTTGCCACTAGTTAATCGGTGTTGGCTTGGTGTGTTCCGGGCTTAAGATGCATGTGGAAGACTGGATATTTTGTTTATTGATAAAATTGCACTAAAATATAAGCATAAACAGCTAATTAAAATTTCCTGATAATTTACTCACCCAATGATTTGAAGGTCCAAATTGCAGTTTCAATGCAGCTAGCTCTGAAGCTTTTGACTAGCTTTTGACTTAAGAAAGACATGAACATCTTGGATGACATGGGGGTGAGTAAATTATCAGGAAATTTTAATTCTGAAGTGAATTAATCCTTTAAGTCTCTAGTTCATTTTCAATGAGAGAGACATGGAAAGTGGCAAATCGGAGATAGTTCTAGTAGCAGCGAAGCCCAAAATCCCGTTGCTTGTGCGTGAACTACTCTTCGTAGCGGTTATAGTATAAATATTAGCCTAATATATGGCGTATATAAATATTACGCTTTCAGTAAGGTGAACCACATAACTTCTCCCCCAATTTCTCTCTCACAGAGACACACACACACACACACACACACACACACAACCTAAGCCTACGTTTTAGAAGCGCAGAAGTGTTGGGCTCATTAGTCATCACAAGCAGTAAAAGTCGTCATCTTTTGTATTCACGTCCAGATAGTTTTATTCGTTTTGATGACATGTTTGGATGTAAATCAGGGTAGTATAGTAGGCCTATGCTAGGTAGAATTAAGGAGTTAATTAATATTTAGAATAACCGTGTGATAAGTAACTCCGAAAATGCAATAATTTCAAATGAATGTCCAACCAACCAATTAACCAACAAATCAATCAATCATTCAATCAATAAATACATAAAATCTCTCTCTTTCTTGCCACCCTGACTGTGCTGCCGCCCTAGGCAGCTGCCTATTTTACCTACAGGCATGTGCCAGCCCAGCTCTTACTAGCTTGCTTCTGTTACTCAGGTGCAACATTTTTAATGAAATGTTCTCTTTCTTTTTCTCAGAGCCTCAGCTGAAAGGTATCGTCACACGTCTGTATTGTCGGCACGGCTTCTACCTGCAGATGTTACCCGATGGCACCTTGGACGGCACAAAGGACGAAAGCAGCTCCTTTTGTAAGTGTGTGCTTGTAGATACGTGGGTGTGTGCATCTGTGCGTGCGCTCAAATCTTTTTTGAACACGTCTTAAGAGCTTTAAAAAATTCAGTTAACCTTACCTGAACTCACTATCACATTACATCCCACAGACTATAATGGGAAACAAACATCAAAGTGTGGCAGGTCTCTCTCTGTCTTTGTCTTTTCCTGCGGAGTATAATACCTTGCCCTCCTCACAGCAGTATAAACCAGCATCCACATCAGCCAGATACGTGCAATGTCCTTTTCACAGCATGTTCAGGAGAGTTTTTTCATTCAGAGGTTGCTCTATCAATCCCCAGGAGACCAAATGGAGAGCTGGTTTGGGCAAAGTTTAGAACTGAAGAATTGGCTTACTTTCAATTAATGAATGTGAATTTGAATTGAATTGGCCACACCCACAGAAAGTCTATCTATCTATCTATCTATCTATCTATCTATCTATCTATCTATCTATCTATCTATCTATCTATCTATCTATCTATCTATCTATCTATCTATCATTCAATTATCTATCTATCTATCTATCTATCTATCTATATATCTATATATCTATCTATCTATCTATCGTTCAATTATTGTTCTATCATTCTATCTATCATTCTATCTATCGTTTTATCTATCTGTCTTTCTATCGTTCTATCATTCTATCTTTCTATCCTTTTATCCTAACTGACTATCATCTGTCTGTCTGTCTTTCAATCTATTGTTCAATCTATTGTTCTGTTGTTCCATCCATCCATCCATCTATCCGGCCAATAAAACCTTCAAACCTTCAGACTAAAGCTAAAAAAAAATAAAAATAAAGAAAAACTTTCAAAGGCTTAAATTTAGCACTGTCCTGACAAAAGAAATGTTTTTTTTTTTCCATTTCAAGTAATTGTAATTCTACTTTCTTACATTCAAATCTAAATTGTAATTTGGCTCAATTAATTTCAAATTCAGGAACACAACTAACATTCTATTGCAGTCTGGTCATGTTGGCACAGCTGAGCAGTTTGAGACATTAATCACATCCCTTTAGAAACNTGAATTGGCCACACCCACAGAAAGTCTATCTATCTATCTATCATTCAATTATTGTTCTATCATTCTATCTATCTATCGTTCAATTATTGTTCTATCATTCTATCTATCATTCTATCTATCATTCTATCTATCGTTTTATCTATCTGTCTTTCTATCGTTCTATCTTTCTATCCTTTTATCCTAACTGACTATCATCTGTCTGTCTGTCTTTCAATCTATTGTTCAATCTATTGTTCTGTTGTTCTGTTGTTCCATCCATCCATCCATCTATCCGGCCAATAAAACCTTCAAACCTTCAGACTAAAGATAAAAAAAATAAATAAAAAAAAAAACTTTCAAAGGCTTAAATTTAGCACTGTCCTGACAAAAGAAATGTTTTTTTTTTTCCATTTCAAGTAATTGTAATTCTACTTTCTTACATTCAAATCTAAATTGTAATTTGGCTAAATTAATTTCAAATTCAGGAACACAACTAACATTCTATTGCAGTCTGGTCATGTTGGCACAGCTGAGCAGTTTGAGACATTAATCACATCCCTTTAGAAACTCTAGAAGAGGCACATGTAAGATGACTCAACTCTTTTTCTCTACAGAAAATGTGTGAAATTGGATTCACCAGCAAAAGATGTCAGTTTGCTCTTTGTTTGCTCTCTTCATTGGAGCAGAAGAGTATAATTTCAGATAGTAAAGAGATCTCATATGTTGCAATTTCTTTCCTAATGTACCTAATGTTCCAGTCCTAATGTACAGTATGGACACTCCTAAAATACGCAGCAGTCTCCTCATAATTTACATGTTCCCTCCCATGAGATGCATTTCTGAGCACAGCCAGACAGATGCCCCATAATGTCTTTTTAATACAGGAACGTAATAAACAAAAACAAAACAGTCCAATCCCACAAGGTTTTCCCACTTTTTTCTGCAGACGTCTTTAAAACCTTCCAGAGACAAAACAGTTATGTCAGCCGATAAAAGGATTTTCGTAAGTGTTTCTATCCATAAATCTTGCATAAAAGTCATTTAACAGTGCCATGTCTGCTGATTCGGTATGTGTCAGATATTGTGTAAGTGTGTGTTCGCTGTAGTGGGTTTGACAGAGGGAAACCATCTGGGAACAGCTGTGTGGATGGTGTTGGAGACAAAGTTAAATAACTTTTTATAGAGCTACTTAAAAGGTGAAGGAAAGAGAAAGCAAGCGGCAGAGCTGTGTGATTGCTGTCTAGCTTTTACGGTTATTATATATGGATTGTGCACTGAGGTGAGAGAAAGGTGAAATTGCTATGTTAACTGGTGTACAGTTTGCTTTGTTTCCTCAAATTAGGACTGAACCTGTTCTTGTGAATGGCTGTGTGTGTGTCAGGTTTTGCCTGCATTATAGACATAGCAGTTGCTATAAAGTGAGGCTTCATCAGTGCATACTTAAAGGTAGTTTACCCACAAATGAAAATTCTGTCATCATTTACTCACCCTCATGTCATTACCTGTATGAATTTCTTCAATTATGGAACATAAAAAAATATTTTGAACGGTCTTGCATGGTCTACAAATTAACATTTGACCTCATTGATTTTCATTGTATGGACAAAAAACACTGAAACATTCTTCGAAACGTCTTTTTTTGTTGTTCCACAGAAGAAGTCTTTAAGTTTTGGAATGACATGAGGATGACTAAATGATGACAGAATCCCTTTAAAGTAAATACAGTTGAGCTTGAAAGTTTACATACCCCTTGGATAATCTGCAAAAATGTTAATCATTTTAACAAAATAAGAAGAATCATAAAAATTGCATGTTATTTTTTATTTACTGTCCTGAATAAGTTATTGCACATAAAAGATGTTTACATGTTTACAATTTTTAAAAATGACCCAGTTCAAAAGTTTACATACCCTTGATTCTTAATATTGTGTGTTGTTACCTGGATGATCCATGACTGGTTGTTTGTTTTTATGTTAGTTGTTCATGAGTCCCTTGTTTGTCCTGAGCAGTTAAACTGTTCTTCAGAAAAATCCTCCAGGTCCTGCAAATTCTTTGGTTTTCCAGCAGCTTCTGCGTATTTGAACCCTTTCCAGCAATGACTGTGATTTTGAGATCCATCTTTTCACACTGAGGACAACTGAGGGACTCAAACACAACTATTACAAAAGCTGCAAACATTCACTGATGCTCCAGAAGGAAACACGATGCATCAAGAGTCGAGGGGTGATATTTTAAACTAAAACCATACTGTATCTGAGCAGTAACTTCTCATTAATGAGTGAATATATAAGATTTTCTGAAGAAGTTCTTAATGTTAGCATGTTTTTACCATGCCATTACTTAATTTACCCCTTTTTTATTAATAGAAAAACAGAGAAATTCTTTAGTTACAAGAACTACAGCAAAACCAGTGTGAAATATTTCATATATATTTTTATCAATATTTATGAGAAGTTTTATTTGAATATATTATTAAATGAAATTTATAATAAAAAAAATTTAAAAATTTAAAAAAAAACATATAATATGAGAATTACCAGTATGAACTCCATTGACTTCAATGGATTTAATTAAATTTCTTTGAACTTATAAATCATGACTGCTTAAAACAGTCTGAATTTATGAAAATTACACATTTTATTTTTCTAACAAATCATCTGTTTGGTCAATTAACTTTTTAATCTACAAACAGACATTAATATAATTTGTCATTTTATTTTAATTTCAGAATTAGTGTGTGTGTATGCGCAGGCATGTTTATTGACAAAATGTAATACCAGTGGGAAGGAAAAAATTTAATTTGAGACAAATCTAACTAATAGATGTAAAACAAACAATCAAACAAACAAACAAACATAATTTAAAGGTGCAATGCATACATTTTAGCGGCATTTAGTGGTGAGGTTGCGAACTGTGTACACCCCTCGCACCCTTCCCTTTCGGAGAAGCTACGGTGGCTGTCTGGCTGACACAAGACAAAGATGTCATTGTCTGAGACTATGTTAAGCAATGAGGTTGCTTCTTACTTCTAACGAAGGACGGTCTCTGCTTCTAATAAACCAGACAACTACTACAACTACTTTGTATGTATTCAACGTAGTGAGTGACGATGCAAACTGCCTCTAAAAACACAAACGATTTAGAAGAACAACAACAACATAGTGACGAAACACGCTCTGTAGAGTGTATGTCCGTTTAGGGCTGCTGTAGAAACATGCCGGCACATAATGGCAATCTGACATGGAGGGGGGACCCGCGGTGTATGTGACAGAAATGGCTCATTCTAAGGTGATAAAAACATAACGGTTCATTATATAAGGTCTTTATGCACCACTGAAAACATAGTTATGTATATTATATTGCATTTCTGTCAATAGATCCTCCTAAATTTTACACATTGCACATTTAATGTGTAGAGCCACAGTTCATTTTCAGGTTAAAACAGACCTGAAAGCAAAAGGTGTAACAGTTTAGTTTAAATGGTTATATCTCTTACATTTATTTTTAAATCTGAAAAAAAGTGTATTTTGACAGTCTTAACACATATCCAATGTTTCATTTTCACACTAAAAACTATGGATTAAAAAAAAAAAAATTATGTACAGTACCTCTTCTGGGTCAAAATGGACTCTAATTTTCTTAGAGTGAAGGACATTTTAATAATCTAAAGAACCTTTTGTGCAATGGAAAGTTTCCATGGATGTTAACTCTTCTTTATGGAACAATAGATGCCCATAAAGAACTTACTTTTAAGACTGAATATTTAATTGTGCATGCTCATTTCCTTATTTTGGTGTGGGTGTTCACATTTGCTGTGTTTCAGGGTCAAGAAAAAGCCGAGAACATTGACAGGCTCAGCTGACAGATCTCTGCTACACACATGCTACAAGCTCTCCTTCTCTCTCTCTCTCTGTTGGTCTCTTTGAGTGAGGTCAGATGTTAGAGGTTTGCCCTCTCATTAGCAGTGAGGGGGTCTCGGTAAAGCTGCTCTTTATGCACCACACTGCGGTGTATGCTAATTAGTCCCAAAAACTGCCAAATCAGCTCGGAGAGAGAATAAATAATTAACATGCTCTAATTCATATCTGGAAGCCCTCTGTTGTAATGATATACAATTCCATTATTAAATAGACAAACAATTGACTTTTATGCTTGGGTAGATACTATAGGCTGTGGAAACCTCCATGGTTACCATGGCCAGGTTTCATGGGAACCTTTATTTTTAAAGTGGAAATGAAGCAGTCAGTCAAGTTAACATTATTTATTAAATGGACATCCACTCAAATAAAAAATTATATAACAAACATGACAAATGTAACCATTTTTTTTTTTAAAACAGATGTTTTGTTATAGCTTTTGTAGCAAGGACACTGCCATCTTGCAGTACTACAACCTGAGACGTCACGGGGTTGGTTGCCTGACTCTGAGTTCAATACAACGGTAGAGAGACAAGAAGACAGACAGTAGAGGACAGATAGTGAAAGATAAAGGCAGAGACAGTGAAAGATGGAAACTGGCATCAAAAGACAAAAGGGAGGTCACTATTGCATTGCTGCTGGATTTAAAAATGAGTTTTACAGTGTTAAAGCAAAGGACAAAAGAGTCCATTTTCATAAACTGCCGCTGAAACGGAGAACAGTACAGCTTTGCATCCCAATTCACATTCAGACACAAGTCCCACTGCCTCAAGATTTCCATAGTTTTACTTGGCTATACAGCATTTGCCAAAATGACCGTCAGAAATTAAAATGAACCAAAACCATTATAAACACTGTTTGTCATTCCACAACACAGAGAGATCAAAGTTGATTAAATAAATATTTAGTTTTTTAAGTACTGTTACAAGCTGTTCACACAATTGGCAATAAAAAAGCAATCAATACATAAAAATTCCTACATATAGCCCCTTTAAATTTACTCAAGCAAACTTTGGAGTTTTACACAGATTAGTACCAGGTCCCCAGATGGCACAGTGCTTGTCCCGGCAGTTCCCACCAAAGCCAAAAGAACAGCTGGTATGGCAGTGATAGGTGTTCCATCACAGAGCGTGTGCCCCCTTGGAGTGAAGGGTATGCAGCCTGGTGGACTGGCAGTCCTCCTTTCATTTTAATCTTCACTTGAACCACAAGTTGATTATGTAATGTCTTAATGAGCAAAACGGGAGAGGAATGATGAGAGTCTTGCTGTGTGTGTGTGTGTGTGTGTGTGTGTGGGTGTGGGTGTGGGTGTGTGTGTGTGCTCATTCAGCCAATGAACATCTTGAGCTGATCATGCATTTCACCCCTGCTCAAGTACTTACACTTGAAAAGATAAGAGAGAGAGAGTCAGGTGGAGCTGGTTTCTTTGCAACTAAATCTTTCCTTATTACAGCATTTTTCTACTTTTCTTCTTCTCCTTCTCCTA
>RJVU01042551.1:3359265-3374988 GCA_003731715.1 Anabarilius grahami
GTTTTCTGTTTTTGTCAATTATGATAGGTTTGATCTTTAGCTACTTATGCAGTCATTCATCCACTCTCCAGTATTTTTTTATTTATTTATTCCATAGATGCCTTCTTAAAGTCTGAAAGGTTTTGGGTTCAGATGAGGTCTGCATTGTCATGCCCACTGTTGTCACGACACTAGGAGGGGGCTCCTCAAATCCGCATTGCTCCGTGGAGACACATTGCCATGGGCCATTTGTCAATACTGCTAAAGTCAACATGTCGCTCAAGACGTTTCTCACCAACGGTCCCGTCGGTCAACACTCCACACCAAAATAGACACACTCTCATCCGCAGCGCAAAAAGCTTGTGCAACCGCCCCGGTGTCATACAGAATGCCTACGCCTCAAGCTAACATCCCAGTTTAGACACTGGAAAATCCTGTTGGCTACGGCTGGCAGTGTGATTGCAGAACAAAGGGCAAGGTGTAAGGAGATTTCTCAGTTTCTGTTTAATGTGCCTCACCGAATCTGAAAGCTCATTTCACTGGGGTCTGTAATTTCAGGATTTTTTTTTTGCTGAAACTCTCAGTTTTCAGGCTATGTGTCACCTCAGGTGCACTGAAGAGAAATTATCATCCTTCATAATGTGCTGAAAAAAGAGATATTGAAAATCGTTCATCATTTATTTCATATACAGCGAAATTTCAAACTGTCCATGCTGATGATTAAAATCTTTCTCTCTCTCTCTCTCTCTCTCTCTCTCTGAATTGCAGTGCTATTCAACTTGATTCCTGTGGGTCTGAGGATAGTTGCCATCCAGAGCACCAAGACAGGACTCTACATAGGCATGAACAGCGAGGGCTACCTCTACACATCAGTAAGCACATATCATATTCATCAGTAGGTTACAAACCTTTCTAGACCTGTCCTAACACATCTCATTTTGTTAGAAATATCAGCGACATATAGTGGAGGCCAAATGTCTGAGACCACAAATGAAAAATCTTTTACTTTTCTAAATCAATACAGTTCCAAATTGTCAGCATAATAATTTAAGTGAAAAGCTGAATTAAAAAAATTCTTGTGTTGCATAGCGTGTTTGTGAATTTTGGGGCGGAGCTATCAAGATAGGGGTGTGATCCTTTTGGGTAGGGGTGTTTGTTTTGGTGATTTTAAATGTCAACAGCGTTTCTCACAAATCGCTTACTGCATCTTTAAATATTAGAATCTTAAAGGGGTCATGAACTGCATTTATTCAATATAGTCGGCACTGCATGATCTTTTATTTTCAATCTCTCTGAAAACCCTGCGCTGAACGGTGTCTTGTTTAAAAATGAATCCGCAGTAAAACGAAGCAAACAAATTAAGTGTCTTACTGACACAATCTGGAACTTTGTTAAAAATAAAGTTCATCTACGCTTTCCTAATGTTAGGATCACAAGAAAGACAATGCAAAGACTGCATTTCTCCACAACTTGGCACTTCAAAATGTCTTGTAATCTTTTGAAGCACCTCTATGGTTTTGTTGCTGGAGTAATCCTGTGTTTGCATCTCTCTCGTATTTACTCACATCATACTACATCTGTGGGTGGGGCTAAAGAGTCAATGACGTAGAAGTAGGCGTTGATCATCTTCTGCAGAGGCGGTCTTTTGTGGCACTATGACGTCATACAGAGACAAAATCTGAAACAAGTCATTTTGGCAGCTTGTTTTCAATAAGAGCTGTTTTTGGACTATGAGAAAATTTGGGGTTTTGAAACTTAGAGGATATTTTTATAGTACAATAAACTATTACATGTCAAAAGATCAAGGAAATTTTGATTTCTCAATTCATGACCCCTTTCACTATTTATTATTCCTTTTATTTCATAATGTCCCTTTGTATGGAAGTTTTCAAAATCTTAAAACTTAAGATTTTTAATCTCAGATTAAAGGGTCTGTTCACCCAAAAAATGAAATTTCTGTAATTAATTACTAACCCTCATGTCGTTCCACACCCGTAAGACCTTCGTTCATCTTCGGAACACAAATTAAGATATTTTTGATGAAATCCTACACATAGGCAGCAACGTTATTGCACCTTTTGACGTCCAGAAAAGTAGTTGAAAACATGGTTAAAATAATCAACTTGACTACAGTGGTTCAACCTTAATGTTATAAAGTGACGAGAATGCTTTTGTGCGTAGCAAAACAAAAATAACGACTTTATTTAACAGTTTGAACCATTGTCATACGTAGTGAACTCAGTGCAGGCTTCCTTGTTTACGTCCAAATGCCGGCTCATTATTAAGGCTGATTTATACTTCTGCGTCGGACCTACGTCATAGGCTCTGTGCCGTAGGCAATGCGTCTGTTTTCATTTATACTTCTGCGTTGACGTGCATGCAGACCACTAATAGGCAGTGTCCGAGGTCATGTTGAGTATCTAGGCAAAAGCCGAAGAAGAAGCAGCTTGTCATGTACGTTGTCAGAGAAGCTTACAAATACAAGCGGTAGAGATGCGGCAAAGAGGTAACGACTTTTGTCGCAGTATGACTGCATGTGTCCCCTGAAACAGAGCATTTTTTCATTCCTATGGAAGTCGAAAACGCTCGCTCTTCTCCGATTGCTCCGCGCCAGTTTTTTGACCCGTGGGAGGGGTTTTAGCAGACCAATCCCAGCGCTTGCGGTCCGCGTAGAATTTACACGTTTTTAAATTTTTGAAGAGGTGCACGTCAGGCTACGTCGTAGGCTACACGTGGTACAATCAGCCTATGCCGTAGCTACGGCGTACACTCGACGCAGAAGTTTAAATCAGCCTTTAGCCAGATCCTGTGTCAGCATCACATGCATGCGTCGTGCTGCTCACGTGTTCAGCTTCAGCCAATACTGAGTTGGCATTCGGACGTAAACAAGCAAGCAAGTTTGTTTGTTTTGCACATAAAAAGTATTCTTGTCGCTTCATAACATTTAGGTTGAACCTCTGTAGTCACGTTGACTATTTTTACCCTTGGATTTCATCAAAAATATCTTAATTTGTGTTCCGAAGATGAACAAAGGTGGAACGACATATGGGTGAGTACATAATGACAGAAATTTCATTTTTGGGTGAACTAACCCTTTAAAGACACTGTATTTTATACTCAAAGAAACTGATGCTCTTTGATTATGTATCAGGTGCTACTAATGAAGTTAACTGCTGTGCGTTTGTCTGTGTGACTGTGAGTGTGAATACTGTTGGCCTCAGTTCTCTGAGACACACTCCATTAGTCTGGCCTATTTCTCTCTACCAGATAAACTGGGGAACTGTGAGCAAGAAATGCTTCTGCTAAGAGATGCATTGCTTTGCAGTGTAGAGCAGCAATTCTTCTTTCTTCTCTCCCTTCTCATATAGAGAAGAATAGAATATTGTTTTCATCTTTGATGTAGATCATAACACTCTTTAAAGTAAGGTAAGGAGTCTAAGAGATGCATAGGTCTATAATATACTGTGGCCCCATAAAGTGCACTTAAAAGGGCTGTATGTAAGAATTTTCATGTATAAATCGCATTTGTATTGCCAATGTGTGACCAGCTTGTAATGAAACCTAAAAAAACTAGACCTTCCCCGACTATCTAGGTTGTCTATGAAAGCTTGTAACACTTGAATAATTAGTGATGCATTTTATGACTATATTCAGAGCTAAAAAGATGATTGAATATGTCTCAGACACACGATAATGTTGTGATTGGTAAAGTTGATGAGGCTAATCTCATTCAGTAATTATTGATTACCTAATAAGGAACTATCTTAGTCTTAGTTTCTTAATCTTGTTTCTATATTAGTTAAATAGTAGTAGCTGAAGTGTTAATGTAGTACTACTCATTTGTCCTGCATTACTTCCTGCATTGTTACTTATTAATGACAGACCATTGTTCTAAAGTGTTACCTACAAACCTAAACAATGATTGAGATAAACCATTTCAAAATGATTTATATAAATCATTACACAAATTACAACTGTTCTCTCAGTCGTGAACTCAGTAAGTGATATAATTTCTTATACTTCCCTCACATGTATCCTTCTCTCACACACAGGAGCACAAATGCACTTTCTATCGCTTATTCTCTACTCTTGCAAGGAGAGCATCTGTAGAGAATGTCTTCCTCATGGGAAGAAACACGACCCATTTTCCACAGAGGGAAATGACCATAGCTGGAAAAAAAGAGAGAAAATCCCTATCCTAGAAAACCTCATGCAAGGCGACCTCTTTTTCTTTCTCTCATCTCTGCCTTAGTCTGAAGCACTCAGATCGCTCTACCTGTGTCCTAACTTTTATCCTTTTTCGTGCATGATATTTTAAGCCAAAGAGACTAGTGTGAAGCCAGTGAAGCATGCCACAAAAAGCAATGCAAACATGAAAACAGGAGACAGCTTTCTCCTGAGCTTCAAAATATTCTAAAACAATAGAACCAAAACATATTGTTGACTCTTGAAATGTTATGTGAGGAATGACTAATTTTCTGCTGTATAGTGTGCCATGAGAAGAATACACAAAGCTAAACAAGTTATTTTTCCTAGATTGATTTAAGGTGCAGCCAAAATTGCATACTGTCTGAGTAGGCACTACATTTGATGAGGAACGAACTTCACAACCGTTAAAACAAGTGTGTTCTATATTGTATGAATGTGTGTATTATGAATGAAATCCATACTATATCCACCATGTTGGCTTTGTCATGTGACCTATAACGTCAGTTGTGTCGTTTCACTGCTATTCACAACTCCTCTGTGGCTTCATGGGATAGTATAGTGTCCACGTCATGCACACTTCGAAAGTAGTAGGTCATCCAGGTACTGTTTTATGAATACAACGAATTCGGAAATAGTTCTTATTTCACATATATTTCACACACCTACTATATAGTAGGGAAGTAAGCATATTCAGATGCAGGTTCATCTTTTTAATGGCAAATCTCAAATATTTTAACTTTAAGGGCCCTATCATACACCCAATACAAGTGTTTTTTGCTAGTTTCAGCTCGACGCAGTTATCATTTTCATCTCCAGTGCCCACGTTGTTTAAATAGCAGATGCACTCGCGGCCATCTGTTCACCCATGGGCGTGCTGGTCTGAAAATGAGGTGTGTTCAGGTGCATTGTTGGCGTGTTGCTATTTTGAGGCAACTTAGAACAACTGCGCCATTGACCAATGAACCATTGAATGACCGTTGATGAATGAAATTTGACAAATCGTGGCAATACACACATGTATTTAAACTGACTTGTCAGGTTGAGGGTCTCTGTATTCCCCCATGTAAATAGCAATCTGCCATGGTGCAAGCACAGCTGGCTTTTAAAGGGAATGGTAGTTGAGACTCTGATTGGTTTAATGCACATTACGCCCAAAACACACCTATGACTCATTAAGAGACCATTTTTTTTCGTTGTTAAACTAGCAAAAATGGATTCAGACCTGTGTCATGTGCTTCAGACCATGCGTTTAGATCGTGAAAATAGGGCCCTTAGACTGCATTAACCAAATTTCTATGCAAAAATTTACCACTGTACCAAATGTTCCACAAGTAATATTATATACCATTTATGTGGTTAAATCCTGCTGGCTGTTCATTTGAGAACCCTAGACTTAGAAAGCAAAATATCAGCTCTGGTCTAAATGATGTCATTATTTTCTCTTGTTGTTCCAAATCTGTATGACTTTCTGAAAAAAGTTGAGTTAATAGTAACAACTTTCTTTTGGGTGAACTAAAGTTTTGAAAGTGAGTTTGAAGGATTTTATATGTATATGGACTGACAGATCTCTCTTTCTCTCACACACACTAGCTAATGGGTTAATGAATGTGCTAGGTGGAGTCTTGTATACACTTGGTGAGTAAAGCCATATTTATAATAGTCCTTTATGACTGTTGCTTGTCAGACTGTACGATCATGATCCCTGCTGTAAGCCATGTCATACTGTAGGATCTCAGTTGTCATTAACCCTCTGGAGTCTGAGGCTGATTTGGGACCCTGGAGAAGTTTTGCCATGCCCTGGCATTTGTGCTTTTTTCAGTTGTTCATAAAGATATTAATGGAAAAGGTGCCATTATGCTGTATTCAGCACGAACTAGGCTACCATAATATGTGAGCAACATGTATGTACATGTTTGTATTTTTGAAGGAATAACGATTGCGTGGTTGCGTGGTTATTGAAAAAACAAAAAACTTAAGTCACTGAAATAAGGCCAAAAAACAAATATTAAATATGTGTTCACTTCTGGGTATTGGAGGTTGTAGACTAGAATTTTTGCTTCAAAATGTAAAAAATATCCTGCCTTTGTTCATATAAAACAATATAGAGATTAAAATTTTGTAAGACACTTTTTGTCAAGACACACAGTATGCATGGAGGTGTGAATCTTCATGAATAATGCTGTGATTCACACCTGAGAAGACAAAGACCTGCATAATGACCCACATAATGAGCCCTTTCAGTCAGGTAGACTATGTGAAAAAAAAAAATAACAGGATCATATCAGCTATATTAACGTTAATATAATGTTCACTCTTGACAGAAAACATCTCATGCATGCACGTATTATTGCACATCATGTGAAGAAAATTTTGTATAGCCCTATTATAGTTTAAATTACAGTACCAGTCAAAAGATTAGACGCATTACTATTATAATGTTTTTAAAAGAAGTCTCATGTTCATCATGCTGTATATCAAAAATACAGAAAAAACAGCAATACTGTGAAATATTATTACATTTTAAAATAATGGTTTTCTATTTTAATATACTTTAAAATATAATGTATTTCTGTGATGCAAAGCGTCTGAACATTCATGTTACCTCTATGGCATTTCATATAGGCTTTTAGCTTAAAAGTATGCATATTTGGAGAAATATCGATGGATTCTCATATGTTTATGTCAATTTTCTATACAGAGGAGTAATATGTATTCAATATTTCTTGTCATCACTATGAGCACTGGATACTGTGTTTTCAATTCATACTTACAGCCGGAGGGCGCTCTGTGCACATTTAGTCTACAAATGACTCGTAATGAAGAACAGGCATACCATGTGACATTCCAGGAACTAACAGAGGCGTCCATTAATCACTATAACCATGGCTATAACATGCAGATAGACACTTTTGAAGATAATAAATACAGGATTGCGACGATGTATACATGTATTGCCTCAGAATTTGCGTCTGAATAGCGCTCGCTCCGTGGGCGTGGCTGAATTAGTGGATAATGAGCTGACTCACGGACATCTGACATGTCTCTCTTTTCATACAGATTACATAAACAGAGGATTTTTGTTTTCGATTTGACTTGCACGATTTAAAACCTGACATCTCAACGTTTCTTTAGACTTGAGTCTCATTTTTGTGTCATTAGTATTCACTAAGTTACACTTCATTTTCTGAGAACTATCAGATTGGACTTCGTTCAGAGGGAGACGACAGATCACGCATCATGTTAGTTTTCTTTATTTAGCAAAAAGCACAACATTTTGTTTTTACTCTGAGTGTACACAAATAAAAGAAGACATTCTATAGTTTCAATTGATATATTACTTCTGTCTCTATGACAAAAAATGACGGAGTATTTTAAGTCTGTTTTGCTACAATGTGAAAAAAATCCTGCAAAACGACTCCAGAGGGTTAATGTCAGACTGTACGGCAGTCAAGACACGTTAAAAAGGGATGCACTCAAGAAGACTCTTCTGGAGTTTTACATCATCAATCCATGACACCTTCAGTGAAGTGAGCTGCATTTACATGTGGGATAGAAATGGTGGCTAGTAAACAAAAACAATTTCTAGTGTTAATTTTGATCATGGAAAAAAACTAATGTGTGTGGAGTAAGTGGTGGTTTGTTGTTGTCTCACTAATTGCGTCATCAGATTCGGTTCTCCTATTGGTTTTTGATTTGAGGGTTGTCGTAGGAGAAGCCAAATTACAGGACTGTGCGTTAAATCTTCTGACACTGCCAGAATTTCGTTGGAGGTAACATTTGATCGCAGTTGTCATTAATCGGTTGTCGGTGAACATGTCAATCTAACGATCAAAGATTTCAGATTTTGGCTTAGGAGAATCTTTTAGGATTTGGTCTTCGGCCAAATCGTGGCCAAAATCTTACAGTGTGAATCTAGAGCATTAGAGCTGGAATAGAAGGAACAAGTTTGTGTGTGTGTTGCATAACAGGATTGGTTCACGCGCTGTCACAAACGCATGTCTGTGTGCGTGTGTTGTAGGATCAGATGGCCCTGAACACATGGCCTCTCTCTGTCACACATACCTGCCCTAAACTCTGAGCTTATCAATAATTCATGTTTTCCAGTGGCTGACACACTCGGACGCGGCACTCCACAGGGACTAAATCACTCTCGCACACCTACAGCCTCTTCTCTCTCTCTTCTTCATGCTCGTTCAAGTTCTACTACCTGGAGTTCTCTCGTTCTCTTTTTACCACCTTTATTTATTGCCACACAACCAGGGTCAGCTGAATTTGTTTCCATAACATTACCATAGAATCATTTTTAGGGAAATTATTTTGTTCATGTTCAAGTGATGCCTGCTGTGCAAAGTCACCACCACAATGGCACTATGGGCACAAGTGGCTCATGGCTCTTTTAAATCCCCTAATAAAGACTCAGATTGAAATCTCCAACCTCACCTGTTTAAATGTGTCTCACTAATGTGCCCCTCAGAAGTCTTTCCCATGATCCTTTGCTCAGCTGTCTCATGAACGTGCTTTTCTGGCGAAGCATGATGATATACTGTAGTAATCTGGCTGTCATCACTCTCATCTGACAGAACGGTGATGTTTGAGAGGAATATAGAGAAGTTGGTTCACGAGGGATAGAAGAGTACAGGCCAGCGGGGTGTCTCACAGCAGGAACAAAGGGCTCCATCATCCATATGAAGGAATAGAGAGAGAGATGGATTGACAAGAGAAGACATGCAGAGCGCAGCCCATGGGGTTGCGTTCATCACTCGACTTTATTATTTCTTTGTTATCATCTCTCTTGATCATTTATTTTCTTCTTTATTCCAATTTTCATTCTCTATTTTCTATTCTGCCATTGTCCAGTGTTTTGTTTCATTGTTTACCTTCCTCTCATGCTGTCATCTTTCATTTCTCTCTGAGGTTAGATCAGCTGAGAGTTGTATGTAAAGGTTAAGGTGTTTGGAAAACTCAGTGTCATTGCTGTGTGCTATGTTTCCTGTAGGCGACCACTGGAAATTGCTTTCCGATAAAAATAGTGCTTTGTCTCTATAACCTGACCCATTTTTTAAACTCAACACACAGTGGAAGCCCTCCTGGGCCAGGAACACAAAAAGAGAGGGAGAAAGAAGGTGGGAATAAAACAACACACACACAGAGAGATGCATATTTGCACTGATAGAGGTGACCTGACAGAATTGGGGCAGATTTTGTTGAACTGACCAGCTTTTTCATGACAAAGTTTTAAAAGTTACCTGAAATGAAGGTTTAAACCGTTTAATATGGTAACTATAATACATCACACATTTAAAGCACACTTTCCTTTCCATTTCCCTCTCTCCTTCCTTCCTTCCTCATTATCTTCCTCTTTCCTTTTTTTCTTCTCCTTTCACTTGCATTTGCCTACCTTTTTTGTTCCCTCCCTCTTCCCATTTCCATCTTCCTTTTTTTCCTGCTCCTTTTCTTTTCATATTGCTCTTTTCCATTTTGTTTCCTTTCCTTTTTCTTCCCATAGCACTACAATCAAGACAGGGTCCAAGGTCACTTTGAGTCATATGAGAAGACCAGACAAGGGATGGTGAGAGATGGAGACAAAATCTAGAAAGATGGTGTAAGCTTTTCAAGTGCAGACAAAGTATACTTCATCCAGCCCAGATAAAACATACACAGTAAAATCAACTCTGCTCAGAGTACATATGGTCCCTCTCTAAATAGTGTTAAAGTAACACTGAAGCAGAGTTAAAGTTAATGAGATAATTAAGCAATTAATAAGGCTGTGACTGAAGTCAGTTGTAGTTCTTGTGTTTCTCTTTTCTTCAGTGATTCTTGTTAAGAGTAGGTGTTCATCACTAATGCACAATCATCACTTAATTAATTTCTTAATTATCTCATTAACTTTAACTCTGCTTTAGTGTTATTTTAACACTATTTAGAGAGGGACCATATGTACTCTGAGCAGAGT
The DNA here is from genome assembly GCA_003731715.1 of Anabarilius grahami. NCBI lineage: Eukaryota > Metazoa > Chordata > Actinopteri > Cypriniformes > Xenocyprididae > Anabarilius > Anabarilius grahami. The sequence continues at coordinate 3,369,407 of RJVU01042551.1, forward strand.
TGATTTAACACTGGAGTTTTTGCTGTGTACTCTGGACTTTCTTGGTCATCAGATCTTCCCACCTTCTGTATGCCAAACCAATGTTTATGCTCTTTTGTGTGTGTGTGTGTGTGTGTGTGTTTGTGTGCGTTTGTGTGTGTGTGTGTGTGTGTGTTGGTTTTTCTGTCTTCAGACCTTTTCTGCTTCTTCTGATGTATAGGCAGATTTTCCCGTTGTCTCCACTGGTAAAGGCCAATTCACACTGCACCGACAAACGGCAACAGACACTTCTTCAGGTTTTGTCGGGTCAGTGTGTTACCTGTCTGTGTCTATTGCCGTCTGTCAGAGCTTGTTTTCATCTATTGAACATGCTGAATCAGCGCTTGTCGGTCGTGGAATGTCTGAGAAGTGACATTCTGTAATCCGGTGATTGTCCGTGTTGGTCGGCATCTATTGGTGCAGTGTGAATTGTCCTTTAACATGNAAAGGCCAAGTGTTTTGTCGGGTCAGTGTGTTACCTGTCTGTGTCTATTGCCGTCTGTCAGAGCTTGTTTTCATCTATTGAACATGCTGAATCAGCGCTTGTCGGTCGTGGAATGTCTGAGAAGTGACATTCTGTAATCCGGTGATTGTCCGTGTTGGTCGGCATCTATTGGTGCAGTGTGAATTGTCCTTTAACATGATAATAAGTGTGTTCCATTGTCTATGTCCATTGTATTCCATTGTCAAGGCCAATTCTCACCGCACAGACAAACGCCAACAAACACCAACAAATAAGTGGCCATTGGATTCAGAATTTTATGAAAAATAACTGTCATGTTCACACTGCCCCGACACCAACAAACGCTGATTGAACATGTTCAGTCGGGTGAAAACAAACCCCGACCAATGCCAACAGATGCCGACAGGGACTGATCTGACAAAACCTAACAAATGTCTGTTGGCGTTTGTCTGTGTGTTGCGAATTAGCCTTAATATTCATTCTTTGCATCACCAAACTACACTACGCTATGCTACTAACGTATCTACAGATGTGAGAGTCAGTGAGTGTGAGGATCCTCTCCGATGTTTAGTGAATCTAGATCACTAAAAGAAATGTCATTTCAACATTCAAATACATTCAAAAGGTGACCAGCACCATACATACTGTATTTAAAACACTTTTTATAGAAGACTGTTGTGAGTACAGTCTTCATCTCATTTGAATGTACAAAAACAATTTAAAAAAACAATTTATTTCATAAAGGGATAGTTCACACAAGAAGTTAAATTCTGTTATCATTTACCTTGTTTCGTTTCAAATCTGAATGACATTCTTCTGTGGAACACAAAATAAGTAATTCTGAACAATATTGGTAATCAAACCATTTTAGTTACCACTGACTTCCATTGTATGGAACAAAAAAAGACATTTCCCAAAATATCTGATCTACAGAAACAACATGAGTAAATTAATGTTGTTCCAAATCAGTTTGACCTCCTTTCTTGCTGAACACAAAATAAGGTATTCTGAACAATGTTGGTAATCAGACCATTGACTTCTATTGTATGGACAAAAAAAACAGACATTTCTCAAAATATCTTCTTTTATGTTCCACAGGGGGGAAAGAAGTCATACAGTTTTGGAACAACATGGACAGAATTTAAATTTTTTGTTGAACTATCTCTTGTGTAAAACATTTTAAATCACCACCAAACTACTGAATGCATCTTTAAATATCTCAGGGATATCGGTGAAATTTGCTGAATGAAAATAAGCTGTATATACATTATCATCAATGATGGTTTTAGTTTATGCAGTGTTTAGATGTTATGTACACGCTAGTCTCAGCCTCAGACCGTTGGCTGAATGTCTGATGTCTGATGAGTTTCAAAGTCGTCATCTGATTGGTTGGATTCTGCAGGATTTCCGGGAGACGTGTGTTGAGTTCTTTAACTGTCTACATGTAAACAAAGCCATTGTGATGACAAACCCCCTCATGGAAAAAGAAAGCTGTCGTGTTTACAACTGTGACAATGAGCTCTTATCAGAATCAACTAAACACTGGATTTTCAAAAGTATGTGAAGTTCACGGCTCCATTGTTGCAGTAAACTTGCATAACGTTCTTGAATGAATTGCATGCCAGTCTGTTATTGTGGGGACATTGACTTTATATTTTCATGCCCATAAACATGACGCTAAACAAAACAAACTATGATTGGTTGCTTAACATGTCGGTCAGATGGCCTCTGGGTGGTCCTTGGCCAATAAAAGTGCTATTGAGTCCAGACCTTCTGCCGTCAGTCTGAAGGTCTGGCTACAAGAGACTAGACACGCTGATGTGACTCTGTATATTTTTAATAGTGATGTCCCATAAAATTGTGTGGATCTTTGATGCATTGTCTGTTGTGTCACATGCAGGTTTTGTTAAATATGACTGGACACCAATAATAAGCCAAAGACTTGGAGTGGATGAGCCTCAAACTCGAGGTAGCATTTGTCAGGATGTGTGTGTGTAATGTGTGTTTTGCTATGCCCTGTGGTTTTGGCAGGATTATTACTCATTTCAAGTAGAGGGTGTTTCTGCTCATGGCCCTCAGCACCCTGGCGCTGACACTCACACACCTGGATCCAAGCCTCAGGTCCCCACACACCCACACTGATGAAATAATTAGTCTAACTGCTGATCCCGAATGATTCTAGCAGACCTTAGACCACCTAGCCCACAAGAACATGTACACACACACTTCCTTTTTCTTTTTCCTTCTTGTACACACCTGCACTCTTTCCATCTCCTCACACACACACACACGCACACTTATGACCTTGCCTGCCCTGATTAAAATGGACTTGATTGGTCCTCATTGAGTCAGCAGTCTATTCTCTCTTCTTCAAGTTAAAGAACTTTACGTGTGTGTGTGTGTGAGTGCGTGAGCGAGTGAGTGTGTAAGCAACCAACAATGATGTGCTGAAGGAAAAAAGATTGAGAGAGTCTGTCTTGAAACGACTTGTTTTGTTATTTTGTCTTGGAAATTCCCCAATCGCTCAGCTGGGTCTAGCCAAGGAGAGAAACCAAGGACAAGTGCGCCGCTACAGCTGTTGTGAGGTCAGCAGTGCAGGAACGAGCAGGTGTTCTGCCAAGGAAACCCACCTCTTGTGCTGACCTGGGGTCAGTCTGTTGTCAGTCTTGTAATAGCCTCCGTGAGAACAGCAGTGCGCGAGGCTGTTCTCAGACCTGTGTTTGAGGAAGTTTTGTAAAGTGTCTTAAGTCTGGTTAAAGGAAGAAAACATGGCTGCCTGTTTTATTTTTAGTGCTGTCAAATACAAGGTGTTGTTGCTGGCCTCTGCAATTACAATCTCATTAGATCTCATTACAACACAACAGCATGTTTTTCCTCTTTGAAAGGAATTGCAATTAATTTGACTAATCATTATGCAGTGAAATACTGCACATTTATTTACCCTCCATTTATTTGTTACTGAGTCATTCGTAAAATTTTCTCCCAACTTGAAGTTCATCTGACGTCTTCCTCATGCCATCTTTCTGCAAGCTGGTCATTGCTCACTGGCGTGTTAAACCCCTTCTTAGCAAGCAGGTTTTGGATCGCCTCATACCTTTGCACACATCTATCCGGATAAATCTTTAAAAGTCTTATATCGGCTTTTTTAGAGGAAATTCTCATTGACGATTTGCTGCGGTCTTACATTAAATCAATTCACCCCAACTAGTTACAGATTTTACAGCCATAGCAGTAAAAAGTTAATTGTGTGTGTGTGTGCGTGTGTTTTTGTGACATATCAGGACACAAATGTGTATAATGACATGGGTATGACATAGGTATTACAAGGTGAGGGTGACTTATGAGGACATTACAGCATGTCCCCACTTTTCAAAAGGCTTATAAATCATACAGAATGAGTTTTTGTGAGAAAGTAAAAGTGTGCACAGTTTCCTGTGATGGGTAGATTTAGGGGTAGGGGTAGTGTAGGGGGATAGAAAATACAGTTTGTACAGTATAAAAACCATTACGCCTATGGAATGTCCCCACAATTCACAAAAACTAACATGTGTGTGTGCATGTGTGTGTGTCTGTGTTTCTGTGTGTGTGTGTGGTTCAGGTATACCATACGTTATGTGGACAAAATGTCCCCACAAAAATGGCATTTTTTTGGTCCCCGTGTGGAAATCAGCTTATAAATCATACTAAGTAATGTTTTTTTGCAAATGTAAAAATGCAGAAAGTTTTTTTCCATGGGTAGGTTTAGGGTTAGGGGATAAGATACAGGATACAGTTACAGTATAAAAATAATTATGTCTGTGGAAAGTCCTCATAAAACATGGAAACCCGACATGTGTGTGTGTGATACGTGTGTGAGGATTCTGATGTGATCTCAGTTTTCCCTAATCTTTCTTCTCTTCTTACCTCTCTACTGTTTCTTTTCTCATCCATCTCTTAACTTTTTTTTAACAATCTTTCTTTACACTCAGGTTCCACAATTATTAACACTTGCTGAATGGCAAATGTGAGTTAATATTAGCTTTAGAAAATAAATAAATCAGCTGTCACCACTTATTAGGATATGTAACTTACTGTAATACATGGTTTATTTTGTTTCAATTGAATTGTGAGAATAATAGTCTGATATAAGCTAAATAATAGGAACAAAAATATTTTGGTTGAAATAGTTGCAACAAAAATAGTTTTTGATTGAAATAATGCAAAATAATGTAAGGGGTTATTTATAAATAATCCATTTGTTGTTTCAAACCCCTGCTATATATGGAGATCTTTTTTATTCAACTATAGTTCATAGCGTTCTTATCTGTCAAGCTTCAAAAGGTACAAAAAAAGTCGTTCATACAGTATGTGACTATATTCGAAGACTGCATGACATTTTTTTTAAATTCCTCCTTCCACTGAAAAGCAAAAGTGTGCAGGTTTGGAGTGATAGATTCAACTTTTTTTTTTTTTAAAGAAATGTAATTTCTGGGTGATCTATCCCTTTAAATGTTAGTGGAAATGTTGTGTCTGTCTAAGAGGCTGATGAGGCAGCTCTCCTGTCAAAATGCCAGTCCTCACTCCTGATTGCTAGGCGATTTTTGTGGATTCAGAGGATTCAGCCGATTCTCAAGCATCCAGCATCTTCATTAACTTTATGCAACATAACATGTCAAAAATCCTTTTGTAATAATCAGTTTTCTCTAAATCTCACAATCCTAGATTATAAGGGCAGAGGAGAGAGGGAAAAAAGAAAGTGCAAGAGAGACCATGTTAGGATGTGTAAAACTTTTTTTTAAGCCAGTGAAAGTGGCTGAGCAGAATGAAGACACCAAGTTACAGTAATGCTAGATCAGTACACTCCCACTGAGCCTCATGTGCTGCTCTGACACCTGCTGGTGATTGAGAGCACTACAGGCTGGAAGAGAAAAACAGCAGAGGTAGAATAGATTGCTAGAGGTCAACCTAACCCCTTATCTCCTTTATGGAGAGCAGGGATCCCTTAAAGCTAGTGTAGGTAATGTTTTTCATAAAATCTTTTTGTTATACTGGCTGAAACTCTCTTCACAGCCTGATGGAAATCAATAATAAAAGTGGTCTAAATATATATATATATATATAT
>RJVU01042551.1:3375005-3387423 GCA_003731715.1 Anabarilius grahami
TATGTTCTATGGAAGTCTCAAGGACTAAAAAAAAAATGTTCGTCAGTCGGCGCCGATAGCCTGGTTAGTGCACCAACATATGGCGCAAATGCGTTCACGGCGACCCGAGTTCGATTCCCGTCTCGAGGCCCTTTGCCAATCCTGCCCCCCTCTCTCTGCCCAATGCTTTCCTGTCTGTTCTCTACTGTCCTCTCCAAATGGGCACAAAAAGCCCATAAATATAACTTTAAAAAAAAAAACGTTCATCCAATCAATTCGAATGCAATGGTAGGATGTCCTACCTGCCTGTTATCGTATGTATTTTTCATACCTCCACGCACCCTGCTCGCGCAGAACATCACACTTCATCAGCACGTTTCATAAGGCTGTAAACAGACAGCCAATGAGCGCCACAAAACCAAACACTGGCTGCCTTTTACAGTTCTTCCTAAACCAAAACAACAAGCTTATGCTGCGTTCATGCCATAACTACCGTAATTAAGATATAAAGTGACGCTCAGGTGATACACGTCAGTGCTCTTTTAAGTTGAGACATGAGGTAATTTAACGCCGTCTCTCATGACGCTTTGCAGACTCAGCTCTGGCTGTGCGCGTTCATTTGTTTTGGAGGAGAGGGTTTGAGAGGGTGGGAACTTATGCTTTCAAAGATAGCTTGCTATTGCTAGCCTTTCCGAAACTGCCTGACCTTTAGTTTTGAATAAGAATTAGCTATTTTTACGGTTTAATGCCAAATGATTAGGCTATATTGTATATGGCTTTAGTTTGACCCAAAATGGGCAAACTAAGGACAACTTTCCCAGTTGTCGCATGCTGATGATGGCTCTGCCTATGCAAATGCTCTTAATTACTGTCAAATTGAGATTCCTTGCATCTAATTTTATCGCGGAGACACACACTCACACTCCATCTTCAGCAGGAAGTTCCAGTTCAATTAAATTTGCTGATTAATTAATTAAAGTTGGCATAGACTTTTAGTCTGAGCTCCTTACTCTGAATGGTGTTTAATGTGTAGTTCAAGCCTTGATGAATGTTAAAAAATATAAATATAAAATAGTTCCTGTCCTATTAATTATATTAATATAGTAATAATAATGATAATAATTGTTATTATTATTTATTATATGATTTTCTTTAATAGCACACTTTAAGACTGGAAAAAGACTATCAAAAGCATCAGGAAAATCAAAAGCCAGAATGGCCACAATTTACAGATATACAATTAAGCCTGGTAAATTTTGTTTTATGAAGAAGGCTTCATTTTAATTTTAGCTCTTTAATTTTAGGTGTTTAATGTCCAGTTCAAGCCTTGATGAAAGTTGAAAAGATATATCTAATAAAAATAATTTCAGTCTTTTTTAATAAATGCAACTACATTTTATTATTCATTATATTTTATTAATGAATTTTATTCATTATTTTAAATAAAATACTGTATAATACACTAATACTATTATTATTATTATTCATGATATGCTTTTCTTTAATAGCACAGATAGGAATAGGAGCCAGATTATCAAAATCATCAGGAAGATCAAAAGCCTGAATGGCCACGATTTAATTGCAGATATGCAATTAAACCAGGTAAATTATGAATATATTTTATGAAGAATGCTTGATTTTTTTTGGGTGACAGAGGGGAGTGTTTCAAAACAAAAACATTAGAGCAAGAGAGAAAAAGAATAGTAAACCCCTATTCAGCTGCTCTGCTCACCAGTCACACCAAGGATCCCAATCAATCCTGGAAATTGGTTTGTTCCCTGACAAGGTTACGAAATGACAGGGTGGGAGAGAGAGAGAAAGAGAGAGAGAGAGACAGATGGGATGGGAGGAGAGAGAGAGAGAAAATAAAAGAGAGATGTTGGTCTTTGCTTACTGACAGGATGCAATCTCCAGCAGGGATGAAGAGAGTCAAGGAATTTGGGATTATGGCAAATATTACACTGTAACACTTACTGTATGTTCACCTGAACAGAACACGTGGTCGATAAATATGTAATCTAAAATGTATAGGGGGTTTCACTTTCCTCATTTACTGTTTCTCAGTACACTAATGCTTTCACAATCCTGTCACAGTGAAATGTGAGGCTCATTTTACTCCGGTCCCAGCTGAACTCAGTATATATAATATACAGTATAAACATATAAAAAGAGCCAGAAGTTACAGTCTGTTATTCTGGTTAACTCACTATCTGTGTATGTGTGTATCTCTGTTACAGGAACATTTCACACCCGAGTGTAAGTTTAAGGAGTGTGTATTTGAGAACTATTATGTGACATACTCCTCGATCTTGTACCGCCAAACGCAGTCGGGTCGGGCNAAATATGTAATGTAAAATGTATAGGGGGTTTCACTTTCCTCATTTACTGTTTCTCAGTACACTAATGCTTTCACAATCCTGTCACAGTGAAATGTACATATAATATACAGTATAAACATATAAAAAGAGCCAGAAGTTACAGTCTGTTATTCTGGTTAACTCACTATCTGTGTATGTGTGTATCTCTGTTACAGGAACATTTCACACCCGAGTGTAAGTTTAAGGAGTGTGTATTTGAGAACTATTATGTGACATACTCCTCGATCTTGTACCGCCAAACGCAGTCGGGTCGGGCCTGGTACATTGGCATTAACCGGGACGGGCAGGTCATGAAAGGAAATCGGGTCAAAAAGACAAAAGGAGCAGCCCACTTTCTGCCCAAGCTCATAGAGGGTATGTCATTGTTTATAATAATTAATTATTTGTCAAGTGTTGATACCATTCAAAGGTTTTGGGTCACTAAGATTATTTTATTTTCAACAAAGCTGCATTTATTTAATGAAAAATACATTAATATTGTAAAATACAGTAATACAATAATATTACAGTAATACAGTTATATTGTGCAAGAAGCAATGAGATTCATTCTTGTGTTACGCAACATGTTTGAGCTTCAGCAAGAACCAATGAGATTCATTCTCGTGTGTTACGCAGCATGTCTGAGTTTCAGCAAAAACCAATGAGATTCATTCTCGTGTGTTACGATGCATGTTTGAGCTTCTGCAAGAACCAATGAGACTGATTCTTGTGTGTTACGCAGCACATCTGAGCTTCCACAAGAAGCAATGAGATTCATTCTCGTGTGTTATGCAGCATGTTTGAGCTTCCGCAAGAACCAGTGATATTCATTTTCGTACGTTACGCAGCATGTCTGAGCTTCAGCAAAAACCAATGAGATTCATTCTCGTGTGTTACGATGCATGTTTGAGCTTCTGCAAGAACCAATGAGACTGATTCTTGTGTGTTACGCAGCACATCTGAGCTTCCACAAGAAGCAATGAGATTCATTCTTGTGTGTTACGCAGCACGCTTGAGCTTCCGCAAGAAGCAATGAGATTCATTCTCGTGTGTTACGCAGCACGCTTGAGCTTCCGCAAGAAGCAATGAGATTCATTCTCGTGTGTTACGCTGCCGCAGTACGCTTGAGCTTCCGCAAGAACCAATGAGATTCATTCTCATGTGTTACGCAGCATGCTTGAGCTGTCGCAAGAACCTATGAGGTTCATTCTCGTGTTACGCAGCACGCTTGAGCTTCTGCAAGAACCAGTGAGGTACATTCTCTTTTGTTCTCGCGCATCAAGCATGTTTAGTTGAGGTTCTGTTCGTGTTCGCTGATCAATGTTTATATGTGAGTAAATGCCTAAATTCTATCTGTTCATCATATAAAGCGATCAGAAGATTTGGACTTTGATAACCATTCATATGGATTAGTTTTATTATCTCTTTATGAATATTTTTGAAGCGTCAAAGTGGTAGTTGTGTGGACTGTCAATGGAGGGACATAAATCTTTCAGATTTTATTAAAAATATCTTCATTTGTGTTCTGAAGATGAACAAAAATCATGAGTGTCAGTAAATTTTCATTTTTGGGTGAACTAACTGTTTAAGATGTTTCAACTGACAAAACAACCTCATTGACTTTTGATTGTATGGACAATGCTCTTCAGAAAGAAGGACATGAGGGTGATTAAGTAATGACAGACTTTTCATTTTTAGCATCAACTGTCCCTTTAAGAGTCTCTCTTTTTCTCCTGTCTGTCCAGTTGCCATGTACAGAGAGCCATCGCTACATGATGTTGCTGAGCAAAGCCCGCCTAGGAAAACAGCCAAAACCTCAGACTCGCCCGTCCATAAAAACGGCAAGAAAGAACAACTGCTTACCGTCCCCACAGCATCCTAGCGGCAGGAGAAGAAATGCTTCATTTGCACGGACACATCATGAGCGCCAACAGTGGCACAGGAGGTTTGGTACAAAATGTTTTGTAGTCCCTTCAACGATCCTCAGAACTTTGACATTTCCAACAATTCATCAGGGCTCAAAAGACCCTTGCCGACAGGTCTAATGCCCACCGCACTTCCTTCTGCGGTCTCTCCCACTTCCTTAATCAAGGGAATACTGAGCAATAATAACCGTAATGGTCTGGGGTCAGAATGTGGCGGTGCCACTTTTGTGAGAACAGCAACACCTGAAAGAAAGGATCTTTGTCTTCCTCTCCTTTTTTAGTATTTCAAGAAGAAACACTTCTTCTTTGTGAAGCGATTCGTGCTTGACATTTAAACCCTTCCTTTTCCTTTGTTCAGGCATTCATAGATCCCCCAAATGTTTTTTTGTTTTTTTTTACAGAGATCCCCCGCCATTTCTAAGCCTTGTTTGTAATCTCCTCTCCCTTTTCTACCTCTTCTGCACTTTGATTAGCTTGAGACACAGAGGCCATTTTCCACTTCACAACACAGGAAAAGCCCCGCACACTCTCCCGGGGACCATTAAGGATGCCGCCACATTCACACACACACACACACACACACACACACGTACACAAACCAAATAACAAAATAAATAAAACTTCCCCTCCTCTTAGGATGATGATGTTAAGAGTCATCTGACCTTAGGCAGTGTAAACCTCTTTCTCTGTTCATCGGCTCCTGCGCTGATGGGTCTGTGGAGGGTGGACGTGTGAGTGTGAGTGTCTGTGTTCTGAACAGTAATACAATATCATTTGTAAGATGACTCATAACAGAGGGAGTAGGGTGGCATTATTGTTTCTTTTTGTTATGATAAGTCGTTGTTTTCCTCATTGCAATATGCCCAGAGAGCAATATTGGTACAGCTGCATTCGTTCTCCTCACTTTTTAGCATGTGTGTTGCATTAGAACAGGCTTTTTAAAAGTAGATATGCTGACTACTGAGGCTGCAAGTTTCCCAAAGTTCATGTCCCTACATTTAGTTTTATTCTATTAAATTTGCCTGAGAGCAAAGGCACTTCACCCAACACAAGTGCTGAAAAGGTCCAATTCTGCTTCATTTTCTTCTGATAAAACCGGGGAATTGGACCTGGAGGAGCTCATAGGGAATCATTTTGGGAATCCTTGCACAGAGAATCCAAACAGAGCTTTAACGTCTGACCTTTGGTAGGTAATAATATCAGTATGTAAAAAAAAAAGTGTTTTAAGCACTATAACCCTGGTGACACATTATGCTTCTGCCTTGGCAATAATATTTCTGATAATATTTCCATGCATATCACCTACATTATAGAAATATGATTTAATAATACACTACAGTTCAAAGGTTTGGGGTTTGAGTTTGTTTTTGAAAAAAGTATTTTCTGCTCACCAAAGCTGCATTTATTTGATTAAATATACAATAAAAGCAGTTATATTGTGAAATGTTATTACAATTTAAAATAACTGTTTTCTATTTTAATATATTTTAAAATGTATATCATTCCTGTGATGCAAAGCTGAATTTTCAGTCTTCAGTGTCTCATGATTCTACAGAAATCATTCTAATATGCTGATTTGCTGCTCAAGAAACATTTCTGATTATCAATTTTATTAACAGTTGTGCTGCTTCATATTTTTGAGGAAAACGTGATTTTCAGGATTCTTTGATTAATAGACAGTTCAAAAGAATAGCACTTATTTGAAATATATTATTTTCTGTGACAGTATAAAAGTCTTTGTCAATTTTGATTAAGTAAATGCCTCCTTACTGAATAAAAGTATTAATTATTTTATCAAAAATAATCTTACTGACCCCAAACTTATAAACTGTAGTGTACATAATATATATAATATAATTTTGGAGGTAGAAAATGTTCCTCATTTAAATACATAATTATTAGGGTCCATTATAGAGATAATTTGAGTATTTTAGCTGGTTTTTGTTTTTTAGTTACGTTAGAACACATTCCCTTGCTGGTTATATCATCACTGTGGTAATAACTGCAGAGCTTAAACAAAGTGCAAAAAATCAAACTTTTCTTCTGCTGAGCTGAATAATTCCTCATAGCGTGCACCTGGTGTTGAGGAAATTATGTCTGTGATAATTATAGGCTCATTCCCCTGCAGCAATGCATTATTGGGAGAAACAAAGTTATTAAGACAGAAGTAGAAAACTATAGAAATGTTTGACATTTGGAATGTTTGCAAAATTCTTCCACATTTAGATCAGGTTGTCAATATTTCCCAGATTACGGTTTCCTTACTGCAAATCACAGCACCCCCAGGTAATTCACAATCCCCCGTTACAGAAGTCGGTGTTTGCGTTTAACGTCCCAAGCAGATTGTTTTTCAGAGGGACTGAATTGCAATGCTCTGCATCTCATTGCTTCTAGGTACACATCAATAATTTGTTTTGTTGTTTTGCAAGCAACAATGCTCATCTCAGACTCTAGCTTTTCTTAAAGGGTACCTTCAATAAAAAGTTTTATTTTTAAAAAAAGTAAATCTGTGCTACCTGACTACAGAAAACAGAGAAAATAGGCTGTCTTCCCTTTTGCCTAATAGTTAGGAAAACTTCAACACCCATAATGCACTGGACATGTTGCCATCCAAAGCCACTCCCACCGCTTACCAGAGTCAAATACCACCTTGCTTTAGTAGGAAATACTTCTTAGCAAACTTTTGCTGCGTTCAAGTCCTCCTGGGATGTTCGTGTTTACGACTGTAGTTAATTAAGTAACTACTCTTAATTAACTACACAGAAATCTACTTCTAAAAATGAAGAACAAAGAATGTGCGTCAGGTGTGTTTTGCTTTTTTTATCTTTTTAATAAATTTAGGAAGCAACTTTATTGTATTGTTATATTACAATGCTATGATATTTTCTGCAGGCAATTATCATATTTTGTTGTAAATAAAAAAACCTGACAATGTCATTGCTAAATACCTATAATTACTGAGGGATTCTGCCATGTTTTTTGCTGACACGCCCCCAACCTGTACAGATCGGGGCTCAAAGAAAATCCAGAGCTTCCCACTGGTATTTATGACTTTGTGGTGGCGTTCATATGTGTTCAACTCGTAAATACGATCTTTCCAACATGACTTGAACGCACCATTTTAGGTGTTGGCTTGTATTGTTCCAGGGTGCAAGAATTCAAAGAGTAAACGTTTAGCAGTGAAGGATCAAGCATGTTGCTAAAGGCTGCAAAGAATTGTAAATATGGAGAGAGTAGCGCAACGGAAAATCTGAAAAACCTCATTGTTTGTAGTCAGCATTTCAAATTGGATGACCACAAATAAAGTGTTTTCACAAAAGCCTTGGATCTGTCAAAAAACTTGACAAATAAACATGAATTTTCGCGGCCCAGGTAATATGGAGAACGGGTAAACATTGTTCATTTACATATTCTACCAACATTCTACCCATTGTAACAATAGGCTACAAAGCGGGTTGAAAATTGGGGAAGTGACACCTCAGTCTTGCAATGTCCACAGCTCATTCAGTTGCCACAGTTTAAGGGTCTGTAATATCTGAAGGGCTATTTACGTAAGGTTTTGCAGGTCCATGTGGTGCTGTAATCACAGTCAATGAAAAGTTGATCGAGGCGCAGAATTAATTAACAACTGGATGCCACACTGAAACAAAATCCAGCAGGCCAGACTGCAAAGGTTGAATAAATGATAAAGACAATGTCGTATGAAGGCACAACTGTGCTTTGATTAGCATCCCATGGTTTATTCATTCAGTTTAATCACAATTAGAACATGAAATTGATAGTTACTTTGAAATATCTTTCTTCTCCAAGACTCACTCTCTTTCAAACTTTGACATGTCATAGTGGGGATTGAGCTAATAACCTGACTGAATAATAATAATAATAAAGGCTCTTGTATTTGTAAGGGCTTTCTGATCCAATACTTGAGTACAAAAGAACATGAAAGGAGATATTATGTCAAATATGTCTAAATGGCATAATTTCCACTTAAATCACCATTATAACATCCTAAGGGTATGCTTTGGGTCACTTTGAGCTGATTGTGAATACAACATTATGTTATAGAAAAGAAAAGAAAAAAGAACATTAGTACTTTTTTTTTTTTGCTTTGATATATTTGGCATGCACATAAGGGCCAGATCAGGTGGTTTAACAATTATTTTAATGAAACCACTCTCTGTGCACAGCTAAGTGCTTCTCTCTCAATTTCACTGCTATTTTTCAGCCATAAACACAGAGGCCAGAAGATGAAAGCTAAGGGCTAATGCTTTTCAGAAGAGCCAAGCCATTAAAACACTGTACGTGTATACATAGATAGAGATGACCTTGTAAACTTCAAATTTATAAATTTACTAAACTGACATTTTTGCAAAACATTTTTCTGTCTTTTTATGTTTCTTTTTTCTTTGAATGTCCTGGTCATGTTGTCTGTGTGTGTGTGTGTTGGCCATCAATGTTGTGTATATGTTTGCATTCAATGCAATAGGTAAATTTAAAGGGGTGGTTCATTGCGATTTCACTTTTTAAACTTTAGTTAGTGTGTAATGTTCCTGCTTGAGCATAAACAGTATCTGCAAAGTTACAGCGCTGAAAGTTCAATGCAAACTGAGATATTTTCTTTTAAAGTTATGGCAGTTTAATGCCTACAAAAACGACCTGTTTGGACTACAACAAGCTTCTTCCTGGGTTTGTGACATCATAAACCATGCAATTAACATAAACCCTGCCCATGGGAACACGCAACAAAGTGGGTGAGGCCATGTCGTGCGGCATTATGAAAGAGGAAGAGTTGTCTACACACCGGACTCATGCGGCGCGACGCGACGCATCAAAAAGATAATAGAACCCATTATAATCTGTGATATTTTCTACACTGGATGCGACGCGGAAGACAGCTTCCAGAATCTACACGAGTTTAATGCTGGATTTACACAAAGGCTAGTACTGAAAGATGAAGCAGTTCCTACTTTAAAAGCAGAAGCTGCTGTTTATGGGCCTCAACCTGTAAGTAGGTTTTATTTTTTGTACATGTCTTTTAAACATATAGTTCTGTTGCTATTTTTTGGTTGCATCAAGGATGTAAACAAAGACCAACACGTTTTTGCTTCGCTAGCCAGTTAGCTAAATTCTATTGCATACTTCTCCAACAAACGCCAACAAACTTCTATGTTCATATAGACAAACAGTTGTTCATGCTATAAATTAAACGATACCTTTGCAAAAATGCTACTACTCAGTCATGTATTCAGCTACAGTAAAGCTTTAATCAGGATAAAACCGTATATTGAAAGCTAACAAACAGCAGTTCCATTTAGTGACAGCACTTTGACACAAGTACAAAATGAAATACCATTCATAAACGTCCTTTAAAAACCATGCTTGCAGAGGTTCTGCTTGACCCTCTTCATCATTACTGCTATCTGGGTCTGATTCGGGATCAATTTGATACGGCAGTATAGACGCCATTATTTACATTTCCACTGAAGCACATGTAACAAATAATGGTAAGGGGTGTGGCGTTTCCGGACGCTTCAGCGAATCATAATACACTGGGCCAGCTAACCAATCTGAGCCCATTGCGTATTTCGGAGGGAGTGGTATCATAGAATCAGGAAGTCAAACCAGCCGTTCAAATGACAATGAAGACAGCGGTGTAGATTAAAGGTAAAATATATGAAAAATACGGCGTTTTTTTAAAAAACGAAGCATTAAGACATGTTAAACTGCGCCCTATAAACACCATCAAGCCTTGAAAAAAACCAGTGAAACACCCCTTTAAGGTAAATCTATCTGTTCATTGTAATTTGCATATGTATCATAAAGATATGACATTATGTTGGGTTATTGGTTAGGGTTAGTCTGTATAATTAACACACTGATCTTGCTGTGCCAACTCTACACTGATATATTGCCTAGCAGCTTACAGTGTTTATGTTACACTTATTACACATTAAATTTATTACCAAGCAATAATATTAACAATCTGCAATTACAAATCTTTCTGCAAATGATTACATATTAGGTATGCATTGTTCATCAGTATTACTTAGTGCTTAGTTAAATAATTTATTGTAACATGAACACTGTGATCCCACACACACAATTAAAAAATCTATCTTCCTTTTCACTGATTGCCTTTTTCTCTGCTGCAGGATGATCCATGTTCCATGTTCACTCCCTTTTTGCTGACTCATTGTCGATAAATGCTTTACAAACAGATGTTTTCTCTCCAGCTTATTTCAAATAGCTTAAGCAACACAGACCTGTTGGTTTTGTTCAGACGGGCACCACAAATCTGTCTAATTTCTTCTTTCTTTCTTTTTTCCCTTTTTTCTTGCAAAATAGCAAAAACCTAAACAAACCTAAAAACCAAACCACATCCATGTGGTTTGAAGTCAAACAGTTTTTTTATATTTTTGAGACATCTCTGGCTGAACAGTCTGATCTGATTTCAAGTCTTTTTTTATTATTGTCAGTCGGATTCAGTATGTGTGTAAAGTCATACAAAAAGCTCAATATTATCTGGCGCTGTGTATTTAGAGTCGTTTTCACTCCCTTTTTTCTCATATAGCAAACAGTTTTACATTCACTATGTAGTGAGCAGTGTTGGGAGAAACGCTTTACAAGTAATGCGAGTTATGTAATCAGATTACTTTTTCAAGTAACTAGTAAAGTAACACATTACTTTTACATTCACAACAAAATATCTGAGTTACTTTTCAAACAAGTAACGCTAGCTACTTGTTTCCCCATTTATTGACTGATATTTCTCCTGTCTCTATGTTGAGAGAAATCATCAGTAAATGCAGAGGCGTCGTGTAAACATGAGGCTTATGGTAATTCTAGACTAAATGTAAACATTAACTCATCTCACTTGCACAAACAAATTCAGTATTCCTGAAAATGAATAAAAACACTGAAATGCAAACTTTTTAACCAATGTCTTTGCTACTGACCTTTGATGATCCAATTCAACCATACTGATGAGCTAAAATGACTTTAGATAAACATCACATTTGTGTTTCATTTTTTTGTTTTTATTGAAGTAAGAGTGTTGAACTTCCTTCTTCTGCAATCCAGAATGGCAGCACAGCTCTGCTGTATCGGTGTGAATTTATTCATTTCACTTTTGGTGTGAAAAGGCCTTTACATTTGGCAAAAAAAAAAAAAATGTTATTAAAAAACAAACAAGCAAGCCCAGCCTAGGTGAGTAAAACAAGTAAAACGATAAGTTACTTTTTAGGGAGTAGCGCAATATTGTAACACGTTACTTTTAAAAGTAACTTTCCCCAACACTGGTCGGGAATATTGAACGAGTCAGCATTTTTGACACACTATATGCATAAAATGCCATATCTCTCATGTGCCTTGTGAGCCGTAATGTCATGATAAACATGAGCTGAAGCTAAATTCCCCGTTTCCATCCTCCTTCCACAATGACAGCGACTCTGTTGTTGTGAAGTCTCTTGGCATCGTGCTGACACGTACGTCATCACTATAGCAACCAATGTAAAAACACCGGATATTCACTACACTGTCTGAACAAACAGATCAGATTGCAGTGTGAACAAAGCCACTATAATGTGAGCTGCTAATATGTAGGCCTATTATGTTTATCTGTGTGTCTGTGTCCATTTGTAGATAGAATCTAAAAAAGCATCCAAGTTTGCATTGTTGCTGTTAGTGGTGTGTTTTAAAATTCACATTTTCCTCAGATAATGTTTTAGTGGGACTTAGTCTTACAAACATTGTTTGGATTTTTTTTCCACATATTGTTTGCAAGGATCCTTTGTAATTTAAAATGCAGTACATTTTACTTTTTTTTTTTTGGTTTGTTTTTTCAGAGTGATGTGGTTTGCTGTGTTTTTTGTCATATATACACATTTTATGTTGTTTTATTGCAGTCTGGGCTCTTAATAGACAATCAGACATTAGTTTAACAGCATTACCACCAGCAGTGCAAGTAAACATCATTTTTCCAGACATGAGAAGTGCATACATATCTGTTTGGTTTGACTTTTTTTTCATGCATTAGGTGGATTCTGAAGGGTCAATTAATGTAAATTGAGAGCAGACATATTTTCAAAATCAGTGGTGTGATAGATTATTTTACATAAGAGAATTGTTAAGCTTCAGAGACCCTGTATTTACTGATCA
>RJVU01042551.1:3388160-3417513 GCA_003731715.1 Anabarilius grahami
CTATTATTTTGAGTGAAATATTAAATATTTTAATAAAAATATAATTATAAAAATGTAATTATTATTATCAGTTGTTCTTTTGAATGGCCAATTTTTAAATTGGAAAGCTCCATCTCTTCAGATGTTTGTTGACATTGTTAAAATATGAAACATGAACCAATGTCACAGTTTTTACTGTCTAATCTATAAAACTCAACAGAATCACTCAAACTTTGGCTTCACCATCTCACAGGATGAAAAGCTGTAAAACTTTTTTTTATATAAAATATGTATTATTACTTATTATTTTGAATTGAATATGAAATATTTTAATATATTTTAATATAATAAAATTTTAATTGGTATTATTATTATTATTATTATTATCAGTTATTCTTTTTAATGGCCAGAGTTTCAATAGAACTGATTCCAGTCCCTCCTTGTTACATATGTTTGTGGTCCTAATCATGTGACACTTTTAAACATATCACATCATAAACCAATATGCCACTGTTTTTACTGTCTGTTTGTTCCTTCAGTTTTTGTGTCCCTGAAAACAAAAGGTCATTTGCTTGTCGTTGTCAGTTTTATTTGTGTTTACTTGGTATAAATCAGTGAAACTGTGTGGATATGAGTTGCCATTCGACCTTGTGATGCAGTCGCATTTCAGCTCACTTTGGGAAGATCAAAAAGACAATTGGTGACCAATGGCGATGGGCCAGAACTCTTGGTCTGTGTGGTAAATATTGATCCCTGCTCTACAAGACGACAGAGGTCATGATCTTATACCCTCAATGGACACTGATTGGGATCTTCAGCAGCAAAACTGACTGCTGTTTTTTTGCCATCACCGTAAAACACAAAATGCACAAGTCTGTGCATACTAAAATGCCCAACTCTAATATCAGTTCAAGTGGGAGATGTGCTTATGGACAATGAGAGTCTGCTTTATATCGAAGGAATCCCATACATTTTGTATGTTCTGCATGGATTATCCAAGTTATTGTAATGATGTCTTCCAAATGAAAGGAAAACAAACCATATTAGTTTTCTCTTGTCTTCCAAACCAAGACACAGCAAAGGTCTTCCAGTCAAAGCCACGATGACACTCTTTTTAATTTTTATAGCTACAGAAACCAATAACCACCAGGACAGACTCAACAAAATCGCTCGAACTTTAGCTTCGTACAACTTGGATGGAAATGGCACACCTGTGGTATTTTGCAATATTGGAAGGAACAACCCAATACAGTCTTGCATGAACCAATATTTACTGGACACATTAAAAATCAAAATGAAAAAAAAAAATGATGAGGAGGATGATTCCTGTTTAGTAATTATTAACTCACTGTTACTCTTAATACTCTATTCTGCATACACTCTCAGCCCCGTATTTGCAATAGAATCTATATCTATTTCTATAAGTGGGAGACATATTATTAAACATTATTGAATAAAACTAATATATTTGTATGATTGTAAAACCAAAGTGTCTTTTGTTTTATTTTCTGTTTGTGAGTCTGTAAACGCTCCGTGAGAACGGCCATTCAGATGTATCATTCAGTGCCCTCAATTAAAGTAAAGCATTTTAATTGGTGCTCAGGTAAGTGCCAGCGTTCGCCATCTCAATAGAATTTTACAGGTGAGTCAGCATTAATTATGGGTTGTTAAGTTGACTTCTATAATGATTAAATTGGCAGAGGATCAAACAGTGAATGTGGTGGGATGGCGGCATTACTTAAGTACAGCACGGCTCGACGGGAGTGCTCAAGTGAGGATGAACAGGAGACAGGTGGCATGTGTTCCAAGTGTCTTTCTCTTTGTTCCCACGCAAAAGCAAGCTTCGCTAAAGAGCAATTTTCCTCTTTTATCCTGCTAACTGTGGAGGAAAAACTTCAGCAATCCCCTGACCTCTGATTTTAAAAGGCCCATCAAAGTGTCAACACTCTAGAGCAGCAGAATAAATCTCATCCTTTAATCTAATTGGTGGGATAAAGCTGCATAATTCTCAGCTCTGATGAATTACATAAAAGTATAGCACATTAATGCTACTCCTCTTGAGCCAAAAGCACCCCAGAACTGTATGCTGTAGGATTCAAACACACCAAAACACTTATTTAAAGAGCACATTTGGGGGAAGACTCTCAGTGACGACCTCAATGCTGGGCGACAGGAGTGCTCTGCCTCTTTTGTATGCATGAAATAGTTTGAAATGTTCATGATTTTTAATGTGTCCCTGTATGCTTACGGAAAGTCAAATGTGCTCTTGTAGTCTGTGAATATGGATTTGTATTTGAAAAACAGTCCCCTTTGTGAATTCAGACCATTTGTTATCTTATGTCATCTTTACATTGCAAAGACACCACAGTAGATGCATTTTAAGTGGCTAATATTACATAAAAAGGTAGATATGCTACATAATGATGAGGCAAACATTTACCGACATTTCGATTGCAGAAGTAATTGTATTAAGCTAAAGTTACACATAAGAAAATAGAAATGTGAAATGATGATTAAAAATATTAAGTTACAAAAAAATGTTCTCTGAAATAGTTTACTATTTTGTTAGGCGCGTGAACTGATGTTCCCTGCGTGCGCGCGCACGTCCTGTAACCCGAGAGCAGTGACAGCGGTCTGACTTCACGCCAGCTGTGTGTGCTGGGGGGAAAAAACACGGATGGACCCTCAAGTTAACTTTCTATGAAGATATCACTGTGATTTAATTTGGTGAATCGTCATGAAGGCCCAGGACTGGTTTATTGTCACCTGCTGCCTCTATGGCCTGAGCTCAATGGCAGGTAAGTTGAAGTTTCCAAACTGAATGTGTGCTTTGTGTTTCGCGCACACGTGTAAATTCCCAGTAAACTTTAAAGTAAGTCATAGTTTTGACGTCCTACAACACCAGAGGGGTTTGAAAAGGAACATTATAACGTTACTTATTTGTAGTCTTTATTTGTTCACATCGAAATCGGTTTTGGACTGTTTTTACATCATTTTAGTGCAAGTCTTCAAACAAATCATAAAAAACGTTGTCATTTCAAACATTAACCTGCATGTTTTTAACGAATTATATTCACAAAATCGCAGTGTACGTTTCCAATACAGTTAGTAGTGTTATATCATCTATAAATGACCTCCCTTTAAAGTAATTTTCTTATTTGTAATAAATCATTTAATTATCTTGATGGTCACATAATTTGATGTACATATATATATGTACATATACATATACACATATACATATACAGTTGCGGTCAGGATTATTGGCACCCTTGGTAAATATGATCAAAGATGACTGTAAAAATAAATCTGCATTGTTTATCCTTTTGATCTTTAATTCATAAAATTAGCAAAAATCTAACCTTTCATTGAAGGAAAATAATTGAAAGTGGGGGGGAAATAACATTATGAGATAAATGTTTTTCTCCAAAACACGTTGGCCACAATTATTGGCACCCTTTTGTTAAATACTTTTTGCAACCTCCTTTTGCCAAGATAACAGCTCTGAGTCTTCTCCTATAATGCCTGATGAGTTTGGAGAGCACCTGACAAGAGATCAGAGACCATTCCTTCATACAGAATCTCTCCAGATCCTTCATATTCCCAGCTCCATGCTGGTGCTTCTTCTGTTCAGTTCACTCCACTAATTTTATGTAGGGTTCAGGTCAGGGGACTGGGATGGTCATGGCAGAAGCTTAATTTTGTGTTCAGTGACACATTTTTGTGTTGGTTTTGATGTTTGTTTTGGATCACTGTTCTGATGGAAGATCTAACCACGGCCCATTATTGGATTTCTAGCAGAAGCGGTCAGGTTTAGATTTTTTATCTGTTGGTATTTGATAGAATCCATAAAACCATGTATCTAAACAAGATGTCCAGGACCTCCAGCAGAAAAATAGGCCCACAACATTAAAGATCCAGCAGTATATTAAACTGTGGGCATGGGGTACTTTTTACCACTGTGTGCACTAAACCCATCTGGTGGGTTTGCTGCCAAAAAGCTCTTTTTTAGTTTCATCTGACCATAGAAGCCGGTCCTGTCGGTCCGGTCTCCAAGTTCCAGTCTTGTCTGACAACTGAATATGCTGGAGATTGTTTCTGGATCTGAGCAGAGGATTTTTCTTAAAACCCTCCCGAACAACTTGTGGGGATGTAGGTGCTGTTTGATCATTTTTTTTAGGCTTCTCAGACTCAAGATTTAACTAATCTCTGCAGTTCTCCAGCTGTGGAGAGTCTTTGACCACTCAAACTTTCCTCCTCATCGTGCATTAGGGCGATTTAGATACACATCCTCTTCCAGGCAGATTTGTAACATTTTTAGTAAATTGGAACTTCTTAATTATTGTCCTGATGGTGGAAATTGGGATTTTCAATGCTTTAGCTATTTTCTTATAGCCACTTTCTATTTTGTGAAGCTCAATCTTTTGCTGCACATCAGAACTATATTCTTTGGTTTTACTCATTGTGATGAAGCATTAAGGGAATTTGGCCTTTGTGTTTCTTCATGTTTATACTCCTGTGGAACAGGAAGTCATGGCTGGACAATTTCATGTCCAAAATTCTTTTTAATATGAATGGGAATATACATCAGAGATATTTTACTCAAAAAATTCTAGGGGTGCCAATAATTGTGGCTGACGTGTTTTGGAGAAAAACATTTATTTCTTAATGTGATTTTCCCCCCTCTTTCAATTCTTTTCCTTCAATGAAAGGTTAGATTTTTGCTAATTTTACGAATTAAAGATCAAAAGGATTAACAATGCAGATTTATTTTTACAGTCATCTTTGATCATATTTACCAAGGGTGCCAATAATTCTGACCACAACTGTATATAAACATTTCT
This sequence comes from Anabarilius grahami, assembly GCA_003731715.1. Classification (NCBI taxonomy): domain Eukaryota; kingdom Metazoa; phylum Chordata; class Actinopteri; order Cypriniformes; family Xenocyprididae; genus Anabarilius; species Anabarilius grahami. The sequence continues at coordinate 3,392,984 of RJVU01042551.1, forward strand.
CATATAAACACACACACAGACAGAAGCTGCTAAATTGATATAACTCAACCCAGTGTGAAAAGGTCAACTGCAGTATCACGTCAGTCATAATGTGAGAATATTTTGCCAGGAATTCAATGTCTGCAATCTATAGTGAGCCGTAATAGCATTATATTGTACAGTTATTACGCTTATTACACAATTCTACTTTAAGAATTGGCGCAAAACCTCATGGTGGTCTCATATGTTCATTGATCACTTTTTGATAACACTTAGTATAGAAATTACATAAGTGTATTTCTTATACAATCTCTGTGGCCTACAATATACTGTAGTTCTGTAGTATTTTTCATTCAGAAACCCTAAGGGTGATTTAAAACACTTATCTCGCATTGTTTACTATTGGGTTGACTGGTCATTAAGATACATAAGTTGACATTTTTGTACAATGATTGTACTATTGCTAATGATAGCAGGTTTTCGAATGAGTCAGTTATGAGAACTTACCGCTTGTGAAAATGGTACCAAAGTGATTAAACTAAATAAATAAGTAAATAAATAAATAAAAGGGATATTTTCTGAAGATTACCAGTTTTATGAATACACCTGGGAAAACTGTAAATTAACCTTGAGTCAGACTATCATCAGGAACTCTTTAAATTAAGAATTGATTTAAAGGTGTTTCTGAGAGGTTAATTGTGGTAATTATTGTATGGAAGCTTTCAGTGGGATTGCTGGGCAGCAGATGGCATATTCTCTGTAAGACGCTCATACAGGAAAAGATTTCTCATTTCCATGCAGTTTCAGTACAGCATTGGGGTTTCTTTTCTCAATAAAAACCAATTGAAGTTATTTCTCACAGGAAAAGTCGGTCAAAAACACAGTAAAAATGCTCTTTGCATATGCTCAGAGCAGCAGCCGTTGGTAGTGGCGGTTGGTAATGAAGGTGACGCATGTCGTTTGTAACTGTCAGTTCGTATTCTGGAGGGCTGGAGCTGGCGAGACTTGATGAATGTGGCGCCCCTAGAAGACCCGCTTATAAATGCGCCTAACCTTCGAAAGCTGAGGAAAAAAACAGCAGACATGATGCATAAAAACATCAGCAATAGCCGGGACGGGTGAAGTAAACAGTCACCCTCAGGTGATGCAGGTCTAAGAACACCCAAGGCTATGTGCGTGCCTGAGTCTCTTATCTGTTCGGCTTTATGTTCAGAGTTCAAATCTGGAGATCCATCCACTCACTCACTCATCCATCAATACACTGTGCTTTAGTCAAAGATTAGCTTTCAATCTGCAAGACTTTAATACTCAAGATTAAAGACAAAGAGTAGAAAAGAGCTGTACTGCTGTATTTTTCTGAAAGACATCATCTTTCCTAGGTGCATCAGAACCAGAACATCAGCTGATGAAGAAATTGTTTTCTTCATACAATGTTAAAGTTCGGCCTGCAAGGAGCCCAGAGGAAAGGGTCGTCGTGAGGATAGGCATGACCCTTTCATCATTCGTCAGCCTGGTATGGAGATACAAACACACAAGTTTATGTAACTTAATGGGCACATATGCTATTGTTTTATACACTGCCCGGCCAAAAAAAGTCGCTGTTTGGATTTTAATAGGCAAATACTTAAGAGTCTATGGATGGATCATTATTACAGTGATTATTATTTTATCTAGCATGTTATACGTTTGGCAACAGTTAACCCTAAAAGATGGAGTGTGTAGCTTTTCATTTCTTAAGATATATCATGGCCATATTCCAGTATGACTATGTCAAGATTCATCAGGATCAAATTGTGAAAGAATTGTTGGAAGGGAGCATGAAGAATCATTTTCACACATGAACTGGCACTGACCTTAACCTCAGTGTAAGTTTTTGGGATGTGTTGGAGGAGACTTTACAGAGTGCTCACCTCCTGCATTGTCAATACAAGATCTTGACCCAAAAAAAATGATGCGCCTCTCGATGGAAATAAATGTTGTGATGTTAATTCCATCAAGAGGTGCATCAATTTTGGGTCAGGATCTTGTATTGACAACGCAAGAGGAGAGCATTCTCAGAGTATGGGAAGAAAAAAATATGACCCTCCGAAAAACAAAATCATATAATATGACCCCTTTACAAATTGCTATGAATGAGAGTTAAGATAAATTAACAAAAGGAAAACCTCTCCCATTCTTTGTAGGCCTATAATAAAAGCTAGTTTGAAGCAGGTCTGACAGTTGATTCAGCTGTTCAGTGTGTGAATTTGGTATGTGAATCAGGTCATTGATTCTTCACTTCCTAACACAGGGATTTAATAACCCGGTCTCCGGGAACAATGTGTACACAGATTTGCATTTTTGCAGATGTCTTGGAGTTTAACTTTCTTATCAAGGTCTTGTTTTCATTACCCAGAACACAAAGGAACATTACCTTCTCTTCAGGCTTTATGAACAGTGATTTCATATGAATTTTGCTCGAGCAACCAAATGTGTGTCCAAAACAAGATGTTTATTGAGATAGTATTCATATATGACTCTTATTCAGCCTGGAAGCATTGCATGCATATTTAATTATTGGAAGTGTATATACAATGTCTATATGAGTGTTATGGTGTGTGTTGACCCATCCCCCCACTGTCTGTGCTCTGTACTGAGGCTGGGACAGCTGACATTCCTACACTAGTTTTAAATAGCATTCAGGACTGTGTACTGATCTGACCATTGAGTCTCAGGTCTTTCCCTTGTCTGCTAATCATACCCCATCACCAATCACCCCCTTCTCCTATTGCAGCCAGGTTTCCCATTTTTTGTGTTGGCTTTAAATGCATCTCGGTAGCAGAGAACTTGGGGACCCTTCTTTTATAGATATGCTCTTGTTTTTCTCCGACCACTTTATTAGGTACACCTATGCCTTAATTCTTCGTGCCATTGATTCAACATGGTGTTGGAAACATTCCTCAGAGATTTTGGTCCATATTGACACAATAGCATTACACAGTTGCTGTAGATTTGTTGGCTGCACATTCATGATGCAAATCTCCCGTTCCATCACATCCCACATATGCTCTATTGGATTGAGATCTGGTGACTGTGAGGCCACTTGAGTATAGTGAACTCACTGTCATGTTCAAGAAACCAGTTCGAGATGATTTGAGCTCTGTGACGGCACGTTATCCTGCTGGAAGTAGCCATCAGAAGATAGGTCCACTGTGGTCATAAAGAGATGGACATGGTCAGCAACAATATTTAGGTAGGCTGTGGTGTGGAGCTTAGTGCTAAGGGGCCCGAAGTGTGCCAAGAAAATATCCCCACACCATTACACCAGCAGCAGCAGCAGCCTGAACCACTGATACAAGGCATCCTCCTTGTATCTAAATGTTGCAGCAGAAATCAAGACTCGTCAGACCAGGCAACGTTTTTCCAATCAGTTTCATGTTGTAAGCTGACAGGAGTGGCCACCCGGTGTGGTCTTCTGCTGCTGCTGCCCATCTGCTTCAAGGTTTGACGTGTTGTGCGTTCAGAGATGCTCTTCTGCAGACCTTCGATGTAACACGTGGTTATTTGAGTTACTGTTGCCTTTCTATCAGCTCAAACCAGTCTGGCCATTCTCCTCAGTCCTCCGGCATCAACAAGGCATTTTCACCCACAGAACTGCCGCTAACTGGATATTTTCTCTTTTTCGGTCCATTCTCTTTAAACCCTAGAGATTGTTGTGCAAGAAAATCCCAGTAGATCAGCAGTTTCTGAAATACTCAGGCCAGCCTGTCTGGCACCAACAACCATGACACATTCAAAGCCACTTAAATCACCTTTCTTCCCCATTCTGATGCTCAGTTTGAACTTCAGCAGATCATCTTGACTATGTCTACATGCCTAAATGCACTGAGTTGAAAGAGTAAATGCAAAGAATTGCTGCCATGTGATTGGCTGATTAGATATTTGTGTTAACAGGGAGTTGAACATGTGTACCTAATAAAGTGGCCGGTGAGTGTATAGTGCTTGGTGGTTACAGTGTTTTTTTACATTCACAAGGGCTTCTGCTATGGAGGTTAGGCTAAAGAAATGTCATTTTCAAGCAAAAATTACACAGATGCCTTTACAATTTTTGAATATGATGTAACTTACCCAATATAGCATAGTGTTGAAATTGCTTTAAATTGGTATTCTAAAGTTCATTTTATAGATCCGCCAGTTCCAGTTCTCTTATTTGATTATGGAAGCTGTGTTCCAAGATTGCTGATATTTCTTTCATCTTGTTTTCATTGGTAGAGTAAAAATAAACTAAATTACTGGCCATATAGCTTTCCTGTAGCTCAGTGGTTAGAGCGTGGCATTAGCAATGCCAAAGGTCATGGGTTCGATCCCAGGGAATGCACATACTCACATACAAATGTATAGGATAATGCAATGTAAGTCGCTTTGGATAAAAGCGTCTGCCAAATGCATAAATGTAAATGTAAATAAATGCATATTGTGTCTAAAATGTGAGTTGCTCAATATTACCTTCTTGTTTACTGAACTGTTGTATAAAAGCAACACCACACTGATATCTGTGGCCAAATCACAGCCAAGCACTCTTCATATTGTAAATTGTAATTATAAAATCACTGATTACTTTGTCAAAACACACATGCATTCACTAGTTGAATTAATGAATTATTTTTATTTGTTCTGTTTCATGTTTTTTATGTTCTAGAACATGAAAGATGAGGAGATGAACGTTATTGTTATTATGAACTTGGTAAGTCAGCACGATTTCTTTGGAATCCTGTGTGTCATTTTGAGAAGTAATGTCTTCAGTGCAATTCAAACTCATAAAGCTTTATTTGCATTGAAGAAACATTATCTGTCATCTATTGTGATCATTTACTGGTCTGAAATTACCACGTTACCTCACAAGACAAACTCTGACAATAAGAACTAGGATCAATATAGCATAACTTTGAATGCAAAATGAAAAATTATGCAAATGCCGTTGATAATATGAATGGACAAATGTGCAGAGATATTGCATTTGGTATAGTTAATGACACAAGCCAGATAATTTGATTAAATGAAGGGTGTACTTATAATTTCTACGATGAACCTCATTTATCTGTACATGAACATACACACAAACACCTTTTGTGCTCTTGCAGGAGTGGAACGATTATCGCCTCTCCTGGAACCCGAAAGATTACGGGGGAATGGATGTGTTGCGTATCCCGTCTGGAAAAGTATGGCTTCCTGATATTGTTCTCATCAACAAGTGAGTTTTGTGTGCGTGTGTGTTGCTTCGCATTTTATTTCAGAGAACCCAGTGTCAGGCGTGTTATCTTAGAGAGTCTTTGCTGAGTTTCTGCAAGAACAGCAGAAATAACAGAAATTATCAAAGCGTTTGTGAAGCTTGTCAAGAGATGCATGCACACACATTACTTTCTCTCTCTGTCTGTTCCTTTATCACATACTCTCGATGTAATGCCCAGGTAGACCCTCATCACTGCTGGGGTAAATATCCTCCCTCCTTCATTCATCTCTGCTTTATAGCCAATTAAACAACACTGCTGTCCGCTAGCAGGCTCTCTGGTCCTGCGTTCACTCCCACACACACACACTTACAAACTGGATCCCACACACTGTTCAATGAGGGACATCTTGGAGTCCCACAGAACCATTACCGTAATAGATGGGAAGTTTTAAAGGCCTGTTTTTGAGTCTTATGAGGATTATACACCAGTGCTGAATGGTTTAAGGGCTCAAATTGTCAATTTATCTTAATTGTAGGTATTACTCTTACCTATAGTGAAACAGTCATAGAAGATGTCATAAAATTACATTATTGGACAGTGTCATGTCAGTAAATCTAAGCTGTCAATGACCAGGGGCTGTCAACCTCCAAAAAGGACAAAAGAAGAAGTACTACATACACTTTGTATCCCTAGTCATATTATAGCTTTGTGTGAACAACAGACTGAAATGTAAGCCATTATTCATTGTAAATTTTACCTTTTTCCATAGAGTTGTAATCTCATACACACATATGCATATTCAAATTTGATGAACAATAGTTTTATTTCAAGTCACGTCACCTTTATATAGTACGTTATACAATAATGATGTTTCAAAGCAGCTTTAAAGTGATAAACAGGAGATCAATGGTGATCAATGGTGCAAACTCAATTCAATTCTTCTGTATAACAGCTCTAAAAAGACAATAAACAACACACAAGAAGAAAAAGAGCCGGTGCCATTTCCCAGCACCTAGCACAGTTTTTTTTTTTATCCCTGTAAGTTCTCGGGTCTACTCTGAAATGTTTTTTAAGATTGTTTATGACTGCAGGCCAGTATCTCAGAGAAACCTCCAATGCGTGTGTCACCTTAAAGACTTCCTAAGAAGCATATGAGATGTATCATAAATGTATTTTTATTATAGAAATATATAGAGAATGTCCTGTTGCAAAAAAAGAAAAAAATGAGCTCAGATCCACGGTGTAAGATGAGAATAAAATAGAGTAAAAAAAAGAGTAAAATAGTGCTTTATACCTTTTTATATAATGCCTTTAGCAAGACATTGCACCATTTCATGCTTTTCATCTTCAGAAAGATCTTTCTTCCTCCCCATATTGCATGAGAACTGTGACTTGCTTAATAATGTGGAACAACCTGTTTAAGTAGGTTTTCCATTTACCTAAGGAGACTTGGCAAACTATTTAATGCAGCTGTCTGAGATTGATACAGTTATCTAGTAAGATATGAGAAATAAAACAAATAAACACTTTTTTTGAAAAACTAAAATCTGAATGTTTATTGTACTGAAATCCTACCGATTATATATTTATATTGTGTGAAATCTGTCACGCCCACTAGAGCCTCATCAATAATTCAGCATGTGCTGAATACCTCTGAAGTAAACTATCTCTGGAACATAACCTTCTCTGGAGCAGGTTATGTTCAGAAAATTAGCTGCTATGGCTACTTGCACACCCTGAAAGTTACCCCAGGTTTAGAACCGAAAGTTGAGGTTATCCGCTTGCTCTGAGTAAACGTACCCAGGTAAGTCGCATAACCCCCTAGGGTAAACAGACCCAAAGAAACTTTCATTTTGAATCTGATATTGTCAATGTGGATTCAGACTTCTGGACTTCCAGGGAAAAATGTTAGTGTAACCATCCAAATTGCCTTAAAGGGTTTGTTCACCCCAAAATTAAATTCTGTCATTAATTACTCACCCTCATGTCATTCCACATCCATAAGACCTCCGTTCAACAGCGTAAGAGAATGACACAGAAGAGAGGATATTGTTGAATAAAGTATTTATTTTTGTTTTGTTTTTGCGCACAAAAAGTATTCTCGTCACTTCATAAAATGAAGGTTGAACCACTGCAGTCACGTCAACTATTTTAACAATTTCTTTAGAACTTTTCTGGAGCTTGAAAGTGGTGATTAAATTGCTGTCTAGTGAAGAGTCTGAGAGCTCTCGGATTTCATCAAAAATATCTTAATTTGTGTTCTGAAGATGAACGAAGGTCTTACGGGTTTAGGACGACATGAGTGTGAGTAATTAATGACAGAATTTTCATTTCTGGGTGAACTAACACTTTAATGTTGATGTTTAGGTTTTTAGTAGCTGAACAAGTTTATCTGCACTTAAACTCCTGTTTGTGTGTGTGTGTTTGTGTGCGCAGTAATGATGGCGTGTTTGGTGTAGCTCTACAGGTCCACGTGCAGGCCTACAGTAATGGCCGTGTGACGTGGACTCCACCAGCTCTTTACAGGAGTTCTTGCGGGGTGAAGGTAAATGCTGCAACACAGCAGACATTCTCTACTGCTTTTGTAGGAAGTGTCATAATGGATTAATAAAAATCAAGTGTTCCATAAGGTTTTACTTGTTTAAATCAGTGCTGTGAAACATTAACAACATGCCATAAAAATTCTAGATGTGTATTTACATTATAGGTGCCACTGTCATCATCAGTGCTTTAATGTTTTCTTATTGGCACTCATTTTTTGGTTATTGTTCTTGTTGATGAATGTTCAGCATCTTTCGGTAAATACTGTAGTAATAAGAGTAAGTTATGAATGAGACCTTTAAATACTGTAATGATGTGTCAAATCATAAGATGTTTAATGACGCATTAAATCACAAGTGTTTATGCTCAGCACAACTGCACTATGAATATATTACAGTTGTACACTGCTGGGGTGAATTTCTTGTTTAAAAATGTCTTATTTACCTCATATAAGTGACAATCTCTCTTTCTCTCTCACTCTGATTCTTTTGTACTTGTTTTGTGAATTTCACCCTCCTCATTTGTATTGCTGCTTTTGTTTGGCCTCGCTCTAGTTTGGCTGCGTTTGATGTTCCGTCTGGTCTTTGCATGTGTGAAATCAGAAAGATAGATGATTAAAGAAAGATCTGAGAGAAAGGATGCTCATCAGCCAGGCACACAAATCACGTTTACATTCTCCATCTGCAGGTGACATACTTTCCTTTTGACTGGCAAAATTGCACCATGGTTTTCCAATCTTATACGTATGATTCCTCAGAAGTGGATCTGCAGCATGGCCTTGATAAGAAGGGAAATGAAATCCGAGAGATAGTCTTCGACACTGGCTTCAGTGGTAACGGCTCTTTAACACTGTCACAATGCACAGCAACTTTTAGACAAAGCTTTGTCAAGCCAATGTGAAAGTTTGTCCTGAACCCATCTAGTTTTATACTTTATTTCAGCCTTTGGAGTCTTTTTTTAAAAAAAATAAATCTAATACTTTTTAAGAGGACCTATTATGCCTTTTTACAAAGTCTTGATTTTGTTTTTTGGATGGTTTTGGACGTTTTCATGCTTGAATGTTAAAAAAAAAACCGTAGTTTTCACATATTTGACATTGTTGCAGCACCTCTCTTCCCAGTCTGTCTGTAATGCTCTGTTTAGTTCCTGTTTCTATGAAGCCTCTCCTTCTGAAAAGCACAATGTGCTCTGATTGGTCAGCTGGACTAGTGTGTTGTGATTAGTCAACCGCTTCCAGCATGTTTGGGAAATGTCACGCCCCTTACCATAACCGCGAGTTTCAACATACTACTAACTCAACCAGACCCCGTCCCTTTATCTTGCGTATGCCTTGGGTGGGAATTTTTTTAAATGAGGAATATTGTTCGTTACCGAAAGAAAACTCAAGACTACAATGGAGGCGTTTCAGAAACGCTGCTCACTGGAATAGAGAATAACTTTCTTTTGGAGTGACTTTGTGCTTTGTAACTTTGCAGGGCTTTTTTCATGCTCAAATGGCAACATTACATACTAAAGTAAGTTTAACGTGTACAAGCATACAAGCATAATAGGTCCTCTTTAATGGGATTTTATTAATATACGTAATACTTGAAAAATGTATGATGACAATGATGTATTGTTTGAACACTACCACCTCCTCATCATCATGTCTTCTGCCATCCCAGAGAGTGGAGAATGGCACATTCGTCATAAGGTTTCTCAGAAGAATGTGCGAGATGACCTGTATGAGGACATCACCTTCTACCTGATCATCGAGAGGAAGCCCATGTATTACGTGTTTAACATTGTCCTGCCCTGTATCCTCATCACCATCATTGCCATCTTTAACTTCTACTTGCCACCTGATGCAGGTAAAGAGTCTTTGCTCTGTTTTTTTTTTATTCTTTCTATTTCAAACTCATGCCAGGATTGGTTAAAAAATGGTTAAATGAATCAAATCCATGTTTAAATCCAGAAAATGAAATAAGTAAATATAGAAGAGGATTAATATGCACAGAATATGAATGCACATCAGTACATTTACATTTTACATTTATGCATTTAACAGATGCTTTTATGCAGAGTGACTTACAAGAAAGGAGCAAACCGATTCTTCAAGCAGCCAACAATATTTGTAATATACAATGCCAGGTTGATTTGTTAACTAGATTACTAAGCAAGCTAAAGAAGAGAGGAAATGCAGAGAAGATTTTGTGTTTGTGTGTGTGTGTAAGTGCATTGGTTTAAGGGTGTGGGGTGGTTAATTGTTTGTGAAAGAGGTGTGTTTTCAGTTGCTTCTTGAAAGATGTGATGGTCGCAGCGGTTCAGGCGGAGGTTGGCAGCTCATTCCATCAGAGAGGAACAGAGAGGGTGAAAGTCTTGGAGAGTGAATTTTGCCTCATTGTGAAGGAACAACGAGACGTCTCTTGTTCACTGACCTTAGCTGGCGGGAGGGAGTATAAACTTTTAAGAGAGAACTGAGAGGGAGCTATTCCAGTGGTAGTTCTGAAAGTCAGCATTAAAGCCATAAATTTGATTCTTTTCCAACTGGGAGCCAGTTGAGTGAGATTAGGAGGGGTGTGACATGGGTTCTCTTAGGCTGGTGAAGACTAAACGTGCTGCTACGTTCTGGATCATCTGCCGGGACTTAGTTGCACTGACTGGAAGACCTGCATGTAAAGCACTGCAGTAGTCCAGTCTTTAGATGACAAGAGATTGGACAAAAAGTTGTCACATTCTCTGACAGGAAGGGTCTGATTTTCCTGATGTTGTAAAGAGCAAACTAGCACAACCAGGCTGTTGTTGAAATATGGGTGGAAAAACTTGTCAAACACAATCCTCAATAAATACAAATGCCTTTTTGTTAGATTGAGGGTTTTATTGACCTTGAACTAATAAATGTCCTATTTTGTCCATTATAAATAGCTGCTATATACCTGCATGGATAAGCTCCTGCTACCACAGGATCAATCTTTCAGTTCTTCCAGTTAAGAGTTTAACAAATCATGAAGGGATCATTAGTACAAGCTTATTCCCTGCTTATACAGTCTGGTCTATTAATTTCATTATATAATACAATTAACCTAATCACAAAAAAGCACATTAAGACTCTGTATAAGTATGGCTTGTGTATGCATGAGTAGATCAAGAGGAGCTCTCTTTTCTTTTCAGGGGAGAAGATGGGTCTTTCAATCAACGTACTACTGACTTTAACTGTCTTCCTGCTTCTGCTGGCCAACAAGGTTCCAGAAACATCTCTGGGTGTTCCCATTATCGTCAACTACCTGATGTTCACCATGGTCCTGGTCACCTTTTCTGTTATTCTCAGTGTTGTGGTGCTCAACCTTCATCATCGTTCCCCCAACACACATCAAATGCCTCACTGGGTGCGCAAGGTCAGTACAGGAGACCTCCAGTCAAAGTGTCAGAGAAGGTCTTACACAATATATGAACTCTGCTTCCAACAAACTTGAATTTTGATCAATGAAGGTATAGTTAAAGGTACACTATGTAACCTTTGTCCCTCTAGCGGTTAAAAAACAAAACTGCATGCATTTTGCTAAAGAACATGTTTTGGTTGTGCTTCATCTCTACTTGACTGTACGGATGAATATGGTTATAATATGACATTTCTGCTCATAAAACATTCACTACAAGGTTTAAGAGATATAACTAGTTTAGATGGAGAGGATCTCAAGCTGACTAGCTGAAGACGTTACTGTAGCTATACCCATTAATAGACACGGTACTTCCTTGAAAATAAATTCCAGCACAGCGCTACAACAACCATAATAAAATGACCCTTCACAATAGATAATACTTTACAAAGAACCCTTTTAGAAAGCTACATATGTCAATTAGTCTGTTCAATAAAATACCTTACTCAAATGCTGAGTAATCGCTGCGTCGCTTTTACAACATTTCAAATCCCTCAGTTCTCGTCATCTCCGAAAAGCCAAGCCAGTGTTGATTCTGGTTTTATTACGAGCTCTGTCACGTTCTCTTTTAGTCAGCAGACTCTCCTCTGTTCGGCATTTGTTTAAAACAGGTGATTCTCCAGAGGTTGGAGATTTAGCTGCTCCATGTCAACCTTTCTCGCTCGTTGTGACAACTAACCTCTGCCATGCCCACACCATACATGTGTCAAAGTAGCCAGAGCAACTTTTCTCTGTTTACTGATATGGCAAGACACCAGACAAGTCTAAAATATAAACACTTATAATAGGCTTACCATAGTGAATCAGGGTAAGACAAAAACACGTTTTGGAAGAAGGATTGATTATGTATGATTTAAAGGTGCAGTATGTAATATTGACAGCTAGAGGATGAAATGGGTACTGCAGTCCAAATTCAAAATATTGGAGAGAGTTGTTTCTCCCTCCTCCTCAGACTCAACGCTCACACGGGTTACCAGATTGATGACACGCTACAGGAGCGAGCTCACTTGACATTGGAAGGCGAGGAGACTATTCATCCGCATTTTAATATTTTTAGTCGGATAGTATCTGCGATCTCTGACCCAGTTTGTTTGCTGGCTTCCATGGCTAAAATACACAGTTTTTTCCGTCAACTGGCAACCCGGGGTGTTGAAATACTATTGGGTAAATTGGCAGTGGGCGGGATCACATTGACCAAAACAAAAACAGACATTTTGGCACATAATGCACATTTCAAAGTAAAATAACATTGTTTTTCAGATAAACGAGTATGTGAACTTAGATATTTCCTAAATATCTGATATATACGTATTATGTTGTTTTTATGCTTTAGTACAGTCAAAAAATTGCATACAACACCTTAAAATCTTGTCCATTTTGAACAAAAAAAAAAGTACATAGTGTACCTTTTAAAGTGTTTCTTGGACTAGAAATGTTTAGTTTTTTTTTGGTTGAGAATAAGTAACCATTAGCAAAACGCAAAATCAGCCTGCTTTTGTAATGAGATGCTCATCCTTTTGTGAAAATTTTGTGGAGTCGGCTACTTTCAACAAATTGACGACTACATTGTTCAAATGACAGATGCAGAAAATGTTTCCATTTTGCATTTTCTTTTATTCCCAGACACTCCAAAACAACCCTATCTGCCAAATACAAACTTATGAAAAAAGGATAAAAATGATAAATAGCCAAAAATAAAGGTTAAAAATAGACAACAATTCAGTTTAGCAAACTGACTGTGCAGCAAAGTAAAAGCATCTTTCCAAAAAGCAGCCTATTATGTTATACTATTAACCTTTACTGATGGCTGTAAGCTCAACATTATTTAAACTTATTAGAGCCACGGCTCCTCCATCACACCACAGTGACCTGTTTACACCTTCTATTCACACCCATTTCAAGCAAACCAATCACAACACTACATGCATTTCTAAAGATTATTTATTACAGCATTTCTTTATTCAGATTCGGTTCAGTTTTGCAGGACATTCACTCATAACGGCAAGGCCATGTGAAAATAGACGTGTGATGCAAGGCTGAAAGATTATGTGCTGGGCGAGTGCAATCTGTCTCTTTCTTTTAGAGCCTTTGTGAAGTCATGCAGAGGAAGCGAGGACTCAGCCATCTCTAGGCGACTGTTGTTCCACAACACTTGGTTTTCAGATGCACTGTAGTTCTATTAATTAATTGCACTAGAAATCATTTTGCTTATGTAGGTGTATGTAGAAGATGTATCTTGACTAGTGGTGCAATTAATGCTGCTATTTTGTAAAGTCTTTGTATTTCTGAAATAGAAGAACTTGAGGTTTAATTGGCATGTTTTTACTGCAGCTGTGAGTCTTGGGCTATGAATAGAGAATGGACAAACCTATAAGATTATGAATGTGCATTTCTTTTAGATCTTCATCCACATGCTGCCTCCATACCTGGGGATGCTGCGACCTAAAGTGGAGACCCCTCTGTTTCTTGAGAAACCTGCCAAAAAGGAGAACATCCAAGCCATCAGCAGAGTGGCAGATGAGTACTTCATCCGCAAGCCCAATAACACCAACTTCCTCTTCCCCAAACCCCACAGGTAAGCCTCTGGAGTTATTAGAAGGTCACAGATCATTAGGATCTTGGGTCAAAGGGGTCAGTTAAAATTGAAGGGAAAATAGAGCTGGTTTTAAGTGGTGAATGAAAAGACTGCTTTCTTGAGATAAGTGTAACCACTTGAGCACAGGTAGAAAATATTATTTTTGCAGTAATAAATCTGTATAAGGATTCATTATGATTATTTTGGAGACACCTTTAAAGACCCCAGATATGTCAAGGGACAAAAGTCTGAGAACATCTGGGATTCAAAATCCAAACAAAAAAACTATTTTAGTTTCTGCACTATATCTAGGTCACTACCCAGTTAACATTCTCAGAACTTTGGATAACATTCTGGCAAAGTTCTCTCAAAGTTATGAGCAAACATTATCTTAGTAACTTTAATAGAACGTTTTTTCAGAGTCATTGGGTCTTTAATATTATTCTCAAAACATTAGCACAAAAAAGTTATTTATGCATCGTTCATGGAAAGTTTTTTTGTTTTTTTCCTGAGACATTTTAGTTGGACTTTTTTTTAAATGTTAATTTTAATTATGTTAATTTTAAATGTTATACTTGTTACTTTTGAAATGTCTCTGAACTTTCTTAAATGTTCCATTAATCTTCACAAAATTATTAACTGGAATGTTCCCTTAACGTTGGCATAACCAAGAAAAAAAAATGGATGTTCAGAGAACATTCAAAAGTAATGTTTTTATAACTTAATGGGAATGTTAGCAAAACATTCTTAGAACATAATTATATTTGTTAGCTGGGGAATCACATAACTAAATTTGTAACATCGATCATGTGACTTTTATATACAGATGGTCAGATGTTCATGTTTCCTTCAGGTTTAACTTGTGGGGTTCATATAGCTCGAGACCTGCGGCATTAAACAAAAGGGGGACAAATGCTAAGATATTCTGAAATTCATGTTAATTTTTTAATTAAAATTTCAGCTGGAATTGTTTTGCTGCTAATGTATTTTGTAGTGAAAATATATAGCCTGTTTACTTATAAAAATGCAAAACAGAGGCATTTTTCACTAGTGGTCTCAGACTTATGGACCCCACTGTGTGTGTCTGTCTGTGTGTGTGTGTGTGTGTGTGTGTGTGTCTGTGTGTGTCTGTGTGTGTTTTTTTTTTCTTCAGGTAATCAGCTTATAAATCATCCAGAATGAGGTTTTTGGAAAATGCAGAAAGTTTTCTGTGATGGGTTAAGGGATACAATATACATTTTGTACAGTAAACAAATCATGGAAAGTCTATGGAAAGTCTTCATAAAACATGGAAACCCAGTGAGTGTGTGTGTGTCTGCGTGCATGGCTGAACGCCTTAGGGTTTGATTAATCCTTTACTCTCTCTCTTACACACTTTAAATCACCTCAACCAGAGAATTACACTCTGTGTATGTCTGGGATATATGTGTATGTGTGGGGTGAGGGAAAAAAAGGAAGAAATCATCACTAAAATAATAACGATCAGCACAAATCGGGTGTGACACATTAGATCTGGCCTGCATCAGGCTCAAGAGAGGCGGGAGGAGATATAGAGACAGGAGAGACTGCGAGAGAGAAAAGGAAGATGAGAAAGAGAAATTCGATGAGGCAGCGGTATCTTGCTTTTTAATTGGTTTTATAGCATGTTTTGGCACCATTGCCACCATGGTTTAGTCAAATTAGTCTTTCCTGATTAGTCATCTGTGTCTGTAGATGTACAGAGTGAGGAGAGAGGGGGAAGGAAAAAGAGGCAGGATGAAAGAAGAACAAATCTCCAAGACTGGCAGAGAATGCCGTTGACCTTTTGTTTCATTAATTTAATATACGGCTAGTCTTGTGCAGCCAATAGCTAGACTTTGACTATTGCCATCTAACTTATTCTGGCCAAGATATGTAAAACGTATGCTGCAATATGGAACCACAGTTTGCTTTTTAATGTGAGGTGATCTGTTGAATTTTTTTTAATGTTTTTTCAATTCTTTTACGCTCACCAAGGCTGCATTTATTTGATGAAAAATACAGTAAAATTGTGAAATAACTGTTTTCAATCTTAATATATTTTAAAAAGTAATTTATTCCTGTGATGTCAGCATCATTTCTCCAGTCTTCAGTGTCACATGATCCTTCAGAAATCATTCTAATATGCTGATTTGCTGATCAAAAAAAATTTCTGATTATCAGTGTTGAAAACAGTTGTGCTGCTTAATATTTTTGTGGTAAAAAGAAAAATAATAATAAAACTTTTAAATGGTAGTGTAAATCTGAATTCAAACATTCCACAATATTTGACCGGTATAATATTGCAGTCAAAATAATGCTACTGTAGAGCTGATGACATCTAAGAAATTAGTGGAAAATTAATTCAGACCTTGTTCAGAACTTCTGTCCTAAATTAATATGCACTAATTATTTCACTGAAAGATTCAGTGCCATAAACCTTGCAAACTTGCAAATACAGTGATTTAGTTCTTCCTTGCTCATTTTAGCAGCCTGGTGATGTTTTACCCTGGATAACTGATTAAATATTGTGCTCACTGAGTTGTGCATAAACCAGTAAATAAGAATGAAGCTTGCCATTCTGGATATGCATCTGATGGTAACTTATGCTTTTGAATTATTGAAAACATTTCCAATGAGTGCTTTTTTAACAATCTTAACAATTAGGCTGTATATTTTTTGGGTTTATGATTTATCATCTGCTGTTCCAGGCCCTAAATGTAGGTACATTCTTTAAAACTCACTCCTCTGCTAGGCTAAAGCTTTACTCTGCTCTCTTCTTCCAATCCGCTGGTCTCTCAGCCTGGCATTAACGAATGTCCCAGTCTAATGGGGTTCCACTCGGTTCACAGAAGCTCACTGGGGAACCACCGACTACCTGCAATGAGCTCCTGTACCAGCACCTGAATACACAAGTAGAGATGAGAGCTGTGAGGAATGAAGAGTCACACTGACCCCTTATGGTGGGATGGGGTGGTTTAGTATCTGGAAAATGGATGAGGAGCAGTGGGAGAGAAAGAAAGAGAGGGGATTCATAATGAAACAGATGTTGGTGAACAGATTCTCAAAAGAGGAATGCAACACATCAGTGGTGATAAGCTTTTCATCAGCACATTGGAAGGATTTCATGGGTGGGTGGTGACACCATCAGCATAAAGCATGGATTTGAAGAAAATATAGGAAGAGAAAATGACTCAGCGTGACTGACTGAATCTGATCCGACCCAATCAAAAGTGGACGACGCTAACTACAGGCATAATCTGGGTCTAAATCATTTTGAGCTTGTCCACTTTTTACCATTTCCAGAGGTAGTTTAAAATGCATTCTCATAAAGCTGAGATGTATATAACTGCAGAACAACACGTCACAGCAGTCTGAGGACAGCAGCGTCAGAACGAAAGTTAGGGTTGTGCTGACAGTCGCGTATACCACCCCTACCACTAACCCTTCACTAAAACAATATACTCTACCTTAACGAATGCTTAATGACGTTATAGGCTCTACCGCAACACTGCTCTGAGACTACTGGCCTGGCGCTGCTGTCCTCAGACTTATGGCTCTGCGATTCTGTGGTTGGTTATTATTGCTAAAGACTGACTACTCTCCGCCAACTGACCTAATACATAATTGACTTTGTTGATGGTACAATAGCAGCTGCAATTTATCGCACAGAACATTAAATACGTGTCGTCGCATACAAACACTGGTTGTCCCAGCACAATGTTCTTCCACCAGCCCTGACTTCTAGCATGAACCCACAGCTTTCGGCAGGGTTTTGCAGCTATCATTGCAGAAACGAAAGCGCTTATTTCATCCATTGCTTTGAAATATCTGAAAAAGCCCATACAAATACATGTATAAATCTTTGTATTCCAACAACACAAACAACAGAACTCTGACTTAATAATAAGGCCTCTATATACTTCAATAAATTCAAAGAAAGAACTGATGTGACGTCATTTTGAACAAAATCAGGTCAAAACAAAGTTCGTTTGGAGTTCGTTTCGGGATTTCGATACAGCTTGCCAAACAGAACTTTCCAGAAAAGTTTGCTATGGCTGGTAAACACCTTTGAACTTCGAAGTGAGTGATTAAGTGAGTGAGGGAGTGAATATGATCTGCGGTTCACATTGGAATGGGTCACCTTGACACGAGAGTTTTGAGAAACTGCCTCTTTTTCTGATTTGGGATTATGTGCACAGACAGCAGGAAGGGGCGCACAGCCCACTGCATTCTAAGGCTTTAAATGCTTACACCCTTTTCTCAAGGACAAAGTAATGTGATCCATCACAGATTTAGACTTGCTGCCTGAGGTTTCAGTCTGTGTTCATAACTTCCTGATACAATCTGAGAAATTAACTGAGGTCAACTCTTCAACTTCAAAAAAAGATATTTAAAGGAATAGTCCTCCCAGAAATAATTTGCTTGCCCTTATGTCATTTCAAACCTGTATAACTTTCTTTTTTCTGCGTAACACAAAATGTTGTTGGTAACCAAACAGTGTCAGTTCTTATTGAATCCCATTGTATTCTTTTATCCATATAATAGAAGTCTGTTGGAACCAAAACTGTTTGGTAATCATCATTGTTCCAATTCCTTTATGTTTCATAGAAGAAAGTAAGTCATACAGGTTTGGAAAAACATGAGGGTGAGCAAATGACAGGATTTTCATTCTGGATTCTGGATCCCTCTAAGTTTAAGCATGTTTTACCACATACAATAAAGGTTATATTACATTTATGCATTTGGCAGATGCTTTTATCCAAAGCAACTTGCATTGCATTCAAGGTATATATTTTATCAGTTCATGCATTTACTGGGACTCAAACCCATGACCTTAGTGTTGCTAGTGGCATAT
The DNA here is from genome assembly GCA_003731715.1 of Anabarilius grahami. Taxonomy (NCBI): domain Eukaryota; kingdom Metazoa; phylum Chordata; class Actinopteri; order Cypriniformes; family Xenocyprididae; genus Anabarilius; species Anabarilius grahami. The sequence continues at coordinate 3,411,560 of RJVU01042551.1, forward strand.
GAATATGGTTCATATGGAATAGAAAATTTCTGGTTTGTTTGCACAAACATTTGAAGGTAACTATGACTACCCTGGAGTAGAAGTATGTAGTTACAGTAAATATGTTCAACAGGACCTTGTGCTTGCCATGCATTAGTTCAGCATTCTCATCAGTGTTTACATGTTTAAATGCAGTTTATGGGCTGTTCACACATAAAATAATGCCAAGCATGCCCCAAATTCAATAAACCTGTGTTGTAGTCAGTGTTGGGTAAAGTTACTTTTAAAAGTGATGTGTTACAATATTCCGTCACTCCCTAAAACTCCCTATTATGTTAACATTACTTAGTTACTTTTAATGGAAAGTAATGTGTTGCATTTCTTTTGCGTTACTTTTTCTCACCTGGGCTGGGCTTGCTAAAAGTTCAATTTTTGGCAAATGTAAAGGCCTTTTCACACCAAAAGTAAATAAATGAATAAATTCACGACTGTACAGTAGAGGGCGCATCTCAAACAAACCTTTCAGCTGTGCTGCTATTCTGGATTGCAGAAGAACAGGACGCAGGAGAAGAAAGTTCAGCACTCTTACTGCAGCAATAATGATAATAAAAAAATGAAACACAAAAGTGATGTTTATCTAAAGTCATTTTAGCTTATCAGTATGGTTGAATTAGATCATTGAAGGTCAGCAGCAAAGACATTGGTTAATAAAGTCAGATTAAATACATAAAGTACATTTGTTTTATTTAACATATTTAGTTATTGCAGGTTTGCGTGATATTCTGAGTTTGCATTTACTTATTTGAAAAAGTAACTAATTAATTAAAAAAAATTAATTTGTTACTTTACTAGTTACTTGAAAAAAATTATCTGATTACTTAATTCATGTTACTTGTAATTTGTTATCCCCAACACTGGGTGCAGTCTACAGTGATATTCCTCCTCCATTCCCTCTGATGCAGGTACCAGCCTGATGGTCAGTGCACTGACTTGAGGAAGTTCATTGATGGCCCCAGTCATTACCTCACCCTTCCACCAGAACTCAAGGCTGCTGTGGAGGCCATCACTTACATCGCAGAGCAGCTGCAGGCGGAGAAAGATTACGAGGCTGTAAGTGATTTATAATGATAACTTTTTCCAATTGTGGTGGAATTCTACTTTTCCTGCTTCTGTCTGTATTTCAGAGCTCTTTAAATCTTTATGTTCCCTTCCTTCTCACTGTTTTCATCTCCTTTTTTCCCCCCTTCTCTACTTTCTCTCTTCTTTTCCTCCTATCTGCCTCTCAGTTAAAGGAGGACTGGCAGTATGTTGCCATGGTGGTTGATCGACTCTTTCTCTGGATCTTTGTGATTTTTACCACCGTTGGGACGCTGGGCATTTTTGCTGATGCCAGCTTCAATGCTACACCCACTGACCCCTTCCCCTAAATCTGACAGTTCTCTCCAGCCTTGAACCTCAAAAACATTGGCATATGATGTGTTAGACACTAAGTGCACATTTATGATCTTTTACTGTTATAAAAAAATTTCAAAATATTTTGATCTTTCTACTCATTGAAGAATCACGAAAAAACATTTCACAGTTTCCACAAAAATATTAAGCAGCACAACTTTTCTCAACATTGAGAATAGTAAGAAATGTAACTTCAGCAACAAATCAACATATTAGAATGATTTCTGAAGGATCATGTGACACAGAAGACAATGAGGCAAAAAAAAATTCAGCTTTGCATCACAGGAGTAAATTACATTTTAAAATATATTCAAATATTTTGATCAAATAAATGCAGCCATGGTAAACATAAGAGACTTCCTAAAAAAAAACAAAAAATAAAAACGTTAAAAATTCTTACTGACCCCGAACTTTTGGAGGGTACACCTTCAGAAAAAAGGTACAAAAGCTGTCACTGGGGCAGCACCCTTTCAAAAGGTACTAATATGCACAATTTAGGTACTAATATATATACTTTAGGAACTATTATGTACCTTTAAGATAATAATATGCACCCTTTAGGGGTAAATAAGGTACAAAGGTGTACCTTTTAAAAGGGTGCCACCCCAGTGACAGCTTTTTTCTGAGAATGTAGTGTATATGCAATTATGCATGATGTGTAAGGATTTGTTTTGTGATTTGTGCTCTTAAATGTGTGATTATGTTTTTAAAGAAAGTGTGGTGAATAAAGAGCATAGGTGGTGTTCAAGAAAATCTGTCTGTCCATCCGTTCCAACATTTTGATTGCAAATAATTTGATCAGCATAATAAATTGTGTGAAAAGGTACCTGTTGGTTGGGCTTTCATGTTCTTGAATGAGCCGCCCTGTCCTTTACAAAAACTAGACTGTATAAACTATTCTATAACTGTCCCTTAAACAAACGAGATCTCAGAAGATTCAGAATTGACTTGTATAAGGCTGAAAAGATTTACAAAAATATCTTTAAAAGCCTTGATGTTCATCAACCCACATTAAGACTAATTATGTATAAATTACACAATGAATGAGCTGAATAAACTTAGCTAGCCAGCTCTATCACTCCCCACTAACTCTGTAGTGCATAGTGTTTAAGGGTGTTTTGAGTGGGAAATTTTCCAGAGGAGATTGTTTGTGGGGCTTGTGTTGTACTTGTTTGAGTTTAATTTACAACTTGATCGTGCTTCCTGTCAGCATCTTGGGTTACAGTCGTCTAAAGCATGTTGACTGGGGTCTAAATCAATAAACAGCAGTTACTGCAATCTTCGTTATTCCTAAAACTACATTACTCAGTATGGTAACTTGTGACGAAAACCTTTGCATGCTTTTGAGGACCTTTTTAAGCTGAAAAAAATATTTATTAGTTTGAATTATGCAGTTGTTATTGCTGTTAATTTCTGAGCAATACTGTGAGATGCTGAGAATGAGTTTTTGTGTGTGTTTGTTGGAGAGATTGTTTGTCTCCTGTCGCCTTAAATGCCTTTAACACAAGACTGGCGGAGAGATGGGTTAAAAATCTATCTATCCATCGTTCTATCTATCTATCGTTCTATCGTCTGTCTATCTATCTATCCATCGTTCTATCTATCTATCTATCGTTCTATCATCTCTCTGTCTATCTATCATCTATCTGTCTGTCTGTCTATCTATCCATCGTTCTATCTTTCTACCGTTCTATCGTCTGTCTATCTATCTATCCATCATTCTATCTATCCTATCTATCTATTTATCTATCTATGTCTGTCTGTCTGTCCATCGTTCTATCTAATCTATCTATCTATCTATCTATCTATCTATCTATCTATCGTTCTATCGTTCTATCGTTCTATCATCTGTCTGTCTATCTATCTATCATCTATATCTATCTATCTATCTACATTGAATGCCCAGCGCTCTCCCCACCCTCAATACCACGACTGAGGTGAGACCCTTGAGCAAGGCACCGTACCCCCAACTGCTCCCCGGGCGCCGCAGCAATGGCTGCCCACTGCTCTGGGTGTGTGTTCACGGTGTGTGTGTACACTGCTGTGTGTGTGCACTTGGATNTCTATCTATCTATCTATCTATCTATCTATCGTTCTATCATCTGTCTGTCTATCTATCATCTATCTGTCTGTCTGTCTATCTATCCATCATTCTATCTATCTACCGTTCTATCGTCTGTCTATCTATCTATCCATCATTCTATCTATCCTATCTATCTATCTATTTATCTATCTATGTCTGTCTGTCTGTCCATCGTTCTATCTATCTATCTATCTATCTATCTATCTATCTATCTATCTATCTATCTATCTATCGTTCTATCGTTCTATCGTTCTATCGTTCTATCATCTGTCTGTCTGTCTATCTATCATCTCTCAATCTATCCATCGTTCTATCTATCTATCGTTCTATCATCTGTCTGTCTATCTATCTATCATCTATATCTATCTATCTATGTCTGTCTGTGTCTGTCTGTCTGTCTGTCTGTCTATCTATCTTTCTTTCTATCCATCGTTCTATCTATCTATCGTTCTATCATCTGTCTGTCTATCTAATCTGTCTGTCTGTCTCAACATTTTGATTGCAAATAATGTGATCATCATAATAATTTGAGTGAAAAGGTACCTGTTGGTTGGCAGTAATGTTATTGTCTATTGTTGTAATATTGTTTTTGCTTTTTTCGGTACTTTCAGTGATTGCATTCATTTGAAATACAAAAAAAATGCATATCCAGTAATTGTGAAATCAGGCATTATGAGAACTAGCTAATATTTGCTCTGTTACATTACTGAACATAGATTACGTTCAGCATTACATACAGTGGTTTAATAGTAATATCATTAAAATTGCAGGCTTAACACGAAAATATAAACGAGGCATTCACACAGCTGCGTCTCTCTCACACAGTTTGGAAGTAATTGAAATGACAATAGACTATTGTACGTGGTGAACAAATAATTTGGAGAAGTCTGCCAGCAGAAGCAGAATAGCACAATATTCCTCATTTCAATAATTCCCGGCCAAGGCATATCAAAATAAAGGAGCGAGGCCTGATTGAGTAGTGTTAGTAGTGTGTTGAAACTTACGGTTATTGTAAATGTGACATTTCTCAAACACGCTCGAAGCAGTTGACCAATCACAACACACTGGTCCAGCTCACCAATCAGAGAACACTGTGCTTTTCAGAAGGAGGGGCTTCACAGAGACAGGAACTAAACAGAGCGTTACTGACAGACTGGTAAAAGAGGTGCTGCAACAATGTCAAATATGGGAAAATGTTTTGAAAACCTATAGAGCCCAAACACAAAATCAAGACTTTTTTTAAAAGGGCATAGTAATGCATCTTTTACACTTTAATTAATTTTGAAAAATGGCAAAAGGTTATTTTTAGAGTTAGAATATAATTATATATTAGGCTATATTGAGAACAAGTGTGAAAGGGAAGTCCCTACAAAAGTATGTGAGCAGTGTGTATGCGAGTATGTTCACTGATGTCCTATCTCACCCTCCAGAAAGGAACAGTCATGCCCACCTCTTCCCTTTGTTCTCCCACAAAAATATCCCCACTGCCACACACACACACACTCTCTCACACACCATCAACAGGTGCCTGCCAGGGCTAACATAGAGCCCAAACACATTCCTTTCTCCCTCCCATAATTCTTTGGCCTCCCAACCAATCACGAACCTGTATTTCATAAGTCAGGTTGCAGGGAGGAGAAAAATGATGAGGTGACCATGTCAGGGGTTGGTAGGAAAGGTTCGGCCCTGTCACCGGTATCGAAATTAATAGAATCACATCAGGCTGTCTGTTAGTGAGAGTACAGAGACTGTGGCCCGGGATATGCGAGTTTGTGCGAGCTTGTTAAGGTGTGTTTGTACATGGTGCCAGTGGTGACAGCTGGTGCTAGCTGAAAGGACCAAACTGTGGATATTACAGATTGTACTTAAAATGAAGACTCTGCTTTGGGTCCTGTGGTATTGCTGGCTTCTAACTCTCACAGGTAATACAGATCTGGTAGCTGTGTGTCCTATTGATTAGGGAAGAGAGCATTTTTGTTGACACATTTACACTACCGTTCAAAGTTTTGGGGTTGGTGAGATTATTTAATGTTTTTGAAAGAAGTCTCTTTTGCTCACCAAGGCTGGATTTATTTGATAAAAAAAAATACAGTACAAAAAAACTGTAATATTGTAATATTGTAAAATTACTGTTTCCTAATGTAATATATTTTTAAATGTAATTCATTCTTGTGATTTAAAGCTGAATTTCCAGCATTATTACTCCAGTCTTCAGACACATGATCCTTCAGAAATCATTCTAATATGATGATTTACTGTCCAAGAAACATTTATTATTATTATTATGCATTTTTCAGGATTCTTTGAATAAAAGGTTTAAAAGAACATAATTTATTTGAAATGGAAATGTAAAAGGCAATGTAAAAACAATGTAAAAGTATTTGCTTTCTCTTTTGATCAACTGAACACATTGTTGCTGAATAAAAGTTTTTTTTTTTTT